>OX276379.1:21463799-22063799 GCA_946251855.1 Alsophila aescularia
TTGTAAAAGTGACAAGTATAAAAGAGACAGGTGTAAAAGTGACAGGAGTCAAAGCGACAGATGTCAGTGACTGGTGTCAAAGTAGCGGCTGCCAAAGGGACAGATCTTAAAGTGACAGGTGCCAAAGTGACAGGTAACGCGGGCAAAGGTTAGTATAAACGTGTGATAGAGAACTCACCGAGACAAATCAAATGATGTGCCCGAACTCGAAAGGGTTTCATCATTTGATTGATGGATTCCTTTGACTACCTTCTAGCTCCACACTGCTTCTTAGTACAGTACTATACAGTTCTGACAGTACTATATTTAAGGGATACATTTCCAATGACATCATACCTGTTCTGTAGTCTTCTTGTTCGCCAGCATGTTTTCTAGATTCTTTCCCATCTCCTCCAAATCCGACTCCTCACTGACCGAGCTCTCGGCTTCATCGGTACTGAGTACTTCTGTGCTTTGCAACACACGGTTCTGTAGCTCGAATATACGCTGGCATTCTTCTTTGTATCTGATGATGAGAGCAGAATGTTGGCCATTAGTAGGATATGACTCAGGTTTGAATTTAACATAAGAGTACCTTATCATTATAATAATTGTTCAATATTTTTAAATTTCACTTAAAATATCAGAGTAAGTCAGCATTGCGATTAGCACTAACCAAGCACCTCTCCCATATTTCAAAATACACTGACCTTCCAATTAATAGAGTTTTTTTTAATATTAAATAGCTTGGCTACTCTAATCGGATTGAGATACAAGTACACCAGTTTAAGCTATCCAAAAGTGAAAATCGCATTGCAATCGGTCCAAATTGCAAGATTTATTAAAAACTTAGTACCACACTTTTAAAATTAATAGCTTTTTTTTTTATTAAATTGCTTGGCTTCTTCTAATCGGATCGAGATACCAATTACACCAGTTTTTAGGTCAACCCCTAAGCTTAAATCCAATAGTTAAAACCGCATGAAAATCGGTAGATTTAATAATGCTTGAACAGACAAAAGTCAAAGTATTTTATTATAAATAGGCAAAAATAATAGCACTTTTACAAGCCAAAATTAACATCTCCTGAACAAAGAGAAATACATAAAAAGATCAAATCAATCCAAATTTAGATAAACTAAGTATTTTAGTTTGAAAAGGAAATTTACCTTTCATGTGCCAACAGAGCTAAATCTCACACTGGAAAAGAAAATACCCTTCAGACTCTACCGGTGCTTCGGAAATACGCTCGTTCGAGAAGAGAGCACCAAGAAAC
The DNA here is from genome assembly GCA_946251855.1 of Alsophila aescularia. Taxonomy (NCBI): domain Eukaryota; kingdom Metazoa; phylum Arthropoda; class Insecta; order Lepidoptera; family Geometridae; genus Alsophila; species Alsophila aescularia. The sequence goes on from OX276379.1 coordinate 21,465,055, forward strand.
TCTACGGGGATGTATTTTTTTCCATATTTGTTAATTCTTTATATATTTTTCAAAAGTCACAATTATAACAAAATGTAAACTACAAATTTAAAAGTGTGGTAGTAAATTTTAAAGGCCAGAAACATTGTTGTCACAGGGACACCCGTGTATAAACAAACAGATCAACTTACCCATTATAAAAATAATGTAAACAAACAACAACACATTAACTCGGACGGGTCCATATAGCATGGCTGAATATACATCATTGAGAATCTTGTCTAGAATCTTTTAAGTGCGCCCGGGCCATACATTTATTTGCGGAAAATATTAGTGGGAGCAAGTGGGAGTGAGATAGCTTGAGAGTGGGCGCCATTTACAAATCGTTTCTTTGTTGGCGCCGGCTAGAGTTATATCACTGAAGTTGATGAAGTTTCCAACTTACACTCATCTATTTTTAAAACGACTGCCCATAAAAAGAGTGTAATGTTTTTAGAGTTCGTGTATGTATGAATATGAGTTTCTTTATTCCACCATACCTTTTAAATGCCTGAACCGATTTGGATATATGGGTATCGTTATCATCCCGTGTGACACAGGCTATATTCTTTTTATCCAAGTACTACGAAGCAAGGTAAGTGTAATGTGCTTAACAGTCTATGTATGTATGTATGTAGATGTTCCACTATAGCGTCGCCCTATTTGTCCGATTTTGATGTATAGTGTCATAGGCTATTTTTTTACCCGATTACGGCAGAGCAATGGAAGGGTTGTGTGTCCAAACTAAATATTGGTCCTATTTTGACAAGCGAGGTATCAATCGATTCGTCTTCATGTATAGTGTCATAGGCTATTTTTTTACCCGATTACGGCGAAGCAATGGAAGGGATGTGTGTCCAAACTAAATATTGGTCCTATTTTGACAAGCGAGGTATCAATCGATTCGTCTTCATGTATAGTGTCATAGGCTATTTTTTACCCGATTACGGCGAAGCAATGGTAGGGTTGTGTGTCCAAACTAAATATTGGACCTATTTTGACAAGCGAGGTATCAATCGATTCGTCTTCATGTATAGTGTCATAGGCTATTTTTTTACCCGATTACGGCGAAGCAATGGCAGGGTTGTGTGTCCAAACTAAATATTGGTCCTATTTTGACAAGCGAGGTATCAATCGATTCGTCTTCATGTATAGTGTCATAGGCTATTTTTTTACCCGATTACGGCGAAGCAATGGAAGGGTTGTGTGTCCAAACTAAATATTGGTCCTATTTTGACAAGCGAGGTATCAATCGATTCGTCTTCATGTATAGTGTCATAGGCTATTTTTTTACCCGATTACGGCGAAGCAATGGAAGGATTGTGTGTCTAAACTAAATATTGGTCCTATTTTGACAAGCGAGGTATCAATCGATTCGTTTTCATTCATAAGCTATTTTTTACCCGACTACGGCGAAACAAATGAAGGGTATGTATTGAAAGTAAAAACTTGTTCCTATTTTGACAAGCTAGGTATCAATAAATTCCACTCCATCGCCAGAGTATCATATGCTATTTTTACCCGGGCGTAGTCGGGTTTTACTTTTTACACGACTGCCCAAAAAAAGGAGTGTAGTGTTTTTAGCATTCTTGTATGTATGTATGTATGAATATGAGTTTATTTAATCCACCATACCTTTTAAATGCCTGAACAGATTTAGACGTATGGGGTATCCTTAGAATCCTTACATCCCCCGAGTAATTTAGGCAATTTTTTTGAAAACTTACTTTATCGTGGCAGATGGCACCATTATCAAATTAAAAAAAAAACTTCGAAATTTACAATATGGGTATCAAATTGAAGGCCTTGATAAGCACATTAAACAGTACATATAATTTAGTGGCAAAAGCTCTTTTTTGGCAGGGCAGGCGTGTTTTTTTAGCTTTTAAGCTAGTTATTCACTTGGCTTGTTTTAAACTTCGTCTTCTGGCATGGCAGTCGTGTGTCTCTTACCTTGATGATTAACTTGTTATTATAGTGAGGGGAGAAATGTAGCAAACCTCAGAAGAGCACTATTTTGTTTTATATTTCTCAAGTACGGATTTACCTTTCTTGGTGTTCAGCGATTGAAAATCTGTTTCCCCTGGAAAACTTGGTCATTCCTTCTTCACCCGCTTTGGCCTTTTCCGTAGACAGAGTACGGACGACGTCGATGACTTCCCACCGAGACAGCTTCTTGATCTGTAAATGATAGTAATAATAAGATATGGTCGCCAATACTGGCAGGCGGCTTCAGAAAAAGCTTCGTTATTCAAGCTGAGCTTTCTCAATTCAACCTCATTATTCAAAATCCCTTCCTGTGATTGTCATGTTATTCTTCGATTAAGAAGAGTTTAAAGCGCTCATGCCCACACAAAAAGAACAAAATGCTTATCTACCCCTAAATATTACCCGACTTCAATGTTATTTTTTGTTTATGTTTGTTTAATTAATTAAGAACCCTTAAACGTTTTCGTATTTTTTCAATTAACTTTAAACTTTTATGCATCTTTACCGACGGTTTTTTTGGCATTGACAAATTGAAAATGCACATTTTCAAAAACAAAAGCCTTCATTAAAATATTAAAACGTATAGGCATATATTTTATTATATTTTAGCGATTGGCATTAATAACAAAAGATTTCACCACAATTTAGGGGACGAAAAGCCCTTTCCCCATTCGTGCAAATCACAAATTCTATCAAAAACTGTACTATTAGAACACAACCAGCATCTCTATCGCTCGTAAATGGGTCGGGGGGTGGAGGAGAGATAGCAATACATATACTAAATACCTACTTTGCGTAGAGAACGTCAAGCGACTATACCCTTTTATTAGCCCTATTTGTTTGAAAATGTATTCTATCGTGTTAGTGTTAGGCCTCAAATTACCTCTTCCTCAGGCACGCCGAACTTCCTCAGCAAAGCCTTCGCGTTGTTCAAGCTGAGCCTCCTCAAGTCGGCGTCCGTCCCCGTGACCGTCCGCTTCGGCTGCTGCTCCTCGTTCGGCTGCTGCGTCGGTTTATTCGGCATCCGCACGTAGGAGAACCCCTCGCCGCAGCCCGTGGGGTCGGCCGGCCCCGTCAGCTGTAGCAAGCACTTGCCGCGCATGGCTTGGATGTAGGCGCGGGTTGTGTTCCAGGGGGCTACTTTGACCTTAGGAAAATATAATGATCACATTATATACTTATAATAAAGCAATATGTACGAAAATGACATATAGAAAAGATAATAAAAATGGTCTAGGGTACTTAAAATAAGCTACTGAACATGAATATATCATATATTTTTTATATGTTTGTTCGCGCATCACGTAAAAACTACTGGAGCAATTGTGATGTGGTTTAAAAACTGGGTTAATTGGTATCTCAATCCGATGAGTAGAAGCCGAGCAATTGATATAAAACTTTTTGACTGCTGAAGGACTTTTGGTCAAATGTTGTTATATTGGTATTTCAGGTCTTGGAATAGCACATACAGTACTTTTAACCTAGAGAAATTACACACAACTAGTTATACTATAAATGCGAAAGTTCGTTTGTTACTCCTTCACGCTCAATCGGGTGATTTTGATGCAATTTGGAATGGAGATAGCTTATACCCTGCAATAATACAAAGGGTACTTTTCAACATCATCATCATCCACCATCATGAGATGTCAAATTGACAAATGTCAAATTGACAAATTTAAAATTGACAAATGTCAAATTGACAAATGTCAAATTGACAAATGTCAAATTGACAAATGTCAAATTGACAAATGTCAAATTGACAAATGTCAAATTGACAAATGTCAAATTGACAAATGCCAAATTGACAAATGTCAAATTGACAAATGTCAAATTGACAAATGTCAAAGTGACAGGTGTCAAAGTGATAGGTGTTAAAGTGAAAAGTGTCAAAGTGATAGGTGTCAAAGTGACAAGTGAAAGCCAGCTAAACCAATATAACCAAATCACGTACAATGCTCATGTTGTGGATGCTCTGGCTATACACTTTTTATTTCGTACTAGCTGTGCCCGAGACATTACCCGCGTGGGCATTTCTCTGGGTTAAAAGTAGCCTGTGTGTTATTCCAGGATCAAAAATACCAAATTAGATCAAAAATTCCTTTAGCTGTCAAAAATATTGTTAACGATAACTCGGTTTCTAATCATCGGATTGAAATATGAAGTAGATCAGGTTGTTTTTTTTTTTTAAATCTTAACTACTCATCAGTGTAAACCGCATTTCAATCGGTCCAGTTAATTTTACGTGATGCGCGAACATACATCCAGACAGACGAGATTTTTTAAAACGTTATACGTATTCTTATTGTGTATCATTAAAAAGTAAAACCAAACTAAAAAGTCACTCCTGACATAAGCAGGTCTATGAAGTTCCATAATTATTGCAAGGCAACCATAGACTAAAAAACAGTACTTCATGGACGCTGTTTTTTCTTTACAATAGTGAAGCGACATGCTCTATATCTCCGATATTTTTATCGAGCACAGTTTATGCAATGAAGATTATTCAGTTTTGTCTTGACGTTCCTACCGAAAACATAAACTGCGCGCGTTGTTATAGTGATAATGTTGACCTGGCTTTGGACTTTGGACTTTTGACAATGCTTATACTTGACCAGGGCCTACAAAACCAGAAAGAAAAAAAATACCATGATAAATTTAGAAAAATGAAATTTAGAAATTGACAAATTCCTCGGCCTCTTCATCATGTTTCTTTTATCGTATGAAACTTATGTTGAATCCCATCCCATGTATGTGTGCTTGGAGCTTCCAAGCTTACCTCATCGTCCATCTTGAGCTGCAGTTCCTCATCGTCGTCCTCTTGCGGTGTGAATATGAACTTCTCTCCGTAGCCGGCGTCTTTGAGCCTCTGCTCCGCCGCCGCCATGCTGAAGTATGCACAGCATTGCTCGGGCGAGACCATCGCGCGGATCTCTTCTTCGGAGGGAAGCCGGAAATCCGGCTTTATTACCCACCTAGAAAAGCAGCCTCATATATGATTAACGTTGTTTATGGTTTGATGATATTTATAATAAAGCCTAACTCATTTAAACGAAACTTTTCATTTTTGTGTATTTTGACTGACAGTTTTTTTTTAATAAACTGCTTTATTTAGCTTGACCTGTTTTTTGTTTGTTTGGGTCAAATCTAGTAAATGAAATTTTACCCCCTTCCTGTTGACCGATAAGATCTGAAATTAGGTATACACCTTTAGTTCTGATGACAATACAATTATGTATATTCAGTATCATTGTAAATCCGAGATGGCCGCCGCCACGAAATACCGGATTACCTATTTTTTTCAACTGCTTCTGTATAGATATCAAATGAAAAGGCTTAATTAGTAGAATACAGTACACCATGAAAATTCCAAATTCAAGATGGCCGCCACCACAAAATGGCAGATTCCTTTTTTTGGTTTTCAATCCCATCAAATGAAAGTTCTTGGCTTAGCGTAACCTGAGTAATAGAAATTCGACTCACCCCACGATTTTATTTTATTTTTTACTTTTAGTACACATCAAACGGTTTAACTTAAAAAAAAAACTTTTTTTATTATTACTTCGATAATAAGTTATTTACTGAGTGTTTTAATTTGTATACAAATACACAGAGCTAAATAAGTAACTAGATTTTGTTTTTGTTGCTTTTATAACAACAGATTTAATATGAAATGTAACACAAACGAAATAAGATAACACGGCACTGATACCACTATAAGTTAAGACTCTCCATGTACTCGCATATACATATATATTATTACTTCGATATTAAGTTATTTACTGAGTATTTTAATTTGTATACAAATACACAGAGCTAAATAAGTAACTAGATTTTGTTTTTGTTGCTTTTATAACAACAGATTTAATATGAAATGTAACACAAACGAAATAAGATAACACGGCACTGATACCACTATAAGTTAAGACTCTCCATGTACTCGCATATATATGTATATTATTACTTCGATATTAAGTTATTTACTGAGTATTTTAATTTGTATACAAATACACAGAGCTAAATAAGGTACTAGATTTTGTTTTTGTTGCTTTTATAACAACAGATTTAATATGAAATGTAACACAAACGAAATAAGATAACACGGCACTGATACCACTATAAGTTAAGACTCTCCATGTACTCGCATATACATATATATTATTACTTCGATATTAAGTTATTTACTGAGTATTTTAATTTGTATACAAATACACAGAACTAAATAAGTAACTAGATTTTGTTTCTGTTGCTTTTATAACAACAGATTTGGTATGAAATGTAACACAAACGAAATAAGATAACACGGCACTGATACCACTATAAGTTAAGACTCTCCATGTACTCGCATATACATATATATTATTACTTCGATATTAAGTTATTTACTGAGTATTTTAATTTGTATACAAATACACAGAGCTAAATAAGTAACTAGATTTTGTTTCTGTTGCTTTTATAACAACAGATTTGGTATGAAATGTAACACAAACGAAATAAAAGAACACGGCACTGATACCACTATAAGTTAAGACTCTCCATGTACTCGCATATACATATATATTATTACTTCGATATTAAGTTATTTACTGAGTATTTTAATTTGTATACAAATACACAGAGCTAAATAAGTAACTAGATTTTGTTTCTGTTGCTTTTATAACAACAGATTTTGTATGAAATGTAACACAAACGAAATAAAAGAACATGGCACTGATACCACTATAAGTTAAGACTCTCCATGTACTCGCATATACATATATATTATTACTTCGATATTAAGTTATTTACTGAGTATTTTAATTTGTATACAAATACACAGAGCTAAATAAGTAACTAGATTTTGTTTCTGTTGCTTTTATAACAACAGATTTGGTATGAAATGTAACACAAACGAAATAAGATAACACGGCACTGATACCACTATAAGTTAAAACTCTCCATGTACTCGCATATACATATATATTATGACTTCGATATTAAGTTATTTACTGAGTATTTTAATTTGTATACAAATACACAGAACTAAATAGGTAACTAGATTTTGTTTCTGTTGCTTTTATAACAACAGATTTGGTATGAAATGTAACAAACGAAATAAGATAACACGGCACTGATACCACTATAAGTTAAAACTCTCCATGTACTCGCATATACATATATATTATTACTTCGATATTAAGTTATTTACTGAGTATTTTAATTTGTATACAAATACACAGAACTAAATAAGTAACTAGATTTTGTTTCTGTTGCTTTTATAACAACAGATTTGGTATGAAATGTAACACAAACGAAATAAAAGAACACGGCACTGATACCACTATAAGTTAAGACTCTCCATGTACTCGCATATACATATATATTATTACTTCGATATTAAGTTATTTACTGAGTATTTTAATTTGTATACAAATACACAGAGCTAAATAAGTAACTAGATTTTGTTTCTGTTGCTTTTATAACAACAGATTTGGTATGAAATGTAACACAAACGAAATAAAAGAACATGGCACTGATACCACTATAAGTTAAGACTCTCCATGTACTCGCATATACATATATATTATTACTTCGATATTAAGTTATTTACTGAGTATTTTAATTTGTATACAAATACACAGAGCTAAATAAGTAACTAGATTTTGTTTCTGTTGCTTTTATAACAACAGATTTGGTATGAAATGTAACACAAACGAAATAAGATAACACGGCACTGATACCACTATAAGTTAAAACTCTCCATGTACTCGCATATACATATATATTATGACTTCGATATTAAGTTATTTACTGAGTATTTTAATTTGTATACAAATACACAGAACTAAATAAGTAACTAGATTTTGTTTCTGTTGCTTTTATAACAACAGATTTGGTATGAAATGTAACAAACGAAATAAGATAACACGGCACTGATACCACTATAAGTCAAGACTCTCCATGTACTCGTATATACATATATAATATATAATATTACTTCGATATTAAGTTATTTACTGAGTATTTCAATTTGTATACAAATACACAGAGCTATATAAGTAACTAGATTTTGTTTATGTTGCTTTTATAACAACAGCAGTGCGAGCATGGATCTTACCAATCGATAAAGATCGATAAGTTTATCGATCGGTAAACAGTTCCTGTAGGATTTCATCAAAATTCGGTAGTATGGATTCTCGGTAAATATTATCGATTCGATAACATATCGTGAGTTTATCGATTTAAATAATGGCAACTCTGACTATACCACAGATCAGATAATGACTAATCGACTAAACATTATTTTTTAACATCATTTTGGAGTTTTTTTTTCACACGCATTAATCCGTATCGCTTTCTTGTTCGCTCCACGCAAACATTTACGTGGCGTAAACACAGGTGGCTATCGGCGCGCGTAGTCGATTAGTTTTGTGTGCTCCCCGGCTCAAAACTATGGATAGCAGCTTTTAACTTTTAATGATGATTAATTTTAGTTACCATTTGCCAATTATATTTTTTATTGCATATATATAAGTATATCTCAATATAGTAGGTAGTTTGTTATGTAATGTAACACAAACGAAATAAGATAACACGGCACTGATACCACTATAAGTTAAAACTCTCCATGTACTCGCATATACATATATATTATTACTTCGATATTAAGTTATTTACTGAGTATTTTAATTTGTATACAAATACACAGAACTAAATAAGTAACTAGATTTTGTTTCTGTTGCTTTTATAACAACAGATTTGGTATGAAATGTAACACAAACGAAATAAAAGAACACGGCACTGATACCACTATAAGTTAAGACTCTCCATGTACTCGCATATACATATATATTATTACTTCGATATTAAGTTATTTACTGAGTATTTTAATTTGTATACAAATACACAGAGCTAAATAAGTAACTAGATTTTGTTTCTGTTGCTTTTATAACAACAGATTTGGTATGAAATGTAACACAAACGAAATAAAAGAACATGGCACTGATACCACTATAAGTTAACTCTCCATGTACTCGCATATACATATATATTATTACTTCGATATTAAGTTATTTACTGAGTATTTTAATTTGTATACAAATACACAGAGCTAAATAAGTAACTAGATTTTGTTTCTGTTGCTTTTATAACAACAGATTTGGTATGAAATGTAACACAAACGAAATAAGATAACACGGCACTGATACCACTATAAGTTAAAACTCTCCATGTACTCGCATATACATATATATTATGACTTCGATATTAAGTTATTTACTGAGTATTTTAATTTGTATACAAATACACAGAACTAAATAGGTAACTAGATTTTGTTTCTGTTGCTTTTATAACAACAGATTTGGTATGAAATGTAACAAACGAAATAAGATAACACGGCACTGATACCACTATAAGTTAAAACTCTCCATGTACTCGCATATACATATATATTATGACTTCGATATTAAGTTATTTACTGAGTATTTTAATTTGTATACAAATACACAGAACTAAATAGGTAACTAGATTTTGTTTCTGTTGCTTTTATAACAACAGATTTGGTATGAAATGTAACAAACGAAATAAGATAACACGGCACTGATACCACTATAAGTTAAAACTCTCCATGTACTCGCATATACATATATATTATTACTTCGATATTAAGTTATTTACTGAGTATTTTAATTTGTATACAAATACACAGAACTAAATAAGTAACTAGATTTTGTTTCTGTTGCTTTTATAACAACAGATTTGGTATGAAATGTAACACAAACGAAATAAAAGAACACGGCACTGATACCACTATAAGTTAAGACTCTCCATGTACTCGCATATACATATATATTATTACTTCGATATTAAGTTATTTACTGAGTATTTTAATTTGTATACAAATACACAGAGCTAAATAAGTAACTAGATTTTGTTTCTGTTGCTTTTATAACAACAGATTTGGTATGAAATGTAACACAAACGAAATAAAAGAACATGGCACTGATACCACTATAAGTTAAGACTCTCCATGTACTCGCATATACATATATATTATTACTTCGATATTAAGTTATTTACTGAGTATTTTAATTTGTATACAAATACACAGAGCTAAATAAGTAACTAGATTTTGTTTCTGTTGCTTTTATAACAACAGATTTGGTATGAAATGTAACACAAACGAAATAAGATAACACGGCACTGATACCACTATAAGTTAAAACTCTCCATGTACTCGCATATACATATATATTATGACTTCGATATTAAGTTATTTACTGAGTATTTTAATTTGTATACAAATACACAGAACTAAATAAGTAACTAGATTTTGTTTCTGTTGCTTTTATAACAACAGATTTGGTATGAAATGTAACAAACGAAATAAGATAACACGGCACTGATACCACTATAAGTCAAGACTCTCCATGTACTCGTATATACATATATAATATATAATATTACTTCGATATTAAGTTATTTACTGAGTATTTCAATTTGTATACAAATACACAGAGCTATATAAGTAACTAGATTTTGTTTATGTTGCTTTTATAACAACAGCAGTGCGAGCATGGATCTTACCAATCGATAAAGATCGATAAGTTTATCGATCGGTAAACAGTTCCTGTAGGATTTCATCAAAATTCGGTAGTATGGATTCTCGGTAAATATTATCGATTCGATAACATATCGTGAGTTTATCGATTTAAATAATGGCAACTCTGACTATACCACAGATCAGATAATGACTAATCGACTAAACATTATTTTTTAACATCATTTTGGAGTTTTTTTTTCACACGCATTAATCCGTATCGCTTTCTTGTTCGCTCCACGCAAACATTTACGTGGCGTAAACACAGGTGGCTATCGGCGCGCGTAGTCGATTAGGTTTGTGTGCTCCCCGGCTCAAAACTATGGATAGCAGCTTTTAACTTTTAATGATGATTAATTTTAGTTACCATTTGCCAATTATATTTTTTATTGCATATATATAAGTATATCTCAATATAGTAGGTAGTTTGTTATGTAAAAATACGATTCATTAAAATTTAGAGAACAAAGAGCAGAACGAATTGATGGTCTCCAATCGGGACCTCTCATAAAAAATAAAGCTTTGATCCATTATTCTCGCATCTCTAAAGATCGTAGAAATCTATAGGAAAATGAATTAACAATGAAAACTTTATTCCACTATCCACTTTGTTTCAGGTTGCAATGAGGTGATCGAAGATCAAAAACTGTAATAAAAATCTATATACATAATATACAAATTAAATCATTCTTTAGAGATTCCGGTATTTTATTGACTTAATTGTTGCATCTCAAACAGCCGCCTAAATTATTTTTAAATTTAAACAACCCCCAATTATTACAATTTAACAAACAAAATATATTATATAGTAATAAATATATAATATATTAAGCAACACAAACGAAATAAGATAACACGGCACTGATATCACTATAAGTTAAGACTCTCCATGTACTCGTATATACATATACAGGGTGGATTTTTGAGACGGGACAGTAAGGGCAGGTACCTTAACCATTACAGTTAAAGGAAAACGTTCTTAGGAGACCATCCATAACTTTTTGAGATATTCTTAACTGCATTCACAGATTTTGAAAAAAATGTACAGTCAGCAAGATAATGGTAATTTTACACAAACATTTTTTGATGCCATTGAGGTATGTGATTTGAATTTGGAAACTTAAAATTCGTATGGAAACTCTTAGCATATATACGGGTATTGTAAAGAGAGTTTATTCGAAAATCGAAAGCAACCATAGGCAGAAAAAATAAGGCACGTATGTAAACATTGTGTAACAAATCACGGTGTTTGGTGTTATTTTATCATTTTCAAGTAAATTTATTTTACGTCTAATTAAATAAATGCTTTATTTATGTAGCCCTGGGTTCTTATTGTCTCGCAGAAGATATGAAAAGAAGAGTAGGAGGTGAACTCGAGGCTTTATCCTCGAGGTGAACTCAAGGATAAAGCTTGTCTTCGCCTTGGGTGGCTTGAACCCCTCGCTTCACTCAGGACTCTACATAACTCCCGAGTGAAATCTCTAGACCCTCGTTACGCTCAAGGTTCAATATGCCACCCGTGACGTAAGGTACTGCTTTATCCCCTTGGTGCATAATCTACTATTTGCACGTGTCTTTAAATATAAATACAATTACAAGCGCATACCAGTTGGAATCCAGTCCAGTTCGCTTGAAGTCCGCGCACAACTTCAATCTCTTTCTGATAGAGCTCTCCGAGTGCGAAGGGAATGCTCTCTTTATATCGTCCATTTTGATCCGCCGCGGCTTATCGCGCGACTTCCAAAACAGACGGTAAATATAAACCTGCAATATTACATTTTGATTTAGTTAGGACCATTAACAGCACGAAGATGTCCACAGCTGAATATCGGCCTCCTCCATAAAAAACTTCAACGAGCGATTATCACAAGCACAAACTAAAAGTTTTTATAAACCCCGACCCCCAAACCCCATTACATCTAAGAACGATCTCGATCTCAGCTTTCAAACAGAAAATACCGCATCAAAATCGGTTTATTCGTTCGGGAGCTATGATTCCACAGAAACATACACACACATCTACACTGATTGAATGAGCGAGCGCGAAGCGCGAGCAAAGCGTCTCCGTTTCAGCTTGGCCAAAAATGCTTTCGTATGTCCGGATGTCTGTCTGTCCGGTTGGATCTCTGTCTACAGGTCGCATTTCTCAACCGATCTAGACGAAATTGGTATACATTTCATTTTTGATTGGGGAGTACTTACCCCAAAAAGGGGCAAAAAGTGGGCTTTCTCTGCCTTATTAGATCCGATTACGATGGTTCTTTTTTTATTTGAAAGATAGTAACTTTAAATTGGTCTCATAAAAATTTGGTGAAGATCTGATGAGGATCTTCGGCGTGGTGAGCAGAATAGCTCCTCAAAATGCAGTAAATTTCTCACTTTTAGGTTTCTTCCAGTGAAATCATCCCTTTACCCACTAGGTAAGGATTAATGGAAAACCTTCGTTAGTTTTACAATAAAGTAACTAGATGGCGCTACTGTGCACCCCTAGTTAGTTTGCAAAAATGTTTGTACGCGCGATGTCTACAGCTCACAGAGCCACTAGTATTATAAACAGGAATGAATTGATTGTTTGTATGTTTGTTTGTTCGTTTGTGATGGATAAACTGAAAAAACACTAAACCGATTTAAAAAAATATTACAGGATCTGCGTCAGTCACTGACAGCGCGCGGTAATCGACTGAATTTAGGCCGGATGATCCGTGTCGCTTCGATTTTGTACCTAAACAAGAATGGGACCGGCCTGGTTGCACGCTGTTCCGCAACGCTGGTCTCATCACTTCCAGTCATTTAACGTGACGCGGGACATATTGCACATGGAACATGCTGTCGCACGCGTCAATCCCGCAACAAGCGTTGACTAGTGTATACGCGACACTGACGTGTTTGCGAGCGCATTGGTCAGGGGCATTTGATCCCATGACAACCACATACAGTAGTCGCAGCCAATCTATATGTTTGTGAAGTTAGGCTCTGTGAACGATTGCGCAGGTTCTGCTGTAGAGATAAAACAGCATAACGTAAGAGCGAGATAGAATATGCGAAAAACGTAAGCGAGTGAGCGAGGCAGTTATAGAATGCTGTCTTCACCTTCAACATTGAGATTACGCCTGAAAATAACAGTTTGCGCAGCAACTAGCAGAAAACTTCCGAGACATAAACATCCGCTGCGACTTCTGTAGATGTATCGCCGTATGATGCTCCATTTGTCCCCTAGTGAACCCAGGGCTTAAAAAAGCACTATGATGTAATGTACCTGCAAAAAGTCTCGAACGAAGTTGTTTGCCCGCTTGGAGTTAGGGCCCGGCACTTCGTATAGAGGGCACTCTTGACCGGCCACGAACAACGCGTCCACCTCCCGAATGTAGTACGCTTGTCTGTGAATAAGATAGGAAGGTTACTACTTACACTAATATTTTAAAAGGAAAGATTTGTTTTTTTTTGTATGTTTGTTTATTTGTAATGGATCAAATCAAAAAATACTTATCCGATTGTAAAAATTCTTTCACTTATAGAAAGCTACATTATCAACGAGTAACAAGGGCTGTATTTTATTTATGACATAATTTAAGATCCCTACGAAAATTGCAATAATGTAAAACAAAGGTATCAAAAATTAGCCTACAAAAAGGGTTTTTTACTCGCTGTAAGGAAGGAACAAATCATGTTGCCATGGCAACGAAATAATAACAAGTCTGTCATAGCGACGAGCGTCGCATCCAAAGATTTTGGGTTACGCTTACTGCCGTTTTTTTAATATAAGTTACAACGGGTATAAAAATGCTAAAAGTAAGATAAATGCCGCGATATGAGCGCAACCCGTGCGAAGCCGGGGCGAGTCATTAGTCTATACTAATATTATAAAGAGGTAAAGTTTGTGAGTTTGTAGGGGGTAATCTCTGGATCTACTGAACCGATTTAGAAAATTCTTTTACCAATAGAAAGCCACGTTATTTGTGAGTGGCATAGGCTATATATTAAAATGACCACGCGTGCGAAGATGCGGGCATAAGCTAGTCTATACAAAGAAATAAAATTGAAGTGTCTGTTTGTAATGTCAAAATAACAGCTTTTTACTAAATGCATGTGAAAGTATACACGGTACTCATAACAAAAAAGGCATTTTTAATTGTTTTGTTTGTCCGTCTGTCTGTCTGTCAATTTGTTCCTGCTAATCTCCGAAACAGGTGGACCGATTTAGGGTTACGTGCGGGCAAAGCCGCAGGCACAGCTAATATACAATATGCATGGCACAGTTCGGAGCGCGGCATCTACGGCGCTGTGTAGTACGAGTACGTAATATCTGACGAAGTTGTGGCCAAACATCTCGATAATAACGCCCGTACCAACTAAAAGGCCCGTGGCTAGATTATAGGGCTTTTGACGTCTAAAGCCCTTTATGTAACAGCCGGACTGTCCATACCACACAACCGCGGTGATTTAAGTACCTACCTACTACTATTGGGCTTTAAACTCCGTCTACACCCTCCGCCTTACCTGTACAAACACTTTAAACGAATAACGAGTGTACGCGAGGAAAGCTCAAAACCTGTGCAAGCCCAAGTCAAAGTGTTTATGTAAATAGGCAAAATAATAGCTGTTTTACAAATCAAAACTTAACATCTTATGAACAAGAAGAAAACATAAATAACTATTATCTACACTCATATCGTAAAAACCGGAATAGGAATTCAAAAATGGTGGCATAATGACATACATTACGCATGGAACGTCTATAATATAAAATATTAATTTATTATAACACTGTTTTTTTGAACTAATCAATGTTATAATATATATATTCCCCATAAAAGCACCGATTTGGCTCCGCACTACGAAGGCTTTCGCCATTTATTATCTATGGCGGCGTGTGTTAGACCGTATGCGCGCGAATTCGCTGTGCACTGAATTTTGGCGCCATAATTTACTTTATATTAGTACTTAATAACCAATTTAATGTTGATCAAATGATCTTTGTGTTTTTTATGTTGATCAAATGTTTAATCCTGATTCAAAATATGACAAAGATGTGTTAAACATGTGAAAACAATGTTAATGAGGAGAATTTGACTCCACCTGACATCACGGAACAGCAACGAACATGACGAAAGACCTATTTATTACCAGCAAAATCAAGAAAATATTACTTTTTTTTTAAATTAAAATTAAGTTCCTATTGCATGAGTGTAGATAAAGTAGTGTAAAACGGCACATAACCTCGTGTTAACCTCTAATTTCCCTCATTATGCAATCGTTTCATAAACTACTATAAAAAGATCAAATCAATAAAATTGTATGGTTTGAGTATGTTAAGGACATTTCCCATTTATGTGCCAAAGGAGTTAAATCTCACGTTGGAAAAGGAAATACCCTTCTGACTCTACCGGTGCTTCAGAAACATGCCGGCTAAAGAAGAGAGCACCAAGAAACTCTACGAAATATTTATTTCCATTTTTGACAACTTCGCAATGTAAAATGACGTCTTTGACAGCAGTTCAGTGGCAGCAGCGCTGCTCTCAAACCATCGTAATAGGTGGAACAGACATACAAGCAGCATCCGTTCACGGGTATGACTTGTGTATCAGCCATCATGCCCCTTAATCGAGAGCTATGCAGTCCGATGTTCACGAAGGAACACGGAACCGCGCAGGCAAAGTGGAGTGGAGGATGTAGACGGAGCTAGTTCCTTTAAAAAATTGATATACTCTTCGTCTCAAGGCGACGAACGTACGAAGCAAATGTTATAAAGCTACTAGCTTTCCCGCCGCGACTTCGTCCGCGTGGACTACAGTTTATCGCGAAAATAAAGCATCCTATGTACTTCTAGGATATTAAAAACCAATGCAAAAGTAGGTACAGCACCGAAACTCTTGATGTTTTTAGACTTGTTATTTCGTTTCCATGGCAACCGTTCCTTCTAATCAACATTTTCCAGTTTTCCCGTGGAAACTTACCATTTTACGGGATAAAAAGTATCCTATGTTTTATTCCACGGTAGAAGCTATCTCCATTCCAAATTTCATTAAAATCCTTTCAGCCGTTATCGCTTTAAAACTCCCCAAACAAACAAATAAACAGACAACTTCTCACTTTTATATGTTACCAACATATGGATATGGATTTGACGGCTGAATGAGTATTGATGAATATTAATAAAAATAAACTTTTGGTCCTGGAATATGAAAACGTGGGAATAGCCGCGGGGCGAAACTAGTTCGTTAAATATGGAGTCACCTGGTTCGTATGATGAGGAAGTCGGTCTGCGGCAGCACATGTTCGTAGATCGGCGCTCGATACATGTTGTTCTCGACGACGGCCTGCGTGGCGCCCGGCGGCAGGATGCCCAGGAACGGGGACGTGTGCGCGTACGCTACCTCGCCGTACTTCAGGGGCTTGGGCCCGCTGTCCTGTCAACATATGAGGGCCTTGAGACACACGTTACAAAATAATTCTAAGAGTATTCGAGAAATTATTAATATATTTAATTAGTATACGGTGTCAATTCTCTACACTAAATTAAAACTAAATTTAGTTTAGAAATTATTAAGAGCTATTTGATCATTTGAACTAAATGCTAAGGGACTTGGAGGAGGCGTCGTTATATTGTGCACGGCCGAGGGCGGGGAAGAGGGTGTGAGGAGGGTGGTTGCGGGTTAGGGGAAGTAGTCGGGGGAGGTGCGGAGGAAAGGTGGGTTGCGGGGAAGGAGGGGTATGAAAAACTGAAATCTCGGCTTCCCACTGCATAACCTCCCCACACCCCTCCCCGCCCACCAAAGCCCCTTTGTTCCGTCGCACGTCGCACGCAAAGCTAAATTTAGTTTAGTTTAGTCTAGTTGGGAACAAGAGAACCTGTTTGACAGGACTAAACTTACATGTAGCGTAGTTTAGTCTAGTTGGGAACAAGATAACCTGTTTGACAGGACTAAACTTACATGTAGCGTAGTTTAGTCTAGTTGGAAAAAAGAGAACCGGTTTGACAGGACTAAACTTACATGTAGCGTAGTTTAGTCTAGCTGGGTAAAAGAGAACCTGTTTGACAGGACTAAACTTACATGTAGCGTAGTTTAGTCTAGTTGGGAAAAAGAGAACCTGTTTGACAGGACTAAACTTACATATAGCGTAGTTTAGTCTAGTTGGGAAAAAGAGAACCTGTTTGACAGGACTAAACTTACATGTAGCGTAGTTTAGTCTAGTTGGGAACAAGATAACCTGTTTGACAGGACTAAACTTACATGTAGCGTAGTTTAGTCTAGTTGGGAACAAGAGAATTGACACCATTTACCGTGTCTGTAACATAGACACATAGATGCAATTTTAACTAGCGTATAGATTAGCAGTGCGAAAGAGAATGAGCATAGTTTACACGTGTGTAGATGTGTGTACATACAAACACAGCGCGATTTTGAGAGCCACGTTACAAAATAATTCTACGATTAATAATTCGACCTTACTGTCTGATTGTGGAAGAGAGCGTCTTGTCACACATACCTTAGTAGCAGTCCGTTTGTAGTAGTTCTTGACCTTGGCGCACATGCCGACTTGGCTGAGCAGCGGCGGGTGCTCTTCGCAGAACTCCACCAGGATGAGCTCGCCGTCTCTGCCGCTGAGGTCTTCTGGAGTCCGCATGAAGAACACGTCACCACCGCCGGACGCCAGGCGCTCCGCTTCGCGTTGCTGGAAATTGAAGGGAACGATTAAATATACGTTGTTCGAAGTTGGGAAAACAATTTGGTAGTTCGAAGTAAACTAAAACAAAAAACAATGCAACGTCTTAATAGATTATATCCTATGAATTCCTAATGTTTGCTTATCTTAATTCATTTATTGTTAAAAAATATAATTTCAAAAACTAAAACCCGACTAAGGTACTAAAGAGACACAAACAAGAATTTTAAAAAGTTTTAGAAATTTGAAACTTTAGAGCCGTATGTATGAGTGCGATATAAATTTTCCATTACTTAACGAAGTAAAACGCACTCTCACGGCTCTATAGTTCAAAAAAAATATCATCATCATCATCATCAGCCTATAATTGTCCACTACTGGACGTAGGCCTCTCCTAATGCACGCCACTGAGCTCGGTCTTCAGCTCTCCTCATCCATTTTCTGCCAGCCGCTTTTCGCAGGTCGTCACTCCACCTGGCCACAGGGCGTCCTTCACTACATTTGCCTAAACGAAAAAAAAACAAGAAATAAAAAAATATAAAACGTTTAAATTCTTCTTTGTCTTTTTAGTCCACTAAGACCTTAGTCGGGTTTTAGTTTTTATTTTTTTAAATTATTCCCAATTATAGGGTGCATGTAAGCAAATCTTTCATTTGATAAATCACCGTTTTTTTTTTTATTTTACGTTTTTATATCCTCTAGAAGGCGCCTTATTCAATTTAATGACGTCACATAGCCTATAACCAGCGGACGATAAAGACGCTTTCAATTAGACCTCATTTGTCAAATTATGATGAGTAGTTTAGAATTTATGAGGGAACAGATGAACATACATACATACCCACATACATATTGGTTAAAATCATAACCCTCCTTTTTGCTTCGGCAAAAATAAAACTAAAAATAAAGTATTTTTAGCTAGCTGCGCTCGTGACATTGCCCGCGTGGTAATTTTTCTGGGTTAAAAGTAACCTATGTTATTCCAGGACTAAAAGTACCTATAATAGTAGTTTATGAAACGGTTGCATAACAAGGGGCTATTAAAACACTAGTGTGAGTTTAAAAAACAAGCCGCAAGCGAGTTTTTTAATAGTATCACCCGAGTGTTTTAATAACTAGTTATGTGCCGTTTCATACACTACTTTATCTACACTCATGCAATAGGAAGGAACCTATATAATTTAATTATGATGCCGATTTTGATATAGTTTTTAATGTTTGAAAGCTGATGTGATCGCGATGGTTCTTAGTATAGGGATGGGAGTGCGGAGGGGGAAAGACCCCCCTCGGAAGATGTAGCTCCCTAACATTTGAACCTATTTTTTTCTGATTGAAGTCTGAAGTCTGATGTGATAGAGATGGTTCTTAGCTATAATGGGGGGGGGGGAGGAGGAAGGGAAGATCGTAGCTCCTAAGCTGCTAATGGACTGATTTAATGTGTTTTTTATGTTTGAAAGCTGATGTGATCGAGATGCTTCTTAGCTGCACAAAATAAGAACTGCACAATCTGATTCCCTTATCACCTTTCCATTACCGTACGACTAGACGATCGGCAAAGCGCCATCGCTTTATGGTTGAAATACCTCGCACAAGCACGAAGCGTTACGCTTCTTCATTTATTATAAGAACTGCAAAGGAGTGGAATGCCCTGCCCGGTAAAATATAACCTAGGTGTGTTCAAGTCAAGAGTGAGTAGGTATCTACTAGGTAAGCGCGCTACATCTTCGACCACATCATCGCTTTTCATCAGGTGAGATCGTGGTCAAGCCAAGTCCGTTATTTTTTTTAAATTAAAGCTATAAATGGGGGTCGGGCGGGTCGCAGGTTATATATTATTTTATTTGTGCTTGATCTAAACAGTTTACCTTGGCTTTCTTCTTGATATGTTTGATCAAAGGCTGCACAGGATGCGGGCCGGGAGCCGCGAGCGGGCCGTAGGAAAGTTTCCGCATTGCAGGCCGGTGGAATGCGCGCAAGCGGGCCGGCCCCATGTGCGTCTGTATGAACGGCGCGCGCAGTTCCACCACCGGTGTGCTGTGTTGGATGAGCTGCCCGCCGCCCACCTTGAGACGTGGGTTCTGGGACTTCGGTTGGTAGTACCTGGAAGTAAGTACATGGTTTGATAAGTAAAACTTGACTGTATGAGAAACGATAACTATGAATAATATACTAACTAGAATTAAAACGTACCTAAGAAAAATATCTTAATACTTCAATATTAATCCTATAATCTTTGATCAAACCAATGTAACCTATATTCTTGTAAATATAGATGTCAATTAATTTAAAAAAAGAACTGCATGAGGCCATTTCAAATAAATAAAAAAAAAAACAAATCGGTTCAGTAATTCCGGAGATCTTATTGAAAATACATGAGGAGGGGCCCGCCCGAGCCTATTTTAAAGTGTGACGTCACTATCACCTTCATTGCCACTCATTATTGAAGGGAAATAAACGCAATCTTGCAGTTTGACTGTTGTAGAGTTCCCGACGCTCCGACGCGACGGCTTGAACTCGAATGAGCTCTGCAGTGCAGCTCTTTTTTTAGGCAGGATAAGTGCTGTTGATCTCTATCGCACCCAGCGCTACGCCGCAATGCGTGACGCAGAAGGCGCACGCCAAAGTTAAAATTTTGGCGACCGGCTCAAGGGCACCCAGGGGGTTGAACCTCGGCTTGGGCGGTCGCCTAGATTACGGGAATCGGGCTAAACACCCCTGGATCGCCAGTGTTAGTGGTGATCTAGGGGCCCTGACAAAATTGCTAGTAGTCCTTTGATTAATTAAACTTGACCACCGATTCGGAATACAACCTTCGAGAAGAATTCGGCAAGAAACTCGAAGGCGAAACTGATTGTTTAATTAAAACGGGACCTTCGATTTCGCCGGCGAGATCGGTGTCTGTATCTAAGTGTGTCATCCCCTGACGGGTTGTCAGAGGAGGTAGGATTGGACGAGGCCATCGCCCCCAATACTAAGACTGCGAGGTCATCGTGCGGATTGCTGAGGATGTCATGAGGGCGTCTACGGAGAGGCGGGCGGCTGTAATTTCTGTCGAGTAGTTAGCAGCTTGGACTACAGTACCGCATCAAAGTAGCGGCGAGATGTATCTTTCATGAATTGTACGGATGGAGAGAAGCTCGAGATCACCAGGGGATACCAGGGGGCACCTACTGCGGCGGATGGCAAGCATTGTAAAGTGTCACCTTATTTCTAAGGGACATTTTACTACGCTTGCCTATGAGATACAAGAGGCCGGCCTTGGAACAAGGGCGCCCTGTCGCGGACAGTTTGGATATGTTTGTCGAATTTGAGTCGATACTCAAGGTTGACTCCCAATTACTTAGTGGACCCTGGCCCACGGGATGGGTTGGTCAAATCAAATATCGTAATGTGGCCGGATCGATACCGATGTTTGATACCCTCAGTAAAGCGCATTGCTACGCTTTTCTCAGGGTTCACCATAATGCGCCACCTTCGGAACCACTCTCCAAGAGCGATAATCGCTCGTTGGATGTGTCTCCAAAGTTGGGACGGTCTCCATCCGGTGAAATAAATCGCGGTGTAGTCGGCAAAGAGAGAGATATCTACGTTAGGAGGGCGCTGAAAGTCGCTGGTGTATAGAGAGAACAAGAGCGGGGAGAGCGCGGAGCCCTGAGGGATACGGTTCAGATCTGACTCCCTCGACACGATAACGAAAGCTACGGCTCCTGAGGTAGTCTTGTACTATGAGCACAACTCGGTACGGCACTCCGAGCTGATACAGCTTGCATATCAGCCAGTCTTTGTCAAAAGCCTTAGCGACGTCTAGAAAGACGGCTATCGTGATTTGTGAAGAGCTCTGCAGCGTCATGCGCTTGAATGTATACCCGACTGACAGAATGTATACTCGAATTAGTAAGCCGATTTATGTAATCGAATATTGAACTGCTCGGCAGTGTGCTTTTGAAAAAAAAACTTTTGTAATGTCACAAAAGGAAATACAACTTACAATAATAATTGTAAACGACAGCTTCTGTTTGATCACTTAAGCTTGTTGCTTCTACTGCTTGTTTTGGACAATACAGGGTATTTGGTGCATCGTTTGCCAAATCAAAATTAGAACGGGCGTTTTGCTATATCCTTAGTTCCGTAAAACATTCATGCCCTCACATTTATGGTCTCACATAGGTACATGGTATTTTGTATTTATTTTTTAGGTTATATATCCCAAAAGTCAGCATTTGAACTTAAATTTAAAACAAAGTTATTGGTAGCCCTATATTTTTGTTGTTGTTTAATTTTGTACGGTTTTATTGAAATCAAAATGACTTGCACGTAACATCTAGTTCTTTATTACTGAAACACAAACTTTTTGGAAAAAGTAAAACAAAATCTAAAGCTCTACTTTGAACTACCATTAAAAAATAACTAAGAGCGGTCGTGTTTTCGAGTTCTTTTAAAGACATATCTGGTCACCTTTCTAATGGTATGCATGCCATAAAAATATTTTATTAACTTCAATTTGCCAACTTTAGTAAAGGCACAGGACGCTGACTTTATGCCCACGGGCTTGCCGCCATAACAGTCGACGGTTATATGAGGCCCGGCTGCCGGGTAAAACACCGGTCTGCGAGCCCGGCGGGCTGTGTGCCATTTAGACAAGTTGGTAAGAACTTACACGTCGTTAGAGATGTTGAACGGATCTCTGTCGGGTGATTTAGGCGGCGGCGGCGGCGCGTCCTCCTGCAATACGTTAATCACGCCGGCCTTGCCGAGGAGGATCTTGGATTTCTTCACGTGAGGGTGAGGTATCTTCACTTTAGGAGCTGGGCCTCGTTCTGGGAACAAAAAGTTGTGACTGAATGCTTGAGCCTTTGTATTTATGTGGCAAAGGGCTGGTCACAGAATACATTTTCGATGGGTTAGACTAGACGAGTTCTAGAGTGTTGACTCGCATCGGCAAACGTAGAGTAGGGCGCTCTCCGGCTAGATGGAGCCTCAAAGTACCTGGTAGTATGAGAAAAGTCGAAGATCGGGCTGAGTGGGGCTTAGGAGAAGCCTACATATGGCAGTAGGCGAATACAGACTAGCACAGCTTACAGTTCAAATTATTGTTATATTGTTATTTTTAGTAACAGTGAGTATACAACTAGGTTTCAACATCTTGTTCAATGGGTCTCTGGACGTAGGACAGGTGTCTCAGTAGCATATCAAATTTTAGATAGGATAAGTAATCTTATTAATAATGGAATTAAGTTGCAATGGGTCCCGACTCATAAAAAAATAATGAGGAGGCTGACAGATGGGCAAAATTGGCTAGTACAGACGGGTGAAAATGTTAAAATTACACCATATTATACGGAATAATTATCAAGGTAAAAACTTAGCTTTGATAATTTTAACGAATATTTTAATGAAAGAAGTATATAAAAAGATATTTCGCATCAAAACAATTTAATGTCAGCCTCCTCGTATACCTTGGTTTATGAATAAGAAAACAAGCACAAATTAAAAAAAATATAACTCCTCGTGCGCTCATTTCGCTCAGGAACTCCTTGCGAGCTTCTGGCTCCGCGTTTTGGAGTTACATCCGGGGGTCGGATGCTCTGATTCCGTTTCGTCACAGAATAAATAATAGTACAACGTTTCGTGAGCTTCTATTCAATTTGTAGCTCTTTGTGGTGACAAACCTAGACCAACCAATCAGGAAAAGGTTTACAATATTACAGGTTTTTTATTCTTTTTATTTGTTATCTGTAAAATTGTAAAACTGCGCACTGATTGGTCCATGATCATTGATGATTTTTCGTTTATTTACAAACTAACGAATTAGGATCCGTTAAATTGAAATCTAACGGGTTTTACAATCTAACGGTGACATTTACATGTTTAGGATACGATGGGGCTGGCATATCATTAATGATAAAAGTCTCTAGACTGTTGATAATGTTGATAATCACAAAATTATATTGATCCGTGTTTCAGAGAGCGCGTTAAGCCGTCGTTCCCGGATGCTAACAATAATTGATAACGTCGTTAAGCCACGTCAGAGGCTATTGGGCGGTGTGACAAACTGCTCATACATGCTGTAAGGCCCTAGTCTATAGACTCCACTTACCTCTAGTTATCTTCGAAGGGTCAACATCATCCGGTATCCCCAATATGATATTCTCGTCGTTAGGGTCCAGGGTCAATATCTTAGGCTTGGGCACTTTGGTCATGTTCTCCGCGTCCCATATAACCTCGTCTTCCCATGTGCCGTACACCAGCTCTTCGTTTTCTACAGGGAAGATGCTGTACCAGGTATTGTCTTCGCCTTCGTTGGAGTTTGTTGTTTGGCTGTTTGAGTTGGAGCTATAAATGGAAAAATGAATAAATGATAATTTTGGTGTGATGGACTTAAGACCAGGCTCTGCTTATTAAGGGTTTTTTTCCATAAATATGCTGGGTCAACCACAAACCTGATAAATGTGAAACTTAACATACATGTTTTTGAGATCTTTATCTCTCTTAGACTAATACAAAGACATGATTAACAGAATTTAATTCGATACATTTTCTTATTAAAAAAAAGTTATTTTCAGTAATATTTACATTTTTCTACTCAACGGCTTAAGTTTTATCTCTAAAATAAATCTCACAGCAAGAGAATATAGTTTATTATCTAATGTTTAGACAAAATTTGCTTAACTAAATTATTAGCCTGCCAATAAAATAAATAACTTTTAAGAAATATGTCATTTAGTTCCGAGCTAAATTGTGTGTTCAAACAGCGCTCGCTATAGTCAACTTTGTTATGCAGGCACTTCAGTGCTTATTGCGGGTAGCCCGTGGCAGAATGCAGGGAGGTGGCAGGAGAATGGGGAGTGGCAAAATGTAACCTTGGAGCCTGGCCTTAACCTATTGTGGTTAGGAAGGTTTCGAGTGTTACAACCGCTGGTGCCGTGGCCAGGATTGTGGGTCATTCACTAACTAAGTTACTCACTTATGTACACAAATATAAACACAAAGTGGGCACCTTAACACTAAGGGTACTTACGGAGTCCCACACTACGTTTGCCTAAAAGTTATCCCCAACGGTTGTCGGTTCTGCGAGAGAAGTGACCAGCCTATTGCCATGTCAGCTTGCTTATTCTCTGGGCTATATCGGTTACCTTTGTTATCTGTCGGATAACTTCGTTCCAGGATTCTATCCTTCAGAGATATTCCGAGCGTAGCTTTCCATAGCTCGCTGAGATACTTTAAACGTATGTACCAGTCTCACCGTGAGTGTTCACGTTTAAACTCCGTAGGGTATAACTGGTAGGACGCATGTGTTGAAGACTTTCGCCTTAAGCACTGTGGTATGGACGACGAGAAGACTTGACGGAGTTTATCAAAAGCTGCCAGATTCAATCCCAGCTGAATCCTCCCTCGACATCCCTCTAGAAATTGTACCTACCCAGCTGCTTAGTCTGCCCGTAGGTAAATATATTCCTAAACAGCTCCAATGGCGACACAAATTTATAACAACAGGTCCCGCGGTAAAAAAAAAAGTTAAACATAACCTTGGTTTTGTCGATGTTCATTCTGAGACCGATACGTCGAGAGGCATCAGCTAGGTCGCTCAGCATTCATTTGAGATTGGACAATATCATCGTAATTTTAAATATCACTACCGGCTATGACTCACGTGTATATAGTCGAAAACATCGACCTAGGTTTCGAGCGTATCCGACGCTCTTTTTCAGGAGTTCACGCCGCGAGATCCCGACGCGCACTGCGGGCTGCAGCCCGCTGCGAGCGGCGCGTGAGATGCGGCGGCAACTGGGAACGGGGACGCCCGGTGCTCGTACTGCTCTGCACCGCCGTCGACGGAGATTGAACTCCTGCTGGTGGTGGCGATGGAAGTCCATCGCTATCCATTGCATCATCGCCAAACGTGCTGCCACAGACAATGCTGACCGTGTCACACTCCAGACTACCTACCACTTGCTGCGTCGAGGAAACATTAAGCACGGTTTTCCAAGCCGGAGGCAGAGTCCACCCACGGTCCCGGTTGATATTAGGCAATCGAGAGATCTCTATCGCCTCACGCACTTTTCGAGGCACAAAGAACATATCTCGAGCTAGTACCGATGAAAACCGTGCTTAATGTTTCCTCGACGCAGCAAGTGGTAGGTAGTCTGGAGTGTGACACGGTCAGCATTGTGTGTGGCAGCACGTTTGGCGATGATGCAATGGATAGCGATGGAGTTCCATCGCCACCGGTGCGCGTCGGGATCTCGCGGCGTGAACTCCTGAAGAAGAGCGTCGGATACGCTCGAAACCTAGGTCGATGTTTTCGACTATATACACGTGAGTCATAGCCGGTAGTGATATTTAAAATTATGTATCAGGTTCACGAAAACTTGAACACTAAAATATCATCGTAAGTGTGAGGAATCGTAGGTATGAGATGTACTCGTAATTTATGTTTAAGCCCGTTCCTTTTCAATTCAGCATCTTAAACATATCCCCCTTTTTCACCTCGCCTGCCCAGCTGGATATGTTTAGTCTGCTTATACTGGACTTGACCGAACATATCGCAGCTTCATACTAGCATCTCATCACCTCGATGTAACGCCAGTCCACTTGGCATCGCTACAGGGACTCGAGCACAGCCCAGGTTTCGACAGAGTCAAAGGCTTTCTCATAGTCCACAAGACAGGGCCTGGTTATACTCTTCGGTCTTCTTTATAACTCGCCGCACTGTGTGGAAGTGGTCTATGGTGCAGTAACCCAATCGAAACCCGGCCTGCTCTGGAGGATTTATCAATTCTTCTCGTTAGACTATTCGAGACTACCCTCGAAAACAGCTTAAAGACCAGGTTCAGAAGCGACATGGGCCTGTAGTTTTTAAGGCGCGCTTTATCTCCTTTTGTGAAGAAAAAGCTACCATACTTCTGTTCCACGCCTTTGGAGTTCTCCCATCGTTTGGAACAGAGTTAAACAACTTCTGGAGCTCTCGAAGCACAGGTATTCCTGTTGCTTTCAAAAGCTACGAGAACTGAGAGAACTGTTGCGCGGTGCGGCTCACAGACGTAGGCACCCAGCCCGCCGCGTTGCTTTACTGTTTAAGTATATGAACCATATACTAACGATGCTTCCTTCGACTGAATTGATGTAGGCGGCTACGGCCGCGGGTGAGAGAACTGTTGCGCGGTGCGGCTCACAGACGTGGGCACCCAGCCCGCCGCGTTGCTTTACTGTTTATGTATATGAACCATATACTAACGATGCTGCCTTCGACTGAATTGATGTAGGCGGCTACGGCCGCGGGTGAGAGAACTGTTGCGCGGTGCGGCTCACAGACGTGGTCACCCAGCCCGCCGCGTTGCTCTTACTGTTTAAGTATATGAACCATATACTTACGATGCTACCTTCGACTGAAGTGGTGTAGGCGGCTACGGCCGCGGGTGAGAGAACTGTTGCGCGGTGCGGCTCACAGATGTGGACACCCAGCCCGCCGCGTTGCTCTTACTGTTTAAGTATATGAACCATATACTTACGATGCTGCCTTCGACTGAAGTGGTGTAGGCGGCTGCGACCACGGGTGAGAGAACTGTTGCGCGGTGCGGCTCACGTACGTGGGCACTCAGCCTGCCACGTTGCTTTTACTGTTTAATTATATGAACCATATACTTACGATGCTGCCTTCGACTGAAGTGGTGTAGGCGGCTGCGGCCGCGGGTGAGAGAACTGTTGCGCGGTGCGGCTCACAGACGTGGTCACCCAGCCCGCCGCGTTGCTCTTACTGTTTAAGTATATGAACCATATACTTACGATGCTGCCTTCGACTGAAGTGGTGTAGGCGGCTGCGGCCGCGGGTGAGAGAACTGTTGCGCGGTGCGGCTCACAGACGTGGGCACCCAGCCCGCCGCGTTGCTCTTACTGTTTAAGCGAGCTAATACCTGGAATATACATTAACATCTATAAATAAATCATCAAAGAGAAAAAAACACGACTGCCATTCCAAAAAACGAAACTTCTCGAGAAAAAAATTGATTGTCACTCGGATTCTAAAGATACCCCACCCCATACATCCAAATCTGTTCAGGCATTTAAAAGTTATGGTGGAATAAAGAAACTCAAATGCATACATAAACCCTGACAACAATACACTCCTTTTTTGGGCAGTCGTATAATTAATAATTAAGTAATAAAAGACAGTGCATTTTTTAATGTCCTTTTTTGTGTTCAACGTAATAAAAAAAAATTTAACCAGTATGACCGGTAGAAAAAAAAACTTTGCATTAACACATTGATAAATATAAATAAAGTCCACCATAATAAATAAATAAAATATAATAAAGTGAATCAAGATACAGCAACGCGCTCATAACCTCTTTCTATCTGGGTTATCTTCCTCAAAGCTTTAATATGAGCGATCGCATTCGTATCTTACGAAAGCTTATATAAACATATATAAGCGCTTTCTTAAGGCCTAGTTCTAGCAATTTTATCAATTTTAGATCATTTTGAACGTCTTTATTTTCTTTTATAATTAACCCAGAATTATGAAATTGGTATCACATCAATATTTGACATATGTTCAACTCCCCCTAACTTGCACAAGGACGAGAGGCGCAAAATTTTCGGGTACCTGCACCCTGTACCTTAACAACTAAGCACAAATAAAACATTTATGTAACCAATTATACACTGTTTTTTTGAACTAAACAATGTTATAATATATATTTTTTCCTATAAAAGCACCGGTTTGGCTCCGTGAAACGAGGGTTTTCGCCATTTATTATCTATGGCAGCGCGTGTCTAGTCCACAGCGTATTCGCTGTGGACTAGATTTTTTGCGCCATAATTTACATTAGTACCTAACCAATTTAGTGTGTTTTTGTTAATCAAAAGTTTTATCCTAATTAAAAATGTTCGACAGCAGTGTTAGTGAGGCGAATTTGACTCCACTTGACATCACGGAACAGCAACGAAACATGACGAACGAGCATTTACCAGCAAAATCAAGAAAATATACGACAATATTTTTTTCTCGTTAAATGTAAGTTCCCATTGCATGAGTGTAGATAAAGTTGTGTATGAAACGGCACATAACTAGGTATTAAAACACTCGAGTGAATCTCGTGTTTTAATAGCTCGCGTTATGCAACCGTTTAGTAAACTACTATTTATCAAAAGCCTGTACTCGTCAACTGCTCGACATAGGCCTCTCCTAATACGCGCCACTGAGCCCGATCTTTGGCTCACCTCATTTAATTGCTTCCAGCTTCTAGTACTTTACGCAGGTCGTCACTCCATCTAGCCGGAGGGCGTCCTAAACTACGTTTGCCTACTCTGTCCTGGAATTTTGCAATTCAAATTTCGAGCACTTCCCAATTAGCTCTATCCAGCTGAAACTTTCAGGGTAGTTCACAAATCGATGATAATTAAAATTTTAAAAAAACTTATTTTTTTATTTATTTTTTCCCCGACTACAGCAAAGCAAGGAAAGGGTAATGAGTTTAACAGTCTATGTATGTGGTTATGTGGATGTTCCACCATAGCGTCGCCCCTATTGGTCCGATTTTGACAAGCGAGGTGTCAATCGATTTGTCTTCATCGCAAGAGTGTCATAGGCTAATTTTATACCCGACTGTAGTCGGGTTTTAGTTTTTTAACTTATGTCTTGTTTATATTATACTTGTTTACCTTTTGTTTAATCTCACTGCCATCCCAAATCACGTCATCTTCCCACTGAAGCTGCGACACCATAAGGAATGAATCGTCAGGAAACCCACTGTCGGGACTCTCGGAGGTTTCATTTTCCACGCTCTCTTCCTCTTTCAACTCCTCTGTCTCTTTTGGTTTGTTCTCTGGTTCTGGTGATGGAGCCTAGAAAAAGAATAAAGCTCCTAAAAATCCTCTCATTACTTTGGGTGTCGATGGCAAATTTGTTTAAATTTTACCGGACCAGAATTCCGCCACTAGTATTGCGGATTCGCCCATTTAAAAACACTTTTGTTTACATTTAATTAGGGACATAATCAAAAATAACTAGTACATAATCAATGCAAGAGAAAAAACATTATATACTATGTTACTTGTGATGATGTAAGGATTCTAACGATACCCCATACACCCAAACCTTTTAAGGCATTTGAAAAGTATAGTAGTATAAAGAAACTCACATACATACAAACATACATACTTGTACCCTTAAAAAATTACACCCCTTTTTTGGGCAGTTGTGCAAAAACATGTCGTTAGCGTCTCATTATTATTGTTTAGGTTTGAAACACATTACACACTTGAAATGAGCTTTAAAACATATCAGATTGATGAAATAAAAATAAATACTATTGTGGGTACATATTACAATAAAAATAAAATAAAAAGTCATCCAAAGTACAAGTATTTATTGTAAATAGGCAAAATAAAAGCACTGTCATAGATATCTTACGAACAAGGAGAAAATCATAAAATATAATAAATAGATCAAATCAATAAAATGACGTAAAATAATGCCTATTATTATACTATTGAGTTTGAGAAGGAAACCTTTCATGTGCCGACTCAAAGTAGAATCTTGCACAGGAAAAGGAAATACCCTTCTGACTCTACCGGTGCTTCGGATATACGCCCGTTGGAGAAGTCCAGTCCAGAGACTCCAGAGTGAACAGGTATCTTTTAGAATAGCATGCTTTTAAAAGGTGAGTTATGGAGACACTCGTATAGTGGGTGGCAGTATACTATTGTGTAAACAAAATACGCATTAGTAATAGGAGCTACTGATCTGCTATCCCTTGCGAACGAAAAGGCCGCGAAGATGGCGTGAAGACATGATGCGTGATGCGTGATTGACGTGAGGCGGCCGGTCGTAAAACCTACGCTAAACTTTAGAAACAAATAACTACATTAATGGAAAACAGGGGGGGGGGGGTGGCAAAAGGGTATGGAGACATTCATATTTGTTTTTGTGTGATGATGATGATAAGTGATGGGGATGGAGACTGTCGGTTCTTCTATGAACTTATCATTCATCATCAGCCTGTATTCGTACACAGTTCGACGAAGGCCTCTCCTAGTTAGTTACTAATTTACCAAAATTTTTATTGATTTGATCATTTCATAATATTTTATGTATTTCTCCTTGTTCATCAGATGTTAATTTTGACTTGATAAAGTGCTATTATTTTGCCTATTTACAATAAAATACTTGGACTTTAGTGAACGCTACTGAGCCAGATCTTCCACTCTCCTCATCGAGTTCCTGTCGGCCGTAGTTCGATCTACTTGGGCGGCCGCCGGCGCCCTACATTCTACAATACGTTTGCCTAAACGCGGTCTCCACTCTAGAACTAGTTTATCCTAACGGTTGTCAGTACTTCGAGAGAGTGGCCAGTCCATTGCCACTTCAGCTTGCTAATTCGTTGAGTTATGTTACCTTGAGTTTAAATCCATAATCGAATCCGTCTCCAGACTCGGGCACGTTCAGCATGTCGTACCACACCTGCGCCGGTCCGAAGCGCCAGTGCGCCGGCGCCGGACGCTGCGACTTATCGCCTGCGTTCGAGTTGTTGTTGTCTGCTGATGACTGCTGGTTTTCTTCCATGGGCCTAGGAGAAACAGTGAGATAGAATCGTTTTACAAGCACAAATTATAATGGTGATCCAATTTAAGTTTCCTAACTTTCATTAAAAGAAAAACACGTACTATGCAAAATTGTACTAGTTATTTATTTACTACTGAAATATTTAGTGTTTTTCATTAAATATGAAATGGCCGGCCCTGGACATTCTACAGGAGTAGATTCGTCTAAGGTAGTTTTCTATGACATTTTCGCAAGTTTCAGGTGTTATTTCAGCTAAAACTCGTTGGATGTTAGTATTTAGGTTCTCCAACGTTGCAGGTTTGTCGATATATACCCGAGTCTTAAGAAAACCCCATAGAAATAAAAAACGGCGTTAAATCGAATAATCTTGGCGGCCAGTTAATTACACCATGACGAGAAATAATGCGACCTCTGAACTTGTCACTCAAAACATCCAACGTTTCTCTTGATATGTGGCATGTCGCGCCGTCTTGCTGAAACCATTTATCTTCCACATGGATATCCTCAATTTGGTGCCAAAAATAATCGGTTATATATCGCTCACCATTCAGTGTTTCCGTCTGACCTTCATTGTTTTCAAAAAAGTAAGGCCCTATCACACCACCTGACCACAAAGCACACCATACAGTAACTTTATGGGCATGCAATTGCGCGTCGTGTATCACATGAGGATTTTCCTCTCCCCAAATGCGGCAGTATTGTTTGTTAACATACCCAGTCAGTAGGAAATGTGTTTCATCGGAAAAAAAAATTGTATCGCTTCCTGCTGCGCTAATACCCCAATCTGCGTAAGTTCTTCGCTGTTCATGGTCTCTGGGCTTCAGTTCTTGGGTTATCTGTATTTTATACGGGTGCAGGTGCAAGTCTTTATGCAAAATACGCCAAAGGGAGCTATAAGAAAGGCCCAAATTCTGCGAACGACGACGTATTGATAAATCTGGGTCTTCGGCCACACTATCGCTCACAGCAGCAATATTCTCGGCTGAACGCACGCCACGATGATGCACACGGCTCACCCTAACTCCGAATGCTTCCAGTTTCTTCAAATTTTTTCACAAGGTTGGGAATTGTTCGCTCAGTAGGGCGATTATTTTGACCATAATCTTCCCGTAAAAGTCTATACACGTTTCTTACAGAATTGTTATTTCTGTAGAATAAGTGAACAATTTTAACACATTAAACCGTAGTTAAGCGATTCATATCGCATATGTTATATTTTAAACTAGGCATTTGACTAGCGTTTCAAATACGCGCCATTATCTACATATTTTTTTTACAGTTTTGCCAACATAGGAAACTCAATTTGGATCATCCGTTATAACGCCCGACCCTCTAGCGACTACCCTCTTAAATACGGGGTGGATTTTTGAGACGGGACAGTAAGGGCAGTGCCCTATTTCATAAAGCGACAAATCATAATAATAAAACTACAAATGTTAGTCGAATACGCCAAACCTGCGTTTCATATAACAAACAATCACGACAGGACTGATGATTGTCAGTCATATTGCATTTCACAATGCCAGTCATAGTAGTGTGATGGGTAAAGCTTCGGCTGTCACAATTGTCACGACAATTCTACAAATCGTGGTGGTAATAGTAATGGTGGTGTGGTAATTTTTAAGCAACGCGTAGACGAAAAAAATAAGGTCAACGCGTAGACCTTCTTTTTTTTGTGGGTTGACAATCAGATACCTGTGATCTCGGCACGTACCCAATAAATCCCCAGTTTGAGGCCAGATGTGTCGCGTCCACCTTCTTTTTTTTGTGGGTTGACCATCAAGTACCTGTAGTCTCAACGCATATACAATTAATTACCAGTTTGAGGTTAGATGATCGCGTCGGCCATATTTTTTTTTGGGTTATCAGTTTGTTCCTGCGGTCTTCAGCGCGTGGACAACCGAGCGGTTATGAAACGCATTTCGGTAGTTTGACTGACATTAGTCGATTGACATTTTTCGTTTGACATTTGTTGATTGACATTTGTCAGTCTACTATAGTTTTATGAAATACTCCCTGGTACTCTAACCGTTATAGTTACAGGAAAACGTTCCCAGGGGACTCTACTTAACTTTTGGAGATATTTTGACCTGCATTCACAGATTTTAGAAAAAATGTACATTCATCAAGAAAACGGGGCATTTCATAAAAAAAATATAAGCCAATCGATCCTGTTTTTTTCAAGGATCAAAGTCTCTATCGGACCAATTGAGGTTAGAACAGTCAGTATTTAAAAAAAATGGATTCGAACAATGATTTGGAAAGATCGTATATTTGCGTACGATTTCGAATACATGATCGTACATCGTATCGGCTGCAAAAAGGTCGTATGAATACGATTTAAATCGTACAGTTGGCAACGCTTTGAGTGTGTGTGATAAGTAGTAAGTGGGCCTTCAGTACTTATCGCACAAACTCAAACTGTGCGAGCGCGACGGCAATACACATATATGCGCGAGCGGTAGAGATAAGTAGTCCAGCATTCTGGTATATAAAATGTTCCTTGCGCAGCCATTTGCACGAAGTTCGGAGTGGCCACGACTTATCGGCCGTAGTGTACAGACTTGAACGAGCTATACGAGCTTAACTTCTTCTTGGTATGTTTTATGAACGCATTCAATAAATTTTTAAACCCTCTGTGCCACTCGCACTTTAAAAATACGCAGTGACTATTCTGCAGCAGTATTACCAATGCGATCTGCACTGGTATCACATAAGCCAATACGACTAGTTGCAATCAGATTATCAAAGCAATATAGTCATTAAAATTCAAATAATACTTGTTATAAGATTGTGATTGGGATTTGAAGTTATAATAATATTACGTATTCATTTCATCATAATTATGTCAGCCTTTAGAAGTCCACTGCTGAACATAGGCCTCCCCCAAAGAGCGCCATGCCGAGCGATCTTGTGCCACCTCCATCCACCGACTTCCTGCGATGGCTACAATGTCGTCGGTCCATTGTGTGGGGGTTCTCCCCACACTTCGCTTGCTTGTTCGTGGTCGCCATTCGAGAACCTTTATTCCCCAACGGTTATCGGTTCTGCGACTTATATGGCCTGCCCATTGCCACCTTCGTCCTTCTACAGATTTCCTCATTTCTGATTCAATCACGTAGTGAAACACCGAGCATTGCTCTCTCCATTGCACGCTGCGCAACTCTGAGCTTGTGTAGGAGACCAATAGTTAGCCACCACGTCTCAGTGCCGTATGTCATCACTGCCAACACGCACTGATTATGCATTCATTTACTATTTTGAAATTTCAATGCGTACTAATTTTATTTATTTAGTTTTTAACTTTTTAGCAAATTACGTTTTTTCCTAGTCTATGGTACAATCCCTTATAAACCAAAGTTGGCAACGCAGCGTTGTACGGATTTATCTCTTTATCGCGGCTGTGCTTTAGCCATGAACTCTACTAATGCTCAGTTCTTGGTCACATTGTCTAAGAACGGAGGTTACCTCAAGAGCTTCTCTTCATCATCGCTTGCATATTGAACCTCCTGACTGTCAGGTGCAGTAGGCGGCGTGTCACTGCTGGTGCTGCCGCTGCGCTTGCGCCGTCTGCGCTTCTTCACTCCGCGCCATATCTGCGGCAGGCTTGAGAGCTTGCCCGGCCCGAAGAGACGGGAGAATAGTAATACCTGAAACCGTAAAAAAACTAGTTAGTTCTATTTGAAACTCCTGCTGTGCGATTCGCTTCACTTTTTAACCCCTGAACTCCATAGAGAGGGCTCTATGGAGTAGTATGTCTCAGGTATTATAAGATTAGGGGGTGTATCACTGTATGTATCTATATCTGTGACATCGTAGCTCCCAAACGAATGGACCGGTTTTGTCTGTTTGAAAGCTGATGTGGTCGAGATGGTTCTTAGGGAATAGGGAGTCATAATAGGGAAGTGTGGCGAAGATCGTAGCTCCCAAACGAATAGACCGATTTTGATGCGTTTTTTAATGTTTTAAAGCTGATGAGAATGAGATGGTTCTTAGCTATAATATCGGAGGTTATATTTTTTTAAACAGCTACCTCAGACTTCTGACAAAGTCAGGGCCTCTGACATGGCTTGCCAGGCTCCGTTAATACATTTTCCACGCTAGCTCCGCCTCTACACTCTGCCACCCGCTACCCGCAACAAGCATGCCAATGCATGCCGCAGCCAATGCATTTGAAGATTTCTTTACAAATATACCAATAGTTACTACCCAGTCTTTAAAATCTTCCTCAGTTGAGGCTTCTTGTATGAATGTTGAAAAGTGTGATGTTACATTTAAATTTAAACATAATAATGTTAATTCGATTGTAAAGACATTTAAATTGCTTAACATAAAAAATACAGAGGATCTCTGGGGAATATCTACTAAAATTTTAAGTTCCATTATTGGTATAATTGCTCCATACTTAGTAATTATTTTTAATAATTGAGTTGATGAAGAAGTTTTTCCCGACATAATGAAAAATAGTAAACTTATTCCCTTATTCAAGTCTGGCAGTAAAAATGATCCGACTAACTACAGACCCATTTCTATACTCTTATTTCGCTCTAAGTAAAATGCTTCTATATTTCACTCTAAGTAAAATTTTTGAGAAAGTAATATTAAATCAGTTATTAACACATTTCAATCTCAGTGGTCTGTTTCATAATGAACAATATGGCTTCACTAAAGGCCGTTCAACGACAGACGCAGGCACAGGGTTCTTAAAGCAAATATTTTTTGCTTGGGAGGAGTCACAGGACGCAATTGGCGTTTTCTGTGATTTATCCAAAGCATTTGACTGCGTTTGCCATGAAACATTAATTTTTAAATTGAATCATTACGAAGTTAATGGGAAAGCTCTCGATCTTTTATCCTCGTATCTTAGCAATAGAATCCAAAAAGTAGATGTAAATGGTGCGAGGTCATCAGGATCTCTCATTACAATGGGAGTCCCACAGGGTTCAATACTTGGACCATTCTTGTTCTTGGTTTACATTAACGATCTTCCCTTTTTCTTAAAGAACTTATGTGATATTGTTTTGTTTGCAGATGATACTTCTCTAATTTTTAAGATTGACAGAACCTTGAATTATTTTGATGACGTTAACAAGGCAATCGCGCTAGTTCTTAGTTGGTTTACAACTAACAATTTAATGTTAAATCCTAAGAAAACTAAATGTATCAAATTTTCACTACCCAATGTCAGAGGGGTTCCTACGAATTCAAGTATTTTAATAAATAGTGAGCCTGTAGACCTTGTGCAGTCAACCACATTTTTGGGTATTACTGTAGATTCAAAATTACATATCGTTGTTAGCTGGTAGATTGAGCTCTGCAGCCTATGCAGTACGTAAAATTATATAGTATAATTATATAGTATATTTTAGTTACTTTCACAGTATTATGTCATATGGCATTTTGCTGTGGGGTAAGGCCGCGGAAATTCAATCAATATTTGTGCTACAGAAGAAAGCAATTCGTTCCATTTACAATATGAAATCCCGAGATTCTCTTAGGGAACGTTTTAAAGAGATCAATATTCTTACAGTGGCTTGTCAATATATATATGAAAATATAATGTATGTTCGGAAGAATATGAATACCTTTGTTAAAAATAGGGATGTTCATAATTTTAATACTAGAAATAAAAATAAACTAAAAGTGTCTGGATTTCGGTTAAAGAAAGTTAGTGGTTCATATATGGGGAACTGTATACGATTTTTTAATAAGTTACCTGACGGCATTGATCAATTACCAATGCATAGGTTTAAAACTTTTGTTAAAGTAAATCTCATAAAGAAAGCGTATTACAATGTAAATGATTATATTAATGACAGAAATGCATGGCCTAATGTCTCCAAGCTCCATGATAATAATAAGTGATAGCTTCGATGTTAACGTTAAGTGAATGAAATGTTCAAAGTACTTTGTGAGATGTCTCAAACCTACCATGAGATCACGTTGTTTTATACAACATATTTATCGAGTTAGAAGTTTTTACCTTATTTTTTTCCAGTATGATTGTTTGATGTTTGTGGGATATCTCATTGTCACTTTTACCTTTTATATTTGTACTTTACATGTTTTGTTATAATTGTGACATTTGAAAAAAATATAAAGAATGAACAAATATGGAAAAAATACATCCCCGTAGAGTTTCTTGGTGCTCTCTTCTCTAACGGGCGTATTTCCGAAGCACCGGTAGAGTCAGAAGGGTATTTCCTTTTCCAGTGTGAGATTTAACTCTGTTGGCACATGAAAGGGAAATTTCCTTTTCAAACTCAAAGAATACTTAGTTTATCTAAATTTGGATTGATTTGATCTTTTTATAATATTTTATGTATATCTCTTTGTT
The DNA here is from genome assembly GCA_946251855.1 of Alsophila aescularia. Lineage (NCBI taxonomy): Eukaryota > Metazoa > Arthropoda > Insecta > Lepidoptera > Geometridae > Alsophila > Alsophila aescularia. Next base: position 21,503,206 of record OX276379.1, read on the forward strand.
GACTTGTAAAAGTGCTATTATTTTTGCAATTACAATAAAATACTTTGACTTTGACATGAGGTGCGCGTAACAGGTTGAATATCGCGAGCGCTGTTTGAACACACAGCTCGGAAATAAATGACGTAAGTCTGAAAAGTTATTTATTTTATTGGCAGGCTATTAATTTTGTTCAGTAAATTTAGTCTTGACAGTGGATAATAAACTATATTTTCTTGGTGTGAGATTTACTTAAGAGATAAAACTTAAGCCGTTGAGTAGAAAAATGAAAATAACATAATTTTTGATAAGAAAATGTATCGAATGAAATTCTGTTAATCTCGTTTTTTGTCTTGATCACGTAGAGATACAGATTTCAAAAACATACGTTAAGTTTCACATTTTCACATGAGGTTTGTGGTTGACCTAGCATATTTAGGACAAAAATCCTTAAATATTGGAGCCTGTTCTTAACGACTGTTATCAATCAATAACAGCCGTTAAACAGACAGACAGTTTAATGCGCCCTCCGAAGCACGGAGCGATGGAAATCCGCACATAAGTTATAAAAGCAAAGAGTTTTGGAAAAACAGATCCATCACGGGAGAGGATATGTAACAGTGGAACTTCCAGCGTATTTTGATCACATCATCAGCGCATTCGGTATCAAGCTCACATTAGTGGGTATCAAACTCACGTTTGATATCTTGCGCGTATGTTTTAACAGCCTGAAAGTTTCATCCGGATTTCAAATAATTTTGATGACCAGAAGAAGTATATCAAATTGACAGGAACATTGACGAAGCAATTTCCCGGCTTTATGGGCATTTTACATAATTCAATTTAATCAAGTTATTATTTACAGCTTGAATCAAAATGGCAACTGTGGAGTGCGCTGCAAGCCCGGCTTTGTGCAGCCTCTCACGTCTCTGACGCACCGCTTACACCTAATATTTGCTATTGCGCAGAGCCTCGCGCCTAACTTCACAGCGGCCATTAAGCTTCATAAAATAATAAATTCATTACTTGTAAAATGTGGAAAGACCTTCCATTGGTATCTATGTGAGTTTATCTAGTGCCTATAGTACAGGGTTTCTTAGTTTGGGGCAAGATAATTGGTGTGGAATTGTCCCGAATATTTTTATTTTTATTTTATCCGATATCTTCCGTCGTAGCTACATTTTCGGACCCTTAAAAAAGGTATTAACAGACAGAGTCTTAAAGGGTCTTTAACTCGTTGCTATTTTTGCCGATGATCACAGGCGACGGTAACCGTTTAACATCAGTTGGTCAGTCTGCTTATGTGTCACTTGCAAATATTTTGGTCTTCAATTTGATACCCATATTGTAAAATTCAAAGTAATATTTTTCGCCTTTGAAACTGTAGTAAATTGTTTTTTAAGCCCATTGTTACTTGGAGGGATGTAAGGATTCTAACGATACCCCATACATCTAAATCTGTACAGGTATTTAATATTATCTTTTTTGTGGGCAGTCGTGTAAAAAGAATGTACTCACTTTATCAGGACGAAAGTCAGGAAACAGTTCTGTCACGTCAACATTCGCGTATTTAGATGGAAGCATGGCCGCCAAAGGCGTCTCCAACCTCCTTGGTCTATCAGATCTCGATGGCTTACCACCTCTGAAATATAACACAATCAATCAATACATAGTATTAAACAAAGTCGCTTTCCGCGTCTGTCTATCTGATTGTATCTCTGTCTGTTTGGCCGCTAACTCCTCCTAAACCACGCAACTTTTTTGATGCGGTTTTCACCATCAGTTAGATAATTTTTCACGGAAGGTTTTCAATATATAATACGAGCATGCGAGAACTTTTAATTTATCACTTCTTTTTGTTTCTAAATTACAACCGTGCGAAGCCGGGGCGTGTCGCTAGTTACATATAAATTCTACCTAGGCTTTATATCAAGCAAGCTAACCTTTAACTAGTGAGATGAGGCCTGAGAGATCGCTCCATAGCAATAGTTCACACAATCATACCTAATGTATGGCGTGGTGTTTGGCTTTTTAAGTTTAGTTGAGTTAACAAATATATTTGTATAGGGAGAGCAAATTCTATACGTTAGTTGCAGTTCAAATTCTGGAGCGGCCTCAGTCTCAATCTTACCCCCATTCCTATGAAAATGAAACGAGTCGTTTTTCCAACGTCTCGTTACATTTTGACGTTTTTTGTATGGCGCTTATGTCAAAAGCCTACGGACAGTAAGTGAAAACGGTTCGTTTTAAGATATAGGAACCGGCCCTATGGATCAGTAACTTTCTTAAATTAATGTTAAAGTAATATTATAAACACACTTATATTATAATGGCGAAAGATTTTATGTTTGAAAGGGTCTTTGTATGTGTTTGTGTGTGTGTGTGTGTGTGTGTGTGTGTGTGTGTGTGTGTGTGTGTGTGTGTGTGCGCGTGTGTGTGTGTGTATGTTGGTTACTTCTTCACGCTTAAACGGCTAAACGGATTTGGAAAAAAATATGTGTGGAGGTAGCTTATAGCCTGGATTAGCACATAGGCTACTTTTTGACACGTAAAAATGCATGGTTCCTGAGGGACGCGGGTGAAACCGCAGGGCGCAGCTAGTATTGATATAATTGTATTTTGTTTACATTATATATCTTACACTTGTATAATCTAAAACTGAAAATGTTGTAATCCATACCAATATATAAAAGTGAATAGTAGTCTATTTGTTTGTCTGGGGAGCTTTCACGCGATAACCGCTTGACGGATTTTGATGAAATTTGGAATGGAGACGGCTTTTACTCTGGTATAAAACATAGGATACTTTTATCACGGAAAATTGCAAGTTTCCATGGGAAAACTGTTGATTACTCGGTGCAAGGAACGGTTGCCATGGAAACGAAATAACAAGTCTGTCAAAAACATCAAGAGCATTGGTGCTATACCTATTTTTGCATTGGTTATTAATATCCCAGAAGAACATAGTGCTTTTTTTCGCAATAAACAATAGTCCGCGCGGACGAAGTCGCGGGCGGGAAAGCTAAATAGACAATTGCTACTGTTATAATAATTGTATATTTTTAGTATGGTCTTTTAAAGAATTTCATTTTGATACCCCACTCGATAGGTTTTGGTAATTTTTTGTTCCGTCGAAAATACAATATGGTAGCTGTAAGCCGCTCAGGTAGAGAATGTCATAGACTTCTTTTTAAGTCGTGTCGGTCTGTTTGTACCGATTGCAATGCGGGTTTCACTGTTGGATAGCATAGGGTTTGACTTAAAAACTATGATAATTGGTATCTCAATCCGATGAGTAGAAGCCGAGCAATTGACAGAAATATCCTTGACGGCTTAAGAAATTTTGATCAAATGTTGATATATTGGTATTTTAGGTCCTGGTACAGCACATAGAGTACTCTATATATTTAACCTAGAGAAATGACCACGCGTGCGAAGCCGCGGGCATCAGCTAGTAATTAATACTTACGGTATAGTCGAAGGAGGTGGCATAAGTCCCCCTTCACCCTCCATGTCACCTTCATAGCCTTCCTCATTCCCACTTTGCGGTTCCAACTGATCGTAAATGCTCTCCCTACTTGTCCAACTTGACACAACCTTAACTTCACTCTGTGGACAATCTCCCAATGGGTCTGTTTCTTCACTCTTAACATATTGCGTGTTGCCAGTATCCGTCACCAGTTTTTCCTCCGTTGTGTTGTTCTGTGCTTCATTGTTAGTGCATGTTTCTACCTCCTAATAGTGTTAACACAAAACATGAGGACATACACACCCTTAACAATAACATCAATTAAGTTTGCACTTACTTTATAGGTACCCTATAATTCAATGGATAAAATACACTGGCCTTCAACTTCTAGTACCACACTTTTAATGTATGTCTGTTCGCGCATCACATTAAAACTAGTGGACCGTTTGCGATGCGATTTTCACTGTTGGATAGCTTAGGTTTTGAGTTAAAAACTAGTGTACTTTGTATCTCAATCCGATGAGTAGGAGCCAAGAAATTTAATAAAAAACTATTAATTTTAAAAGAGGGGTACTAAGTTTTTTTAAACTAGTGAACCAATTGCGATGCGATTTTCACTGTTGGATAGTTTAGGTTTCGGCTTAAAAACTGGTGTACTTGGTATCTTAATCCGATGAGTAGGAGCCAAGCAATTTAATAAAAACGATTAATTTAAAAAGTTGGGTACTAAGTTTTTTTAAGCTAGCGAACCAATTGCGATGCGATTTTCACTGTTGGATAGTTTAGGTTTTGGCTTAAAAACTGGTGTACTTGGTATCTCAATCCAATGAGTAGGAGCCAAGCAATTTAATAAAAACGATTAATTTAAAAAGTGGGGTACTAAGTTTTTTAAACTAGTGGACCAATTGCGATGCGATTTTTACTGTTGGACAGTTTACATTTTTGCCTAAAAACTGGTGTACTTGGTATCTCAATCCGATGAGTAGAAGCCAAGCAATTTAATAAAAACGATTAATTTAAAAAGTGGGGTACTAAGTTTTTTAAACTAGTGGACCAATTGCGATGCGATTTTTACTGTTGGATAGTTTACATTTTTGCCTAAAAACTGGTGTACTTGGTATCTCAATCCGATGAGTACAAGCCAAGCAATATAAACTATTAATTTTAATAGTGTGGTACTAAGTTTTGAAGGCCAGTGTATATATTTTTTTAGACATTCTTAGCAAATTAAAAAATAAATTTTGCAAACAAGTCCATACCAGGGAAATCCCAAAGATAGATAACACTTTTTATAGTACAATAAGCGGCCTTATCTCATCCAGGCTACCTTATGCTAGTTTGGGACACATGCCCATATATAATAGAGGTAGTTGATGATAGGCAACATTTTAGTAATATACTAGAAAAAGATAAGTTGTGATGCACCAGCTCAGTTCTGATCAGATGGGTACAACTTGATCTTGACAAAATAAGTGCAAACTTATGCCCAAATTGATAAAATATTAAACACAACAATACAACATAAACCATACCACAAAAACACAAATACATTATACAAACAATATACACACAAACACAAAACCAGTGTTGGATAGTGTTACACAATTCATACATTAAATGTGATAGTAAATAATAGGGACAGGCAATAATAGTGTGTGTGTGTGTGATTCCATATTTTGTGAAAATTATTGTGCGTTAAATAAGTTTTACTAAATCATAGATCAAGCATTTCACTTTAACAAATCTCGTACCAAAACATTTTAAATGGATTCAAAGTATCTACTACTAAACAGTTAAACACATTTTCATGAAATTAATATAGGGCAACCCCAGGAAAACAAATAAAATAAAAAACTCAGAGAAATTGGTGCAAACACAAAAAAACTACACTCAAATTGAGAACATGCATTTTTTTTATATAGACATTTAATAAAGCAATAAGGTTGAAAAAGAAGATATTTTTTTTAAATATGGTCTAAATGAACATAAAAAACAGTACATAAAATAAACTACTAAACAAGAATATAACATTTATAAAAATGGTGTCTGTCTGTTGGTTTGTTTGTTTGTTCGCACATCACTTATCAAATACCAGACCTATTGTGATGCGGTTTTCACTGTTGGATAGCTTAGGGTTCGACTTAAGAACTGGGGTACTTGGTATCTCAATCCAATTAGTTGAAGCCGAGCAATCAACAAAAATCTTTTTGACGGCTGAAGGATTTTGATCAAATGTGTATATTGATATTTTAGGTTTTGGAATAGCACATAGAGTACTTTTAACCTAGAGAAATTACCACGTACGAAGCCGCGGGTACAGCTAGTAAATAATAAATTGTTAATCTACTTTGAGCCTCTGAAATAGTGATTCTTTTTAGTTAGAACAAAAACAATATGTAGAACTTACTTTAACATCTTCTACTGCATCGTCAATGTCAAAAAAGTCTACAGCCGATGGACTTTTTTGATTATAATCTGGAATGGAGAGTAAAAAGTAGGTATTGAAACGCTAGTTAGCTCTACGTTCACCAAGTTCAGGTTGAAATAAAAACAAATTTAATAAAAAAAACTAACTTCAAATCATATAAAACTTAAAAGAAAGAAATAATTCAAACTTTTTGTGGTCTGTGCTACGCCCAAACCGATTTAAGTAAATAGGCACTTACACAGAACTCATTCTTTTTAATTAATTTTCTCTTTTTTCTACTTCCTTGCCACGTGGGCATGCACAGTATGCGCACAATGAGGCGTGTTGGCGATATATCGCCACCCGATCACCCACTAGTTATGTTGTATATATGATTTGAAGTCAGTTTTTTTTAAATTAATTTTATTTTTTACTTTGTACTTTTGTTGAAGTAGGCATAAGAAATGTAGATGAAATTCAGCTGGATAGCTAATGAATAAATGCTCAAAATTTAAGTTGCAAAATTCCACCTAGAACGACAGACAAGAACACACTTAATAAAGACATGGTAAAATGAAGTACTTATTTCAATCGCTAAGAAAAAAGGCAAACTGTAAAAAGTTAACAGTTTGTTCAGATACTCATGCAGACTAACATATTATATAAATATTAAGATTTTTTGACAATATTACAAGCATACATACACACATGCTTAGACACCCATTTAGTCATGAATATTACGCATTTTCAACATACATACACATTAACTTAATTTTTTTAAGTCGGTTAAAAAGGGAATTTTGGGGTAGTTTTGATATGTGCATTTTTATCAAGCAAGTATTGAAACTGAATATACCTTAAATGCTGCTGGAAACATTTGAATAAAACGTTGGCCCTCTGAAGTAAGACATGGTAATTTTCCGAGGTGTGCATACACGGATACATTTGTTTGTACGTAACAAACACAAAAGCCTTTCTGAGATGGAGTTTGTACTGATAAGTGATTCTACATCTTGTAGAATACAAATCTATGCATACAAATACATACATACAAATCTATGCATTGTGCCTTATGACCAGTGTTGCCAGAGCCAAATGTCGAATTGCTGTGTTCAGTGACTGAAATTGCCGTGTTTGCATGGAATATAGACCTCTCGATAGCCGGAGCCTATGAATAAATAATAAGTCAGGAATTCTAATTCAGAACAAATGCCACATAAAAGTGCCCCTACTTCAAACCAAAATGACATATGATTCAAAATACAAATCACTTCCGAGGTTACAAATAGACATGCTTGGTGATTGGTTTAAATTCAGAACAAAGGCAGGGATTGGTTCACGCGCGTGCTGCAATGTCTTCTATGACAGCGGAGTCATAGTGGCGTGGACGATGTTATGTAATAAGTGGACCGGAACAAGTAAGTAATAAAGCAATATTATTGTACAATGTTTTATTTTTGGCTTACTTTTTACAATTCATTGAACTCTATGTCCCGCGTAATATAATTAATTTATTAAGTTTTTGTCTAGAAGACATTCAAAGACAATCTTTCTTCGCAATGTAGTGAAGACGGATTCTGAGAAATTGAAAATGGAATGTCCTCCAATGGTATGCTCTTGCCTCTGAATTTTTAGCTGAGGTTCAAGTTCAGTAAATTCTTTTATATATTCCCATATACTGTCGGGCGTTTGGGTTATTGTTGCAACGGCTGTGGTTGCGGATCAGTCCAAAAAACAACTCAATATGATCTTAGTTAAATTTATATGGTAAAATAAATTTCAATATTTGTACCTCTACTAGCCGTGCAAAAAGAAATTTAAAACTTGAAATACATAATGAGGAGTCCTAGAAATCCAGTTTTGGACTGTGTTTTGGTCAGTGGTTTCAAGGACTTAGTATATACTGTTACTCTTTGTTGAGTAACAGTATTCAAGTTTTTTTTATTATGCATAATTTGACTGACTTCATTTTGCATAGTATTGACCATCTCGGTTTTTGAACATCTTTGAATATAATTATAATTTTGCAACTACTTACTAGTGAAAAGTGATCCCTGGACATTTTAATCTTGTATGGGTCCTGAACCACTTCACAACTCATGCTGGCATGATGATTCACAGCAGTAGTTCACAATGATCAAAACTAAAACATACGCAAATATATGACTTGTACTTGCTTGCATGAAAAATGTACGAATGATGACGCGCTGGACACGACTTTTAAGGCCATCTACTTGGAACAACTTTTGTTGGGTCATTTTTTTAACACTGTTACATTTCTTGACTTATTACTTATTCGTACGCCGTAGCATAAAAATAAATTGGCCAAATGCATGTAGAACTCCCACCCTTTGTTGTTGTTCAGTTTGTTGCTTGTTATATTGAGATTATATTGAAAGCAGCAGTTATATTGAGAGAACTGCACTACATAAAACAGTTGGACAACCTAATGTAACTTTCCTTGTTATAATGTGGTAATTAATAAAATATCTGTAATTTCAACCTATATATGCCACTACAGGCTTAGCATAATGATAGCACAAATTTTCAAAATCGTTAAATGCCTACATTAAAGTTAGAAAAAACAAAGAGGTGACAGAATTCATGTGGGTGAAATACTGGTAGTACTCTACAGTACGACTTTGGCACATAGTTTGTAGGAAATCATGGTCTAGGTACCTTTAAGAAATATTTTTTGAATATACCTAGAACAGTCCAGATCAAAGGTTTCTTGGATGTAGATATACCACAGCCCTTATTTATTACTATTTATTAGATAGCAAATTAAAAGTTTTTTTTTGTAGGAAATGTAGCAACCATTTACTAACATTAAGTTAGGTACCTACCTTTTTCTTCGTCTTCTTTCGAAATCTCCTCTTGTTCAAGCACTTCAGATAACATAGAGCCCAGTCCTAGGCGAGACAGCGACGAAAGCATTCGCTTTGAATCCCCATCGAGAAGTCCATCGTCTTCGAGCTGACCGCTTTCGTCAATGTTTCCGAAGAGGAAACCAGTCAGATCCATGCCTGGCCGGCCCTCGCTCGGATCGTCGCTATCGCACATGTTGTTGGGCAATTAGCACAATACAGACATGAAACCTATAATAAATACATTATTTACACTGAATTAGGTTGTAAAAACACTAAAAACAAAATTTGATTGATTTTGTTTGACAAAATCATCACATCACAGCACAGACCACAAACTACAAAGAAGATAAAGGGCTGCGTTCACACTACGCACGAATCATCCGTGCGATTACCGCTCGATCATCCGGAGTTAGTGAACGACTTCGGACGTCCACATAGAATTGACAGTTGTCAAGTGTCAGTTTCATACCATTCCTCTCCTCCCCTACTATTTTTCGGATGACCCAGGCGAACGCCCGACGACGAAACGATTTCGAGTGATCGCGCGGGTGATCCGTGCGTCCTCGAACGTAGCAAGTGAACGCGCCCCTGGCATGGCACAGACCGACCCAACCACAGACTAAAAGTAGTGGTAACATCGTTTTACATTTATACGTATACAGTATATAAAATTATAATATACCGTATATAAAAATAATGTATACTTACGTTAAGCATTATTTTTGGCGGTACTATAATATACTATTTATAAAAATAATGTATACGTTAGACATTATTTTTGCCGGTAGACATTTCTTACTGTCGTTGGGGGGAGTTGATAATACACAACGACAGTAAGAACTATGATAATACACGACCAAAATAATGTACGACCACTTAGTGCTATTATCTATCCTTGTTTCAATCCGATATTCAATATCGCTATCATTAATGCGTTGCGATAGAGTCGAAATTGCTATGAAGAAAGTGACAATCTGATTGAAACCAAGTTCTGTAATAGGGCCACAGTATAGTACAGCCAATAATACATGGCCTGATATTACGTGTACATGGATTCGAAATATTTAGACGACTATTACTGGCTGTGTACAATTGCCCGTATAAAATCGTTCCGGGTTGTTATTTATACGAACACGCTAAGGACAGCATTACGCAGCTAATAATACGTATACAACTGCAGCCCGATTCCATAACTTGGCTTCAATCGAATTCTCAGTCTCGCAACTACTAATGCCTTGCGATAGAGTCGAATTTGCTATGAAAAAAGTGATAATCCGATTGTAGCCAAGTTATGGAATTGGGCCACTGGATGCGTAATATCAGCCCGTGACGATTTTGTACGACCAATTTACACGGCCATTAAAATACGAAGCCAACCATAGACAAACATAGAATTACTCCTTGATACGCCTTGATGCCTCGTTTGCGTCTCATTTCCGAGTGTCAAAAAGAAAAAACTGTCACAGGATTGAATCAGCCAATCTCATAGAGTAAGGAAAATTGTCTCATTATGAGGAGACGGTGTAAGATTTTTATGCCTTCGCGTACTTCCAATATATCATTCATACAAACTTATACTCTTAGTTTTATGATTGTTTATAGCAGTTAACGCCTGCTTAGCGTAAATATATATAATAATTTTCTAATGGAATGGATCACGGACGAGATTCGAACTCTCACGCTGTGCCTCAGCGCGGCACATGCCTTTACCAATTCGGCTACCGAGACCTATGCGTCGTCATCCCAATTTTTCCACTACCTAGCTTCTTTGAACCTGTCATAACCGCTCAATGCCCCCGCTATAAAACAACCTATAATGTAAATACACTCCGATCACGTGACCATGACATCATCGCGGCAAGATAAAAAAATGGCGCAAAAAAATTGTTGCCGCGCAAAACTTATTTTCCGTTCCTTCCTCAACGGTTTGGCGGATCCGTACAAAACTTGGCCTGTGATACGCTGAATATATGTAGCCACTGACAAACCGAACGTAAGTTTTATGAAATTATTATGTAAGGAGAGAGCACCGCGGAAAAATGATGATGCCAAAAATGGGAGTAGTTTCAGAAAAAAAAACGTATTTTGGAAACGAAATCGATGACATACTGTTTTTTTGTTTTATTTAAATACTAGATGAAACAAGCTATCCGTTAACATTAAAACATCAACATAGTTTAGTACAAAAAGTGACCAGAATATTTTCGTGAAAACCAACAAAAGTTTCAAAAATTTACGGCTCGCGGAGAACGGCCGTGGTTTTATTATTTAAAAAAAAACTTCTTTAGTGTTTTTACGTATAATATATATATCCTTTTAAAGACAGAAACACACTTATTCGATAATATATGCGAGATTACATTTAACTCGATTTTAGAACTCTAAGCATAAGACATAAAATTAATTTTTCTTTTTCTCATGTCAAAGTAGAAAATCAAGTGGGGTGAGATAACGCAAAAGTAGTACGTCCTCGTCTAGCATGTTGCCATAGCATAGTGTTTTTTTTTTGGTAGTATTGGGGAGAAATCTTAAATTTGAAAATATTTAATTTTGCTGAAGTAGTTTGTATATTTTACCTTGAAAATACACTGATATCGTTAATCAATTTTAATTTTGACTAGAAAATTGCAAATATTTTGTAAGTGTAATATTTTGTTTATATAAGTTAAGCGCACGACCACGGGCCACCTGTATAGGCCTTATTTATTGACCTATTCATGTTGTCCCAAGAAGTAGTGGAGGTGACTCTAATGAATTTTTGGATCCGTTAGCTAGTAGCATTAGCGTAATATAAGTGACTCTACTACCATACTTTTCTGTTATTATACTTTCAAGTTTTAGTAGGTACCTATTCGTAAGATATAAGTACCTATCCATGTTTACATGAAATTTGGTAGGTAGATAGTATTGCTCGTGGCTAGTGATCCTAGGTACGTAATCAAATGGGTGCAGGTTCGAATCCTGCAAGGTGCAATCATTTGTGTGTTGAGCAGAAATGTTTGTTTCCGAGCCATGGATGTTATAATATTCGTATCTATGTATGTTTATCCGTTATCTAGTACCCATAGTACAGGGTATCCTAGTTTGGGGCTAGGTAATTGGTGTGGAATTGTCCCGAATATTTATTTATTTATTTAGATCCAGGAAAATTAATAAACTAATTTTTATCATGAATATCACCATTTCACAAAGTGAGCGTGCTGCGAGAACCAGCTAATAAGAAATGGGCAGCAGCACTTTGTTGTGTATTCTTTTATCACCAACTACTGCGAGCACCAAGATGCATGCCGGATCCGCTAATGAAAGATAGTCATTGAAGTTCTTGAGAGGAACCACTTGTTGTGGCGTTAATGGGGGCTTATGCTTTATGGGGATTTAGGAGTATATGATGATGAAAATACGTGTGAAGCCATGGGTCGCAACAAGTAGATGTAGTAGTTGCTAACTGACCGAGCGAGCGTGAAGCGCGAGCGAAGAGTCTCCGTTTCAGCTTGGGCAAAAACTCATTCGTATGACCGAATGTCCGGCTGTTAAACCTATATACTTACGAAACTTGGTTAATGATTTTTTAGATATTTGAAAGGTAATAACTTTAAGTAAGTCTCGTAAAAATTTAGTGAAGGTTTGATGAGGATCTTAGGCGCGATGAGCAAAATAGCATCAAATGTGAAAATTATGAAATTGATACATAGATAAAATCTATCGATCAGATCAATTGTTGTTTATACGTCACATCATTATGAGGTCCGGCATTTTAAATTTCATGCTATGCGTCTTAAGATGGTTGACATCTGCGGCCCGACCACATAACTTGGCTTCAATCGAATTCTCAATATCGCAACCACTAATGCCTTGCGATAGAGTCGAAATTGCTATGAAAAAGTGATAATCCGATTGTTACCAAGTTCTGTAATTGGGCCACTTATGTACTGTCGTATAGACATTTCTTACTGTCGTTGGTCCTGAGTGACGTCTGCGAGCTCATCATATTGACGTCGAATTTTCCGGCATAATGACGTTTGCATTAAGGTCGATCACAGACGTAACAGACGTCCTGATGTGACGTCTTTGGGTGCATTCCGATTCACGATAATATCGCTGTGAGCGATCACAGTGCTAATTTGCGTTCCGATTCAGATATCGCGCTCACAGCAGTTGAGTGCTGCAGTTGATTCGGAACGCTCGTGAGCGTGATTACAAGATCACAACAACATAACCTCAAAATTTGCTTAATATACAAAGTATTACTCGTGGGCAAAGTAGTATGTCTAAAAATTGGTCAATTGTATGTAGAATTGTATGTTGATATGGAAAACTGTACGAAAATCACACACAACTGAATTCAAACAACAGTTTTCTTTGTAAACAACCGTCAGTCTGTCACTTTGACAGTAGCGCTCACGGTGATATCGGTTTGGGGCATGGTCGGTGTAATTGCAAAATGGCGGATGTAATGACGTAATCCGTGACGTCACAAGGGATATCGTTGTTGCGCTCACGATGACTCGGTACGCGTTTTAGCGCGATAATATCGATTTTATCGATATTTGCGCGTCTCGGAATGCACCCTTTATAACGTTGCCCGTGACATTTTGATGTTGAAACAAAATGTCACGACACACGACACATTACATACATTTTCAAAGGCTCTCAGTTTTATTTTAAATTATTTTATTTAGATTGCACAAAGTAGCCGGTGACGCAAATCGAACCCGGTGCTACGGTTTGCGTTGGTATTCGAACCCGTCGGACGACTAACTAAGCCACGGTGACGAATTGGCCGGTTGAATTTTGCACATTGTTTCATCTGAAGCACAGACCTTACCTACCTACCTTAGACAAAATACCAAGTTTCTTTGCAGCTACTTTAGTTTTGGATTTGTAAGACCCAAATTCAGGTTCGATGTGAGTTCGACATCCAAAAGCTCCAGATGGTCGCATATTGATGGTATTGTTACACACGGATAGACGGAGATCGGTTTAGAGGACTCTGTTTAGCAGAAAACAAACACGCCTGCGTTTTAGTAACATTAAACTTAAACTAGATTAGCATCGCTCCAATCGGACACGGCTTCTGTCTAAATACAAACAGTCCTCCATAGCCTCTCTCTGAAGCTCGACAGCGTCGCAGCTGTCTTGAGCATTGGAAGTGTATCTCTCAACTACAATACTAGAAGGCCATTAATGTGCAGTTAAAACAGTGTAGCCGAGAGAACCGATCCCTGAGATACACCGACACTGATAGCCATTTGAATCCTTTGATCAGACATGCAGCCCTCTAGGACTACTCGAGTAGATCGTTCCCTCAAAAAAAAACATAATCGAGTCCCTCAGTTTCATCAGCGTTCTTCAGGAACCAGTCATTTTTCCGGGATAAAAAGTTACCTATGTGTTAATCTAGGTTGTAAGTTGCCTCTGTACCAAATTTCATCCAAATCCGTTTAGCTATCTAAGCGTGAAGAAATAACAAACATACACACACGACACACACACACACACACACACACACACACACACACACACACACACATAATTACCCCCTATATACATACAAACTTTCGTCCTTCTTATATTAATGTGATTATTTCTACAGGCGGTCAGCGGTATTTCTGCGGGCGTCAGCTCGTATTCTATAAATTTGTTCGCAATCGGGTTTTTTGTATTTACTTATATAATAATTTTACTTGTTACGAGCGTATTTCGGCAGGACTGTAAATTTAGCCTTAGAGACTCAATCTTCAGCCGTAGGTACTTTACTAAAAATCTACTAACCATTACTAGCTGCGCCCCGCAGTTTCGCCTGCTTGCAAATTGCCACCCCCTTGACCCCTTTAGGGGTGGAGATTAAATAAAAACGCATAACCCACCGTTCGAATCGTGAGTTATGATCATGTTCATACAAAACTCCAATAGTAAAAAGCACTTTCACTTTTTCCCGCATTTTTTTTTCCTGCCGACTGATCCAATTTATTTTTCCTTAAAATTTTATTCAGATCTAGATGTGCCCGCGGCTTTGCCCGTTTGGTCATTTCTAAGTAGCCCATACGTGTTATTCCAGGACCAAAAGTACCTATAAAGTACAATATAGTACCTACATTTCTTTAAAGTTCGTTCAGCCGTCTAATAGTTTTCATCGCTTGCTCGGCATCTAATCATCGGATTAAGATATTTGGTACCCTAGTTTTTGAGTAAAACCCTTAGCTATCCAACAGTGAAAACGCATCTCAATCGGTCCAATAGTTTTTTACGTGATATGCGAACAAACATACCGACAAACAGACAGGCACGTTTAAAAAAATGTTATATTCTTGTTCAGAAGCTTATGTTAAGTACCCTACCATATTTTTTTCTGTTTGACCAATTGTGATGCGGTTATCACTGTTGGATAGATAAGGGCTGAACTTAGGTGTAATTGGTATCTCAATCAGATGAGTAGAAGCCGAGCAATCAATAAAAATCTAATTGATGGCTGAAGAAATTTTGATCAAATGTTGGTATTTTCTTGGAATAGCACATAGAATACTTTTATCCTGGAGAAATGACCACGCGTGCGAAGCTACGGGCACAGCTAGTTTTAAATAAGATCTTGAAATTTACAATTTCTATGTATATTTTTCGAGAAATTTCGATAATCTATGTTTACTTTATTCTCTGTTTCTCTGAAGGATAAGATCCGGAACGAGGACATCCGACGTAAAACCAGTCACAGACATAGCTCAGACGATTAGTGGGCTGAAGCGGCAAGGGCTGGTCACATTTATCGAAACACCACTTGGGTATTGGTTCTTGAATGGAAACCACGGCTTGGTAAGCGTAGTGTAGGACGCCCACCGGCCAGATGGAGTGATGACCTACGAAAGGCGGCCGGCAGAAACTGAAAGAGAAGAGCCGAAGACCGGGTTCTGTGTACATTGGGAGAAGCAGTGGACGAGACGATGACCATGTTATTCACATCGACATAACGGTAAAAGCTGAAAAACAATATATATATCCGACGTAACTATGTACTCAGCTCCGCTTGTTGGTTTAGGTACGCTCTTATATTTTACATCAGAATTTTACAAAATCTTTTAAACTTTCTGCGCAATTGAACTGAAATCATTTGACTTTCAAATAACTCTTTCATTGATTGCCCTCATATTGGTTTGTTATGAAACCAGACTGGGGAGCGAAGTACTTTGTGATAGTGTTTTTTAATTAACTGCTTAGTTTTTTTATATTTGTGGAAAACTATTTAATAAACGTACAAACTGGACTCATTTGTTTATTTCCTATGTATAACACTTATAACATAATTGTATTGCATTCTAACTACATGATTTTTGTATTCGGCGTTAAGAAATTTATGAGCTAAAGTTCCCAAATGAATCGTAAGGTTAGATTTATTAAACTAAAGTCCCAAAATGTCTGTACGCCTAGTATAAGTTTGCACATTAAACGGAAAAACTTTCGTGAGCTCGCTAAACTAACAGTTTTGTGTGTAATCGGTAGGACGAGTTCAAGTTTTCAACTGAAGTTCACACGATAACATTTTTCGAAGAGCTCGATTGAACGAACTTCACACTACATATTTCTATCTCACTTCCCCGCAAGCAAAAAAAAGAGACAAAATATATAGTCCACCGTATTGGTGTTTGACGTTTTGTTTTGGTATGTCGTTTTTATCTGTGGTTTTATTGCGAAAAAAATGATTATCGATTTACGTTTAATTGATGTGATAAATGAAAATTATCTGATTCTGTACCTTTGGTCTTTAATTTCGTTTAGTATTAACGAAGTTATGCACCAAAGTAATCCAACAAATCCTAGTAATTTTATATTGATTTTATACCTCAACTAAGACATCTAACGAGTAACAATACTTTGAAAATGATCGAATTCGTCAAAGTTTACCGACTACCACTAACTTGTCAAAGTGGCAACTCGTACTGCTAAAATGCAAGAAATACTCGAAATCTTTTATCGAATTCGAATACTACCATTTGATAAGACCCGTCCTACCGATTTAGTTCCTGCAAGTTTCCGCTAGAGGCGCTGCCAGTAAATGTATGGAACTAAAAGAAACTACATTTCGTTTACAAAAACTTTAAAAACTCGTACTAGGGGTACCTACTGAACTTTAATTAAATACGATAAGATACGAAACACTCTATTGTAATTACCAGTTAGAAAACATACACATTTAGAACATTTACCTACTAGCAACATGCTAATGTGTGAATGTAATGCATTACATTCACACATTAGAATGTTGCTAGTAGGTAAATTGAGAACGTCAACTAAGAGCAAAGTAGGTACCTAACCTTCCGTTTGTGCTTATAACACTACGATATTTTAAACTACTTATGTATATACATTTAAGTACTGTGAGAGCCTCGGCAACAATATATTTCTGCGCTCAAAGGTATATTTTCTCTCAAGCGTGTAACGGTTGAATATAGCTTGTCTAAATATAGAGTTCAGTTTGCAAAATGTCTTTTTAGGGAATGCAGGTACATTCTGGAGCATATTTTGTTTTGGTTCTGTGGTATTTGTGGTTTATATTACAAAGTTTTTCTACTGATAGCTATTGAAGAATAATAAATTAAGTTTACTTATTTTTTGACTTCAATTATGCCACTATTATATAATTCACGTATTTTCTTGATATGAAAAGCATTGGCTTTGTAATATTACAGCTTATTTCAAAAGCAAAACTGTTACTGTTACAATCGTTCCGTGTTTGTTCGTTTGGATCACATTTTTAACATCAATCGCAATCTGCGCTCTAAAACTTGTCTGTTTATCCATAAGGCTGTTTTTAAATGACAATATTATAATACACATCCAACACACAATCAAACGCTAGGTACCTAATTATAATTGCCTGGTTCAAAGATCACAACGAACACAAACACCGATTGACTTGCACGCACGGACAGAAAGATCGGCTCCCAAGTCACAGTAAATACTCGTAATTGTTGAATAACGTATGAGCCGCCACGATCCTGTTGTTGGGTGAAATTTACAATTCAGGAACCAAGCCTGTCAGATGTTTAACGTGAGGTGAGCGCGACCGTATTGATCAGTTAATATCGGGGATTGGCAAAATTAGGAGATGCGTTCTCGATAAAAAGTCACAGCTGGGCGCTGATTCAATTTTCACATAATACAGATTTTTGCAGAAGCAATGGGAATAAAGTTTCACTTTCGATTTTTATCGATCTGACATCTGTCATGTGTGACGATATCATCCTCTTTCATCATTATCAAAATCTCATTTTATAATGGCTGCAAATGGTCATTTTACTCCTTAAACAAGAATAAATTTCTTCAAATGTAATTTAAACCATGTCGACCAAACAACGTATTTTTGCCCCTGGCATCTATTCTAAACTTGCGTCAATTTAAGCTGCACCGCTTTAAATAACGTAATTAAAACAGGTTTTTATCACTGTCTAACAGCGAAAAATTTGGACACGTTTGGATAAATTCGGACAAGTTCTGAGACAGCGTTTGGACAAATCGGGACTCTCGCCGCGTTGAAACAAAGTTAATTTTACGCTGACGGGCTTTTGTGATAGTTTAGTGAGATTATGCCAGATGCCAGGGGAAAAAATACCTTGTTACGTATCCAACAAGGTTTAAATTACATTTGAAGAAATTAAGTTTAGTTTAGGGGATGTCCGAATCGCTACCAGTGTATTCTAAAATTCAAATATTTACCTGTAATTCTGACATGGTCATTCATAAATATTGAATCGCTTTTGTATTTTTTATATTTTTTACCTATCATCGTAAAAACCTTAGTACTACTGGCTCTGTGAGCTGTAAACGTCACGAGTACAAACTTTGCCTTCAATCTACTGTGCACAGTAGGACCATCTAGTTACCTGCCTTATTGTAAAACTAACATTAATAACCAAGGTGTTCCATCAATCCATACCTAGTAGATAAAGGACTGATCAAAGAGAATATAAATACGGGGGGCTGAATCCACTGGTAGAAACCTAAAAGTGAGCATTTTACTGCATTTGGAGGAGCTATTCTACTCATCATGCCAAACATCCTCATCAGATCTTCACCAATTTCTTATGAGACCAATTTAAAGTTACTACCTTTCAAATAAAAAATATACATCGAAATCTGATCTAATCAGGCGGAGTTATTCAATAGCCCTTTTTGCCCTTTTTTGGGGAGAAGTCAAAAATTCCACGAGGATCGAAAAAATTGTTAAACCTGTATACCAAGTTTCGCCTAGATCAGTAGAGAACTGCGACCTGTAGAGGTGAACAGCCGGACATCCGGAAATACATACGAAATATTTTTTAGCCAATCTAAAACGGAGACGCCTCGCTCGCGCTTCGCGCTCGCTCGGTCAGAAACAGAATATATACAAATAAATATCTGCCACTACATTTAATTTCAAAATCAAAATTTACTGAACTTAGCTGGAGGAAATGACTAAGTAGTATGCAGTAGACAGACGCTATGCCATGTATGAGTTCGTATGGAGACTTGGAGCTGCAAAGCCTCCGCTGCCCGTTGAAGGAGGACCGGCACTGAACTTAGTGCTGTTTGGGCAGCTAAGCCAAAATCCGTTGACTTCTTTATTCTTCTGCTACGCTACCTCCTCCTCCCTGTACCTACTATAATTGTATGCTTGGAGGCCCCTTGAGCTGGTGTGCTGGTGTACACCCTCGGGGGACCTCCGGTCACAATTGTAGAAACAAGTTCTTGGGTTTGTTGAAACTTCAGGTAGGCACTACATTTATTACAATTTGAATAGTACATTTTTTAGGAACTTCTTTTTAATATAACAAACATCATTGGGAACTACACTGAAAATCGTACCGATTATAATTACGCTTGTCATCACATGTTTGTCTGAAATTCGTAACGAAAGATCACCACATCTCTTTGTTTCTATTATCACAGCTAAATACCTATGTGCATTGGTAATGATGATAGTATTGGGTTCTGTTTTAAAGGAGATATCAGATCCAGCGTTTAGGACTGATATCTAGCGGTTGGTTACTTTAATTTGACTATATTTGGTTTATTTCATTGAATACCTATTCCATTTAAGCGAAAGAATATTTATTTACACACAACTTATAAAACAGAAAATTATTAACGAAAACTTAAAATATTGACTAAAAACTAAACTTAAAATAACTATATAAAAACTTAAACTAAAAGGCCATTAGTGGAGGGAAAGGTCCCAGAATGTTGGCGGCATGGTCACGTTGAATGGAAATGCTCAATTTCTGTGCGAAATAAAATCCAGCATTTTGGACACCCGACGCCTCCACCAAATCGCCTGGCCAAGTCCCGATATAGCCCCAAAGCGACCGGCCCCAACGGGCCCATCGTCTCCACTACAAACGGATCGAACATGTACATGTATGTGTACACTGGGTGTCAAGGAGTACATGCGCATATTGCGCCGCTTCAGGGTTTCAGCTTGAGCGGCTGCAGCACCGGCCCTAACTGATGTTGCAGGAAGGTGCGAAGGAGCCATTGTGTCCACGCATGTTGCATCCCACACCAATGGCCGCCCCATCTTCCAAGGTATGAGGGTCGTGCCATCGTAAACATATTCCATTAACTTTTATTTAGGTAGTTATTTTTTAATAACTCTACAGTGTGCAAAAATAAAAATATGAATATGGCTTAAAATTCGCTACAAATATTTGTAGTGCATTGAAATTTGACCCTTTACTTTTAGTTCTCTAGTAGTATAAGTGAGATTAACGATATATTTTTAAAGTTATCTATAGTACCTATAATGAGTAAATTAATATAGAAAATTTTCATTGATTTAATTTATAAAGTTGTTCAAAGAATTAATCAACAACAATACAAAATTTTGAAGCTACTCTTCAATCGAAAAGCTTACGAGAAATTTAGGCACAAAAATCCAGACTTAAAATCAGGCACGTGATTCGTGCCAATTCCTTTCGAACTGGTTCAACAATACTCAAAGTTCCTAAGAGGAAGGTCAATCAGCCCGACTCTTAATTGAGAGCCGTGGATGACGTCGAGGCTGTTAAGTCAGTTAAGATCCAACGCTGCTGTTGCGGAAACTTTGCGGAGTCAATCTGCATAAAAAATGAGGTGACAGCTCTGAATAGTCGGCGGCGTTAATTCAATCCTCTTTGGAGATTTCAAGAAACTGAGGTGAGGAGAACAAATTGGGGGATGATCAGGATTAATTTCGTCCGTGAGAACGAATGCAAGTGGCGGATTAACGTATGGTTTTGTTAATGATAAGAAAAACAAGTTATTTTATTCATGCAACAGCAAAGCTTTTTACCCGACTGCTTACGACGACTTGCTACTGCCGAGGTTACGTGTTTGAGTTGTATATTTTGTTTGTTTGTTTGAACGTTTTTAGGCGCATTCTACAGACTAAACGGCTTGATGGATTTTGATAACTGAGGTATCACTGGATTTGTATTGATTACGAGAGTGCTTTATGATATATGAAATGTCAAGAAATTTAATATGGCGGCTTACAGCTGTCATAATGTATTTCAGACGGAACAAAAAATAACTTAAACCTATCGAGTGAGGTATTAAAATGAAAGCCTTTAAAAGATCATTTAAAAAAAAACTAAACAGTAGCAATTGCTTCTTATATGCTTCTTACAAAATTTAGAATTTGAAATTATTCACGTTAATGTAAATACTATTGTCTAATGTTGCAATTGCAACTATTAAAGTAAATTAAAATATGTAAGTAAATAAGAAATATTAAGTTGTTATAAATACTACGTGCGCCCCGCGGTTTCACCCACGTCCCTTAGGAACCATGCATGTTTCCGAGTTCAAAATAAACCTTTGTGTTAATCCTGGGTATAAGCTACCTCCATACCACATTTCATCCAGATCCGTTCAGCCATTTAAGCATGAAGAAGTCACAAACATAAAACACACAAACACACACCCTTACATACAAACTTTCGCCTTTTATTGTGATTATTTTTGCGGGCGGTCAGCTCGTATTATTAATAATTTTGCTGGCAGAAGGGTTTTTTCTTTCTATTTTTGAGTTGTATTATTTGAGTTAAAGCTCGTATTAAGTTGCCAGTGATACCTACTTAACTTTAAACTCTCCTAAATCAGACAATATATTTTTCAAAAAATAATTTAACTTCGTTGCAATTTAAGGTCCACACAGGTAGCTTAATATCAGCTTCATTAAAATTTGAAACCTTTATATTGAAGCCTTTATAACCAGCTAGCCAACAGTACAAAGCTAATGGGAGGCAAGGCTTTGCAGGTGGCTCAGAAATCAAGATCGCGCGGTATCAATGGATACTTCCACTACTGGCATTCTCGCTCTGCCACTCCCCGCATACCAGAGGCATATAATCTTGGAACGATTTGGCACACTATTATAAAATAATTTACGTATTATGAAATTGTGACACCATATTCTCCACACCGAAATGGACTATTTATTACTCCAAAAGCAATTCAAAGATACGATTCAATAGAATATATTGGAAAACGACCAATATGAGAGTCGTTTAAGATGCAGTTTGTACAATTTTATGCAAAACTGCCGTTTTATGACCAGTTTTTCGCATTACCTAAGTATTATTATAGTAGATGGCCAGCTTAGCCTTTCTCACGCACGCCTACTATGTATATGTGTCTCACGCGTGCGATACGACGCGTTAGAGGCGTATTAAAGAAACGCAAGAACAGTGGGGCTCCAACTGTGAGTCTAGAACGACGAGTTTCGCGCTGCACGCTGCAGCCTGCCGCTTATATATCAGACGGTCTAGATGTCTGACGGTCTAATGACCAAATAATATTTCCGCTTCGCTAAGTAAATATTTGAATCGGTTATCCGGGTACCAAAAAAGACTATAAAATGAACGCATAAATAAAAGTGATTAATATAGTGCATAAAACAGTGTTTTAGTGACATTATTAGAACACGGGTGTCACACATCCGGGCGCGCCAGCTGCACTCTTGAAGAACAGGATTTCACATCGCTGCAGGCCTGGTTAGGCCTTCTCAACAACATCGGAGACTTGGGCAGACGAGGAGTTCATCGAAAAGGTAAGCGTGTACTCTTTCCTTACACTTTCTTTTCCAAAATCTACCCTTGGCTGCTAACCTGTCACCAATCTGTCACGACAACGCATTTCGCCCTATGAATAACAAAATACAGTTCACAAAACGCGAAGGTCACATAATTTTATAATTCGATCCTTCCGCACTAGGATTATATTCCTGGAACATTGGGATTTTCTCTGATCCCAGTTTCCGCAATACCGCATCCCGTGGAGACGTTCCTCGGCGCCTCCAGGTACCATATATCTATTCCGATTCTACAAACATATTAACTGTTATGTATACAGAACAGTAGTTAAGTTAGACTAAAAACATAATATAAGTATATGTAGTGAGTTCAATAAAAAATGCGCTAACATTTGTACTGCTAAATAGTATTGGCGCTAGCTACTGGTTAACATAAAACAACCCTACTGGTTCTAGCTTATTGACCTCAAATAAGGCCTATTTTTTACCGCATTCTGAGGATTTCCTCCAAAAAAGCTTTTTAAGTATTAATGTGTGCAAAGTTTACAATAGTTAAAGTTGGTTGTTGTGGTGAGCCGACGTAACTTCCTTATTATCACGACCTTCACGTGAGTGGGGCTCGAGGATAATGTTCTCGCAAACACGGTTGATTATAATTTTCAATGGGTTGTCTCAGATGAAAAGCAGCGTGGAATGTGGGTCTTTGGTATAACATGCGGCAGTTACTTATTAGCTTTCAAATTAATAAACTTCATACACATTATTAGTTTTATTCTTCTGGACTTGCTTGCAAAGTCGTAATATAGCGTAACGTGGTTCAATGTATTTATTTATTTTATTGTGCTGTTTTCCATAGCTCCGTGCTTCGAAGGGCACGTTAAGCTACCGGTCCCGGCTATTATTGATTAGTAGCAGTCGTTAAGCCACGTCAGAGGCCCTCGAGTGTCCTGATAAACTCTGACAGCAGAGGCACTACCTCATACGACAAACAAACAAACAATTAAAAAAACGAATCTTATATCTAGAAATAATTATAAACATGCCGCAATGCCTGAATACCCATCTGTACAACCAATGTGTCTTGCCCACAATGACGTATGGTGCCGAAACATGGACGCTTACGAAATACAGAGATTTGAAGAAGAACCAAGGTAGAAGACATCGGATCCCGTATAATTAAACTCAAGTGGCGTTGATCAGGATACTTGGCAAGATGTAATGATGGAAGGTGGAGTAAGTCCCTGACGGAATGGTGGCCACGTGACTTTAATCGTAGCCGAGGAAGAAAAATGTTCGGCGGTAGTTATACGCCGCTTGTCGTGTTGCACTCTTACAAATCGTATATTTCTGTCCCTTTCAGCTTATGGCGATTTACAAACAATATCACAGTAACAGTATCAGTAGATTGTAAAGAAAAATAAGATTTAAAGTACTTAAGAGTGAAAAGTAATGCCGTTGAACTTGTATTTGTACCATTTCTAAAAATTCCGTTCTGGTATCCTGATTATTTAGTATTATTCCGATTTATTAAAAGATTCAAAACAAAAAAAAAACATTTTATGTTAATTTCAAAAAAGCTAAACAGTTTATAGTTTATTCAATAAAGTCGCATTTGCCCAACCACGGGAAAATCCGTCTAGAATTCCTTCTTACAAAAAAACAATAATCTCCTTTCATATTATAACTTGTGGATGAAACCAATAAATGAATCATGCACACAAATAGTTTTCGAATATATTTGTGTTCAGGAATTTTCTATTAATTTCATAAGTGATGTGAAATGAGGCGTTAAAATTGTGCGCGTAAAAATGGGACGCAATTGCCCCTGTTGACCTTATACGCTTCAAATAATAAATGCTCACAGGTTAGCCAAATTTATAAGAAAGATCCTATACATTCCTGGGTACGTTAGAGCATAGTGGGTCCGTATTTCAGAAGTTATTTGCCCGCAGCCATGTTGAATTAGGCAGAATAATCCCGCAGACAGACGAGACGATTATCTAAACATGGCTACGCTTGATCTCTAAAAATTAAATGTCTGCAGAAAATCTTGATTCTAAACAAGACATTTGGAGTATGTGAAATTTTTTGCTACTTTAATCAAAACATTTTTGTGACGGTAGATTTATAAAATCAATAGTACTCTAGAGATATTCTATAATGATGTTTTTCTTTACTGCAATGTATAGATTTTGAATGATGGTTTCGTTAAACTGATTATCTTGTAGTACATCTGCGAAGGAAATAATAATGTCGTGGGATTTCGTAGAGTACCTACATAAAACAATAAACGTAAAACAATAATAAAAACATTTGTTATAAACATATTAAACCCGGCATTTGTTCACTGTGGATCCAACTCAATTTTTATACACTACTACCTTTCTTTAGCAACTTCGTCCGCGCGGACTACAGTTTATCGCGAAAAAACCAATGCAAAGGTATAGCATCAACGCTCTTGATTTCTTTTGACAACTTTTGTAATTATTTCGTTTCCATGGCATCCGTTCCTTACAGCGGGTAATCGTCATTTTCCTGTTTTCCCGTAGAAACTTACCATTTTTCGGGATAGAAAGTAGCCTATGTTGGTCTTTATATTGGACAGTACTTATTTACAAAGTTTCATCAAAATCCGTCCAGCCGATATCGTTTTATAACTCCCCAAACAAACAGACAACGTTTCAATGCTATATATTGGTGTGGA
Source organism: Alsophila aescularia (assembly GCA_946251855.1). Taxonomy (NCBI): domain Eukaryota; kingdom Metazoa; phylum Arthropoda; class Insecta; order Lepidoptera; family Geometridae; genus Alsophila; species Alsophila aescularia. The sequence goes on from OX276379.1 coordinate 21,528,673, forward strand.
TTGAGCATAACAAATTAGCCTTTGAAAGTCTTTTTCCTTTCGAAGTGTCAACTTACAAATTTTGTGGTATGAATTTTGACATCTCCAATATATGTTAATTTCCACTGCACGTAGAACTATAACAAGCTGCGAACATTCCTTGTATAAATCTTGTGAGAACGACAAGGGGAACCCAAAATGTATTCAGAAGTGTCGTTTTATCGGCAATTATATCACTTTTTTGACGTTGTGTTGGATTTATGTCTGCTAAGAAATAACAAACCAATTCACACTACATTATAAAAATATGTTTATTTGTGGGATAATCTGGAGGAATGGGTAGGGAATATTATTTTAGCTATTATTGTTTTATGATAAGTATATAACAAATGCTATATAACTAAAATAAGACGTGAAGATAGAATTTTAAATCAAATTCTATCTTCACTGACGAAAAGCTCTATGACTAATCTTTCTTTTTACATATTATGTTATAAATTACACCATTAATTAACTGCCATATACTTATCGTAATGAGAATGCAGCAGATAACACTCCACCGTGGAGCTGAGAATTCTTTTTCAATCGGAACTTTCAAATCTTTAAAGCATTTAAATGAGCAATCATCACGCAATGTTAGTGTTCATTCAAGAGAATTATTGGTTGACCCAACTTACACAACAAACTGGCACTTTCCGGGAGGTTCGGGGTTCGGAACAACCCAACCTGCATTTAAATTGTAAAGCAAACTGCAAATTGAACAGACAAACAAAAGGAACATCCTGTTACAATGTCTGTTGAATAGGTGACCTGATTTATGGGACGTATTTCTGACTTGTTAAACTATTAAACTGTGAAAGTTCTCTAAGACAGTTTTTGGTTAAATAGTTTGTCAAAAACGATTCTCGTTAAAAAATGAGCTGGCGTGAGGACAAACAATTATTTGAAAGATAATTCAGTGTATTTTATTAAATTGATTAACCTATTGTTTTGACCATCATCAATAGATAATTTTAAATAAATCGCTGTACACTGCTATTTATATATTATTGGTTCATGTTAAATGCAAAAGGGATACAGCTTTTCAAACGCGCTTTCGCTGTACTAATTTGTTGTTGTACTCTTGGGTACACATTAATTTTATACCTACAAATTCTGAGAAATTACCTAAGCATTTGGGTGAAGTTGGTACCCATGTTATGCTGAATATACAGATATTTTTGGGATAATTCCGGGTTTAAAAGGGAAACGAGTGTTGGCCAATATATTTAAACTGGGAACGAGAGTTGGCCAATCTATTTGCGGGGCTGGCTAATAGATTGATCTATTAATAATTGGGGGAGGCTTATGTTCAGCAGTGGACTGCTAAAGGCTGACATGATGATTATGATGATGGGGCTGGCTAGTAATTAGTCTAGTAACCGATTCCGTGTATGCCATTTAGATCTAAAATAATTATGTCTTATTTAACACAGTAAATAAAAACATATTAATATGCTTTTATTTGCATAGATTTCGCCGTATCTCCTTTGGCTTTTAGTATCCCAAAATGAATCTAGATGATGTTGGCGATCATAACACGCAAGAGTTTGTTGCACGAGTTATCCATCGCAATATATAAAAGTGAAACGTCTGTTTGTTTGTTTAGTTGTTTGTTTGTTTGAGGAGCTTTGAGGCGATAACAGCTGGACGGATTGTGATGAAACTTGAAATGGAGATAGCTTATACCCAATAATAAAACATAGGATACTTTTTATCCCGAAAAATTGTAAGTTTCCATAGGAAAAATGGAAAAACTGAAAAAATGTTGATTACTCTCTGTAAGAAACGGTTGCCATGGAAAATAAATAACAAGTATGTCAAAAAACATCAAGAGTTTTTGCATTGGTTTTTGATATCCTAGAAGAAACATAGGATGCTTTTTTTTGCGATAAACAGTAGTCCGTGCGGATGAAGTCGCGGGCGGGAAGACTAGTATTATATAAAACAAAGTCAGATTTAGTTCCGTAATTCTCAACACTGGAACAGGTGGACCAATTTTAATGATCTTTGATTTGTTGGATCTGTCTCCACCCCGAATAGCCGAACTATTTAAACATCTAAAATAATATGATAGAAATTCATTTTCTCATACATTTTTTATAGAGCGGCTTTTTAAAAGCTAGCAAGCTGAATTAGAGCCACTTCCTCGTATCCTACGGAATTGAATATTTACATGTTGATTCAGTTCTAATGACAATGTATTTCTATGGTAAGCATGACCTGAATCAACATCCATTATTATCTACAGATAAAGGAGCTCTTCAATGGTTAACAGCACAGACACAAAACCTTATGTACGCATTTTATTATTATAGCCGGTTTTAAATTTTATTACGATATGGACCAAGGTGACCGACATAGCTCAAAGGATAAGTAACTTGAAGTGGTAGTGGGCTGGTCACATTTCCCGAAGAACCGATTACTATAGGGGTAGACGTCTAATAAAATACGCTCTCTTTTTCTGTACCCTTATTAAGAAAACTGATAGAGAGAGAAAACCTTATTAGAAACGCGGAGGTGAAAGAGCGTGGTTGTTTACGTTACGTGAACTAGTTAAATGTGTAAGGAAAAATGTATTTTATCTTTGAGAAACACGGGTGGGTCTGCATTTTTGTTTATTTTGTCTATTTTCAGAAAATCACGCTCATTGGCCAGCAAACAGGAGTTAGAGGTCATCTTCTTGGCAGCTGATATGGATTCGAAACAGTAACGGACATAATGTTATGACTTATGACGGATCGTATGTTCAAGGCTAGCACGCTTACGCATTGTTTTCTCCCATTGGTTGAGTTAAACTTATATTCCTTCTCCCTCCAGAACCTTTAGTAACAAAAAATAAGTTATTTAATATAAACACCATTCATTATTTTATGTGTCCTAATATATCCGTTGTTTGTAGTTTTTGCAATAAAATGTTTGAACCCCGTGAATTTCTCAAAAACTCCTTCCGAGTTTCTCAAGATAATATTTTTCTTGCCCAAAGATACCGAAGGTTTCCGGCAGGGCAAGATTCTTTGCTCAAATAAGCGTGTTTATCTTTGGCCCTGGGAACTTTAGGGGACCATGTTGTTTCAGGTAATCCTAGTTTGGGATGGTACCTTAAATATTTTCCTTGGTCATAAACTATTTATGAGATGTTTTGGTAGTATGAATTGATAATGTTTGTAGATATAGGAATTCGATTACATATCTGAGTTATAACCAAAGTTTTTTTACTGTTTTTTTAACTTTATATAATAGATAATTATTATAAATCTATTTTGTTCAATGGTCTATTAACTTAGTAATAATTTGTAATATCACATTTCTTTTCTCATTTGCAATGACAGTATTAACACAAAAAAAACAGTAATAAAGTTTCCAAAATAAACACAGCCTGGCAGTATTGATCTATTTAGTTCCAGAAGAATGGAAAACCTAGCCTCTGATGCACCTCGCATCAGTCAAGTCACAAACAAGCTAACATTGTAATCAATCAGGATACGACGAAGACGTCGGTCGTTTGCAATTAATCAAGTGCCCCGGCGTCAGAACAGGCAGCGCTTCTCTGAAGCGTTAAAAATGAATGAGTCTAAAACGGACGCCATGAGGCATAATGACGTCATTGCACTTATTTTAGGGCGACCTGTTTCGGGTGCTTAATTTAATGAAACTCACGTCCGCAGGCGTTTGTCTAGGAAATGAGTTAGAAGTTATTGTATTCAAAAATAAGGTGATTATATGCAAAAATCGGTTGCTATAATTACAAATTTAGTCAAGTGTATTGCTTGTGCAGAACTCATTTTTTATCACTCGCTTTTGTATAATCTCACCGATAATAAATAATAATAATATAAATTCATCGATATATACGTGACCGATACAAACCATCTAGTATTTAAATTAACATCATCCTTTATTTAAATTAATTAGGGAAGGGATGATTACAGGATGATGATACTGATTGAGTTTAGTTATTTCTCTAAAGTTATATGCTATTCTGGTTGAGGGCGCTATAATGCTACTCATCAAAATAAAAATAAAACACCTAAAACTCTCGACAAATGACCTCGCATACCCTCGCAAAGTTTTGATTGGTGCCTCTAAAATTACTCCGCAGCAACTTCATAAGCAAAGTTGATTATCACATCACCCAATTAGCCAACCCTAAATTTGGCACAAAATATAGTAACGACTAAGCCTACGATATGAAACGACTCAAAAACATCTGCCATTTACAACTTAATTGCGTCAAGATGTCCGGCTTTACGTACATCTTGACGTAATTAACACGATAAGTATTTAAAAAAAAAAACAGTACAAACAAAGCTTAAATCGAGAACGCCGTAAACAAAATTAAGGTTCCAATTTCAATAAAATGTAAGAGTGAGGTCTAATGACGCCAGTCGGTCCAGAGACGCGATTAAAATCGTTATAGGCTTTTTCGTATTTAACTTTTTATTTTTCTGGTAATAGATTATTAATAATCCCAAAGCGTCTGATTTCTTAAACTCCGGAGTCAAATCACTATCGCTCGACGACATTTTTGTGTCAACTTAAAAATTATAAAATATGGAACTGTTAAAATAACACCGCACACCGTCTCTTGTTTCACATTCTTTACAATCGTGTCTTTTGTCATTTTTTTTGTTCGATTTTGAATAATCTCTCTTTACAATGCCCGTATCTACGTCTTAAAATTTTTAACGTTCCTAATTCAAATCGTATTATATCCCTTGGGAGTTCCATATAACTTCATATACCTTGGGATATTATCTAATTGTACATTGTTGAGCAGGTGATATAAAAATATATTTTACGCATTATAATTATAACTACATGCGTTATATTTAATTAATTCAAGTTATACTTACAGATTAAATAAAAAGCGAAAGAAGAGGTTTTGCTTAGATCAGCTGTCATCACAAACACCTACCTTTGAACTTAACAAAATATGTCTTATCCTACTAATATTATAAACGCAAAAGTTTGTAAGTATAAAATGATAAATGGTAACTTATTTCTATGAAAAAAATATGTGTTTCTATGGATATTTGTTACTCTTTCACGCAAAAACTACTGAAGGGATTTGGATGAAATTTGGTATGGAGGTAGCTTGTACCCTGGATGTTATAACACATAGGCTACTTCTTACTCCGAAAAAGGAGAAAAAAATATTATCGTTTTTATAGGACATGAAAAAAAAAAAGCGAAAAGCGTATTTCTAAGTACCAGGAGAGTAGAAACACTTAAGAATTTGGATATACAAAATTGGCAAATAAAGTTATTAAAAGTGATTATACCTCCCCATGAATATTAAATGGTGTGATTACATTTAAAAAAAGTATTTGTACCAGGAGAGCAGAAATACTTTATAAGTTGGAGATACAAAATTGACTAATCACACTAATCCTACTAATATTATAAACGCGAAAGTTTGTAAGTATGGATGGATGCATGGATGGATGGATGTTTGATACTCCTTCACGCTCGAAGACAAATAAATTTATTAAGAATGATTGATTATACCTCCCCATGAACATTAAATATAGTGATTATATTAAAAAAAGTATATCTAAGTACCAGGAGAGCAGAAACAAATATGGAGTTAGAGACACAAAATTGACAAGTAAAGTTGTTAAAAGTGAGTATAACCATCCCATGAACATAAAATGGTTTGATTATATATATAAAAAAGTATTTCTAAGTACCAGGAGAACAGAAACACATAATAAGTTAGAGACACAAAATGGACAAATAAAATTATTAAGTAGTATTATTTATTCCTTCCCAATAAACATTAAATAGTGTGATTATATTAAAAAATGTATTTCTAAGTACCAGGAGAGCAGAAACATTTAAGAAGTTGGAGATATAACATCTATATATATAACTAGTTATTGAATATTATACTAGAGGGCGATGTACAATCGTTTGAGAAACTGACTAAAAGCCAGTTCCAGGAGCGCTGAAAATTGATGTAGCATGTATCAAAGCGAGCACTGTGAAGAGTATTGGGGCTTGATTGACAGTTTAATTAATAGCTCTGCCACTCTCGAGTTCGTTACCGTCAGCGTTTTGCACGGTGATGGATTTTAGCCGATCTTCAATCGTTTAATTGTATCCGTTGAAGAAAATATTGAGTGATGGAATTATATTCCTTGGGTTTAAATAGGTTGATACCACTTGAATGGGTTATTTGATTGAACTTGAATAGAAAATGTTTTATTTTATAAGTATTGAAAGTAGATAGATAGATAGATAGATAACTCTTTATTGTACACCACATAGAACAAAAATACAATAATAACTAAAACATTTATACAAAATAAATGGGACAATGGGCGGTCTTATCGCTAAAAAGCGATCTCTTCCAGACAAAGTATTACTTATTTGAAAGTTTACTAACCATACCACACACTTTCATGTATCACTTACCTACTTGGCGTAGCAGTTAAATACATTGAATTTGCGTATCTTGATCATTGTAATATTTTGTATTTAAGTTGGCAGTAGAAACTACATAAGTTATCTTTTAAGTAATAAAATGATTAAATACCATCTAATGGATTCACAAACATTCATACGATTACATGAACATGCTCTTTAGCAGATATCTTTGTAATAATTTGTTTGCGTGCCTCGATTAAAGAAGACGAGGAAGGGAGTTGACTAAGTTTATTTTTATTTTTCTTTATTATCACTAACTGCGACAAACTAGCATAAAAGCTAAAAAAAAACGCGCCTGCCCCGCCAAAAACGAACTTATGCCAATAAATTATACACTATTGGAATGTGCTTATCAAGGCCTTTAATTTGATACCCATATTGTAAAATTCCAAGATAAAATATTGTTTTTGCAATTCAAAATGTAGTAAATACGGCCTCCAGACAGTTTTTTTTTTCAAAAAAAAATATAGCCTATGTTACTCGGGGGATGTAAGAATTCTAACGATACCCCATACGTCTAAATCTGTTCAGGCATTTCAAAGTTATGGTGGAATAAAGAAAATAACCAACATACAAACATACGTGAATGCTAAAAACATAACACTCTTTTTTTGGGCAGTATGTAAAATGCTAAAACTACCTACTTTCAAGGTTATTGAGACTATATTATCAAGTCTCAATAACTTTTTTATATACCTAAGTAGGCATATATATGATTTAATTTTCAGGAAATATACTCAATCATCTTTTTTTATTTTTTGTTATCTTTGTGTTCCGAAACAGGCAGGTCGCTCGCCTGATGGTAAGCTTCACGCCTGCACATAACAGTTGCAGTGCGACCCAGAACCTGGGTAAAAAAATCTTGCATTGCACTGAACTGCGCTCGTCACCCTGAGTCATTGTTCTTTCTTCTCATTGCCCAGTAATTTCGCTGGAAACATTGCTCTTCAAAACGAAACCCAAAAATGATTACACAATGCTGGTTGGCGGTTGACTATCTGACAAAGGAATTGTACTTCCCCAGGTGGTCTCTTGCGTAAGACGCCCACCACTTCAACATTTATTTTCAACAATGCATGTGTTTTATACTTCACATTTTAATGTTTCGTCAATCAACGTAAAGTGTTCTCATAACATTTGAGTTTAAAAGTTTTAATTAAATTAAATTATTATCTTCAGTTATTTGCCTAAAACATAATTGAGGAGGTGAGATCAGTATTGAAAACTTTACACTTCCACTTATGAAAAGTTTTCAGAATCGAATATAAACTGTATAGAATTGTGCCTGTTATTTTTTTGTAAATACGCATAAATTATCTGGATAAGTTCAAACGATATTTGTAAAAATCTGTTACATGGTTTACATAGATAAGTCATATTGAAAATTTGGAAATGTGTAATTTTAAACTGGATCTCATTTATCTAGAACTTGTCGTCTTTGGATAGGAAATATTAAGAACTAGCTTTCCCGCCCGTGACTTTGTCCTGGCGAACTACAGTTTATCGCGAAAAAAAACTATTTTCTTCTATGATATTAAAAACCAATGCAAATATAGGTATAGCACCAATGCTCTTGAAGTTTTTTGACAGACTTGTTATTTCATTTCCATGGCAACCGTTCCTTACAGCGAGTAATCAACATTTTCCAGTTTTTCCGTAAAACCTTACAATTTTCCGAGATAAAAAGTATTCTTTGTTTATTCTAGAGTATAAGTCCATTCCAAATTTCATCAAAATCCGTCCAGCCTCTATCGCGTGAAAGCTCCCCAAAAAAACAAACAGACAACGTTTCAATTTTATATATTGGTATGGATGGATGTAACTTTTTGTCCGTTATAGGAAATAAGCGAAGCCAATGGTCCGACCGGATATATCCGTCACATTTTTGTGGTAGCTGGAATCTTTATAAGTACCTCACTTATGCCTAAGCTCGGTATAAATTTCGGTAAACCATGCTATGAAAATTCTGCTTTAGGATGAGCACTGGCACATTTTCGAGGCATATACAGTTTTAATTCGCTTTAATTCGCACAGTTTTAAGTATCAACATAATAATACTTAAAGAGGGTCCGCTTTGTGTATTTCAACTTCTGTGAACCGTCACCAAGTTATCTTGCTTCTCCTAATATTAACTTCCGTCTATTCATAAACAAATTGAAGACTCCACGGGAAAACATACTTTATACCATAGTAACATATACATCAATGGTTTACACATTGAACAGGACTTAATCTGAAAACGCTAAACGTTAACGCTAAAACGTTACTTTTATTTAACTAGAAGTTTCGATCAAGTTGCATTGATCGTGATCATGAGACTACGAATGAGAAGACTGGAAATAGCGGGTGTCGGCGCGGCGTCAAGAAGGGGGAGCGCTGTCTCCAACTACCCGCATTTGGTTTTGTGTATTTACCCGCATTTTAGTTCAGAATTTAAACGAGACTAAATCGGGCTGAATACGTTGTTTTTATTTACCTCGACGTTGACTATCAAAATGCATTGATCGTGGTCACGAGAAGACTATTGCGAAAAGGTGAAATAGCGGGTGTCAGCGTCGAGAAAGCGAGCGTTGTATCCATCTACCCTCATTTGGTATTATATAAATTGAATTGTCACGAATCAAATGTCAATTGTTTATGTGGTGGAGTTTAGTCATTAAGTTCAGACTTATTGTAATCCACATCAATATATAAAAGTGAAACGTCTGTTGAGGGAGCTTTCACGCGATAACGGCTGGACGGATTTTGATGAAATTTAGAATCGAGATAGCTTATACCCTGGAATAAAACATAGAATACTTTTTATCCCGGAAAAATTGTAAGGTTCTACGAGAAAGCTGGAATATGTTGATTACTAACTGTAAGGTACGGTTGTCATTACAGAATGGTCTGTGGTTGCCATGGAAACGAAATAACAAGTCTGTCATAAAATATCAAGTGCATTGGTATTATATACCTACCTTTGCATTGGTTTTAAATATCTTAGAAAATAGGATGTTTTTTCGCGATAAACAGTAGTCCGCGCGTACGAAGACGCGGGCGGGAAATGTAGTATTTACTAAATTATAAACTCAAATCTATTTTTTATAGTAAATACATAGAACATATTAACTTCCTAACTTCCTCATATATATATATATATATATATATATATATATATATATATATACACATATATATAGATACAATAAATAGCTTAAAGGAATAGAAACACATACTACCATAGGATAAAAAGTGGTTATCGGAGTCTTAAATTTTCTTGTATGTTAATTTGTTTCGAGTCTGCATACTCGTACATCATACGCTTCTGCGCGAAAAGGTACCCACTAGGTAGGTATGATTAGAAAATTTAGTAATTTCACAAATTCCGCAATAATATACTTCACAGCAAATATTTCTGTTAGTTTTCTTTTTATTTTCTCACGTACTAATTTAATCATCCAACTTGCATGTAACGTATAGCGAGAGTGAGTAATATAATAATATGACCCTAACGACAACGAGACCCCACGGTGAGATGCAAATATCCAGTTGAGACGTGACAGAAAAGTTTCTAAGCACGAGTTGAATAACTAACATGGTGCTTCTGCAATGGGACACAGAGAATCACGTTGCGGAGAGATTCTTACGCTATGATGGCGATGCATGATGGCCAAGCGCTATAAAAACCCTGCACTCTTTGCATTCTAATAACATTGAGTTCCATATTCATCCAACTATCATCAATACATAGTATAAATAACTAGCTTAAAAGCTAAAAAACACGGTGTAAAGATCTAATACGAGCCCCTAGGAAACTATTTTTTTGTTGAACAAAACATTGCAATCTAATCTTAAAAACGATAAATACGAAAATAATGTGACGTGCTAAAATATTTACACAAACGCAAAATACAGGTTAAAAATGTCAAAAACTAATGGGAACCTATAAATATTCAAATTAATTACCTGTCAAAGGAACATGTAACGTAGACCATAATTTAAAATAATATCAAACAGGACAAAGAAACACAAACACTCAAACGATAATAAATAAATAATTGAATGGCAAAACTTCAAATGATATCTGATTTAGTATAGTTTTAAAAACACTTGAAACCATTCGAAAAGTTAAGTAAGTTTTTGCGTATCTTTCAAAGCCGTGGAAAAGGAACAACCGATTTAAGACAGGAACGCATTAAGGAGAACAAAGTAAATAGCGAATAAATGTTATTTGTAAAAAAAACATAAAACCAATAATACATTAGATATTTTAAAACATAATTAATAATTACTGATTATAAAATAATCCATAATAGTTACTTTTAAATGAATGATTATATTGTTCAGAATATTAACTTATATATGTATTATGTACTTTCTAAAATAATATAATCAAAAGTACCATCATCGGACTTATCGCCATCGATAGAAATTACTACCAGAAAACCTTAGAGTGAAGAAGATAATAGACTAATTATCTTTTGTATAGTATTATAATAAACTATCAAACTAACTAACTACCAAAATACTTATAAAACCAAATTAAAATAACAATACATGATATCATGATCTATTTAAAATATCTCTATTATTCATTAAAAATGATGACTTAACCTGAATGACCCTGTATGCCCAACACAAGTCAATATAAAAGGGCAAACCTGGATGACAGAGACCATAATAGGTTAGAACGCGACGCGGTCTCCATATTAAAAAGAGACAAATACGAGTGATTTAAATAATTAATAATTCGCGTTTATTTACTATTAACATATAGTTTTTTTCAACATACGTGTCCAATATGTAAAGCGAATTTAGATGCAGTGTTAAGTGAGAAAGTGGGTGAAGCCGTGCCTATGCCTACATGCAGAAAAATTACAAAGCTAAGTAGAAAACTTGGTGTTGGTCGATTTTCTGGATAAACTCTTATATTCTAGAATACATAACTAAGTATATACTTGGTGCTGTCGTGATTCTGAATAAAACTCTCATGTTTTAAATTACAATAACTAAGTATTAAGCTGATACTTATTTACTTAGTGCAAAGATTTTAGATGATTTTACCCTTTAAATTCAACATATAATTATAACTAGAAGAAAGATTCAGAGTTGCGATTCCTAAACAGTTTACCTTATTTAAATTATAAATAACAACTGAGTCGATGACCTTTTATATACTTAGCATATTCAGTTCTAAACTTAACTGATTTAACCTAAGTATCTAAAGGCTATGTTACTTTGTGTATGATGATTTTAAATGAATCGCTAATTAAAATTCAATAACAACTAAGTCTATAAACGATGACTGTTTTATACTCAGGATTTACAATTTTCAACTGAACTAATTTAACTAAGAGTATAAATCTTACTGTTGATGGATCTGGACATTGTACCATATTTTAAATTTCAATCGCTATTAAGTATATAAGCCATAACATTGCTTATATACTAATAGAACTAAAAACTTATGAACTGATTTTATGTAACTATAACTAAGTAAATAATTTTCAAGTTGCTTATTTATAAGAAGAACAGATCTAAGAAGAGTTGATTATTTATTGAACGAGTGGATTCCATATGTTTTATAGAGTACGGATAACCTGAACTGATTTCGTATATATTATTGAAATATAACTGTTGTGAATACTGGGAGAGGAAGTCAAATGGAAATGGTTGATGATGTTTATATCTATTTATTGATGTGGATCTTATTATAATGTAAATGTCGAGTTATTTACATACAATGAAACTCTTATGTATTATAAATTGACAAAACCTTATATACTACAAGTTTTGACGAAGTGATTATTTGCGAATTTACGGATATTATACAAAAGTATACAGAGAAATTCATATGTATATTAAATTGACAAAACCCTATGACATTACATGATTTGACAAAGTGGTTATTGCTGATTACTGACAATGATATATATATATTATATTATGTTAAAGTATTACTTTGTTCGTCTTTGTTGTTCAGATATATTAAAGAGGAAGTTTATATACCTACCTTTAATGATAAATAAATTGATTGAAATACTATGTTCATATGAGAGACATTACGAATGCATAACCCCTTTTGTTTTGGTACAAAGATGTATAAATACACATATTTTATAATCAATTACTATGAAGGTAATTGTTATTATTTCATAATTTAATGGAATAGCTGAGAAAAGGGAGATTGTTTCATCCTGAGACACACTAAATGCCCATGCAATATTACATCATATACATATTATCGTGAAAAACACGCAACGTGGGATTTACATTAAAGCAACATTTAAAATGCTTGAGAATTCTGAAAGATTTGGTTCTTATTTATGCTAGGAAGAAATTATCTTCCTTATGGACTCTTGGCAGCCTTGTAAATATAAAGAATGATTTAACTTCACTTCTAAAAGGAATATTATACAATATGTTTTCGTGGCAGGGTTTTAATTTAATTCAATGATACTGCACACTTAGGGATTTGCCTAACGTGTAGGTAGCCCAATATATACCGTGAAATGGTATCACCGATTGAAAAATCACCCTAAAACTACCTAAATATATTATTCCAAGACAGACATTACCGACAAAAACTTGTGAATTTCCCGAAACAAACAAAATATGTCATTATACCAAAACAAATCGTAAATAACGCTTTTTTTAACCTTCAAATTTGTCTTTCATATGAATGTTAAATACATAAAATAAAGTTACTCATTTACAAAAGATTAACATTGACCAAGGACGTGAATTATAAACACTAATAAATATTATGACAACATGTTTTATACTCAAATACAACAAACCATATATTCATATATCTTAAACCATCTGAAGAAGCTAAATACAAAACTATTACCTTTTATATAAACAACAATCTATTTTATTAGGATAGGGAATTTATTTAGAAACCGCTCAGCAATTTTTCATATTCCAACAGAAGTCGGAGGTCTAATCCTTCACTCTGCAAGAGAGAGTTACAACGCGTCTTCAAAAATCGTGTGAAGACAACATCCAAGTTAGTCGCTTTTCACATTTTCTTACACAATTTATATATTTTCCTAAATGTTTATTTTACATGTTTTCTCCTTTAAAACAGCTCAACCAAAAATATAACAGAACTACCTTAAACCAAATACGTTAATTTTCAGCAAACTGTTAATTTAACTTAGACAATCACATAAGCCATTTAAATATTAAACTTGTATAAGCAATTATGACAACAACATTTCAATAAACTTCAATTTTATGAGTAATCTAGACGATCACATAAAAACTTTACATCGATTCTTTAAATCAGCAATTTTAATAGCAGCGTTTCACGGAACTTTACTTCCGTAGTAAAATAGGAATTATTAAAGAGCATTTTTACTTAGGCTAGGCGACAGGAACCTTATAACGCCTGCCCTGCCAAAAAATAACTTATGCCAATAAATTATATGTCGGAATGTGCTTATCAAGGCCCTTAATTTGATACCCATATTGTAAAATAACAAGCTATTTTTTCTTACTTGAAAATGGAGCCATACTGCCACCTTAATGTTTTTTTTTAATATAGCTTATGTTACTCGGGGGGGATGTAAGGATTCTAACGATACCCCATACGTCTATATCTGTTCAGCCATATAAAAGTTGAATGACAAACATGTAAAAATAAACATACATGAATCCTAAAAACATTAAATTCCTTTTTTGGGTGAGGCAGTCGTGTAACAAAGTCACTTTCTGCCGTTTTTAATCGCTAGTTTTTAATAAACAGATTTGCCATCACTCCGTACGTCGGGGAGCACGTTAAGCCATCGGTTCCGGTTGCTAACAATTGAAAGGAGTCGTGAAGCCACGTCGGAGGCCCTCGGGTGGCCTGGCAAATTTTGACAGCAGCAATCGCTTCATCAAATATTGTGTGCTTTATGGAGTGTCAAATGCCAAATGAAACAACAAAATTAAAAGCTCAATATCAAAGATAAATCCACACCAATATATAAAAGTGAAACGTTGTTTGTTTGTTTGGGGAGCTTTCATCCAGAAACGGCTTATTCGATTTTGATGAAACTTTTTAAATAGGTACTGTACAATATAGATACCAAAATAGAATACTTTTTATCCCGTAAGATTGTAAGTTGCCATGGGGAAACTGGAAAATGTCGAAATTATTCGCTGTAAGGAACAGAATGACATGAAAGGTTGCCGTGGAAACGAAATAATAACAAGTCTTTCAAAAAGCATCAAGGACGTTGGTGATATAATTTTGCATTGGTTATTAATCATTATCATCATCATCAACAGCCTGCATTAGTCCACAGCTGGACATAGGTCTCTCCTAATACGCGCCACTGAGCCCGATCTTCGGCTCTTCTCATGTAATTGCTGCCAGCTACTTTGCGTGAATCGTCACAACATCTGGCCGGAGGGCGTTCTACACTACGTTTGCCTATACGTGGTCTCCACTTTAGAACTCGTTTACCCCACCGGTTATCGGTTCTTCGTCTAATGTGACCGGCCCATTGCCACTTCAGTTTGCTAATTCTTTGAACTATGTCGGTGAATTTCGTTCTCTGCCGAATCACCTCGTTTCGGATGTGATCCCTTAGAGAAACCCCGAGCATAACAAGGGTAGGACGCACTGGTCGAAGACTTTCGTCTTTAGGCACTGTGGGATGGGTGACGAGAAGACATGACGAAGTTTCCTAAATGCTGCCCAGACCAGCCGAATCCGCCTATCAGCTTCCTTCTCAAAGTTGTTTCTGCCCAACATAAGAGTTTGTCCTAGGTAGACATACTCCTTCACAAATTCG
Organism: Alsophila aescularia; assembly: GCA_946251855.1. Classification (NCBI taxonomy): domain Eukaryota; kingdom Metazoa; phylum Arthropoda; class Insecta; order Lepidoptera; family Geometridae; genus Alsophila; species Alsophila aescularia. The sequence continues at coordinate 21,543,894 of OX276379.1, forward strand.
AGAGGCATGTCACTAACGACTATTGGTTCCGGTGTAATGTGTTGATTTATCACCAATTTTGTTTTTTCGATGTTCATGCGGAGGCCAATACGTCGGGAGGCATCTGATAGGCTGGTCAGCATTTGTTGCAACTCTTGCAGCGACTCCGCCATAAGGACAATATCGTCTGCAAATCTCAAGTGTGAGATGTACTCGCCGTTTATTTTGATGCCCATTCCATTCCAATCCAAAATTTTGAACATATCCTCCATTGCGTTGGTAAACAGTTACGGGGATATGACATCTACCTGTCGTACTCCCCTAAGCAATTGGATTTGTTCAGTTTGCCCGTCCTGGATTTGGACGGAAATCGTAACAGCGTCATACAAGCATGTCAACACTTGAATATATCGCCAGTCCATTTGGCATCGCTGCAAAGAGTCCAGAACAGACCAGGTTTTGATGGAGTCAAAGGCCTCTTAGTCCACAAAAGCCAAACACAGCAGCCTATTATACGCATCTGACTTCTGGATAATTTGAATGTGGTCTATAGTGCCATAGCCTCCGCGAAACCCGGCCTGCTCGGGAGGCTGAAATTCGTCAAATCTACGCGTGAGACGATTAGTGATGACCCTTGAGAACAACTTATAGACGTCACTTCGGATGAAGATCGTGAGATGGGCCTACAATTCTTGAGCAAGGTTTTATGCCCTTTCTTGAAGAATAGTACCACCACAATTCTGTTCCAGGCCTCTTGAGTTCTTCCACAGTTGATGATGGAATAAACCAAAGCCTGTAGCTCTCTGAGGACAGGAGTACCTCCTGCCTTTAATAGCTCAGAGGTAATACCGTCCTCACCAGGGGTTTTTCCATTTTTCAGTTGTCTCAAGGCCATCTTCACCTCGCCAATGCTGACATCTGGCAGCTCATCGGTGTAATGGTGGGTCAGTGTGGCTCTTGAATCCTCACTAGGTATTTCCGGTCGAAAAGCATGGAAACAAAAAAAAAAGAAAGCATGAAAGCAAGCAAGCATTGAAGAATGGTCGTGGAGCATATAATCGGCCGTTGAAATCCTCAATCTCAGCGATTATATCAGGTTTTGACAAAGCGGTTTTGCCATCAGCTGTTTTTAGCTTTGTCAGATGACTCCTTCTAAGTTGCTGCACGAAAACCTTGGACCCTCGGTTCTGTTCAATTGCCTTTTGAATTGAAACACCGAAGGTCACGTCGCGTCAGTTTCGTGATTTTCTTGTTGAAAGTCATCTGCTCTGCCAAAGAGGCCTTATCATTTTCCCGTCTTTGTGCCATCAACTGGAGACTCTCGTCACAGAGCTTGGATTTCTGGCCCTTACGCTGCAGACTACCGAATTTACGGCCTTCTTCCGTGAGAATTCTCACCACCTTGTTAAGTCCCTCGTTAACGTCATTTGTGGTTTCCACGGCAGCAAATCGTTTCTCCAGATTTCGTTGAAATTGTTCGGTAACTATAATTGGGCAAACCATCGTTGTGGACTTTATCATACGGATTCGCTTAAGCTTAAAGTCGATACTCAGAGTGCCTTGGACCATTTGGTGATCACATCCGGTATTGAACCTGTTGATCACAGAGACATCTCTGAGTATATGCTTTTTGTCCGTCATGATAAAGTCGATCTCATTTTTTGTAACGCCATCCGTGCTTCGCCATGTCTACTTTCTCTGGGGCTGCTTCTTAAAGAAGGAATCCATTAAGAAGAGCCCCTCCCTCTCCAGAAAGTTAACAAGCATTTGCCCTCTGGCGTTTCTGCTGCCAAACCCATGTGGTCCAATCCTCGATTCGTTGCAGTCTTGTACTCCCACTTTAGCGTTGAAGTTAAAGTAAAAACGTTGAAGTGAGCCCTCCCGGTGGTATGAAGGGCCTTGGATATGTCATCGTACATATCTTCAACCTCATCGTATGAGTGCGACGAAGTCAGTGCGTAGAACTGTATCACCTTGAATGTATATCTCTTGGTGAGTTTAATAACGAGGTACGCTACCCTAGTCGAAACACTACAGACTTCTTCAACGTTGTTAGCGATGACTTTATGGAAGAGAAACCCAACGCCACCTTGGGATCGGTGGTCTCCCTCGCTGAAGTACATCAAAGGGCACGATTTCAGGGTAATTGTGTCCTTCCCCGCTCTTCGGATTTCACACAATCCAAAAATGTGCCATCTGATATTCTCCAGTTCTATATCCAGCTGTGCCATGTGTTCTTCCAGCCGTGGAGAGGTCCATTATACGTAGCCAAATTCAGTCGTTGTTGGTGGCCTTCCGTAACCAGGAGATTCTTAGCACCCTCCGCCCTGCTGTTACCATGACCGCCACCTTGGTCAAATAGCAGAGCTGCCGAGAACTGAGGTTGCCCGTAATCGCCACGCTGGGCAGGCGGGATGGCAATCGTAGGACGCAGATCCTCGCCCCGGCGGCACTGCTGCCCGTCACCAGTCTGTGCCATCTAGCTGCGCAGATTTGTGAATGTATATACCGACATTTGTCGGTCGCCAGAGCCTTGTTCGTTGTACGGCAGGGTGTACCACGTGTAGGTCAGGTTGGCTTGGAGCACTATGTTGATCACCTCATGATGAATGAATGATGATGAAAATGCTTTTTTTTCGCAATAAACATTAGTCCGCGCGGAAGAAGTTGCAGGCAAAAGCTAGTACCTATGTTTCTAATATTTTACTTACGGGAAATCACGGATCACGAAAGGGACTCCACACCTCTGCGCGGCACATGTCGTAACTATTTCGGTTACCGTGACCACTACATTGCTTTCCAAATTTTTTCCTCAGTTTCCTAATCCGTCGTACGGGGACGGTAGCGCCATCTATTGAACTTACCAAACCATCACGACTAATATTGCAATTAACTACGTGTCCTATAAACAACGACCCATAAATCTCATATTTTAATAATTTTAGCAATAACGCAATTGATTAGATAATGTTCTCGCTAAGCAGGCGTTATTGCTAAAATCATAAATATATTAAATAATTATTGATTCACGTAATATTCAGTCATGTGAACCTTGATCCTTACACTAAAATATTATTTACACGACGTGACTGTATCATTTTTCATATCACTATTTTCAGCTTGAAACAACAATGAACTTTAAAGTCACCATAAGCTGGGAAGCTGCAGCTCTTATTGCATATGTGATTTGAATGCCCCCCGCAATTTTATTCAACCAATATGACAAAAATGTTTGCGACGACTGCGCTTTGAATATTTAAAATTTCTCTTTTTATTATAATACTGTTAGGAATAGCGAGAATTGTATTTTTACACTGTACGATTTCTCTTCCGATGAGAGGACATTCAACACTAGACATTGTGTTGCATAACCACACCGACTAACAAATTTTTACAACGACCAGGATTAAAGGCACTGTTCCATTATGCAAGTCTTGCCTGCATGTATGTAGTCACATAATGTGCGTACCAGCTGCTTGCAATGGAAACATGTTTTCGAGAGTGTGCAAATAGCATGCAAGCTTTACTTGCATACAAGTGGAAATGTTCATAACATGCGCGTACACGTCACTCGTTCGCAATTAGAAACGTGCAACTAACGTTTGCGCGTTCAACAAATTGAGCGTCACTTGAATAAAAATGTACGAGTTCAAACTACTTGTCAACTTGTAGCTTGTACGCAAGTTTGTTCAAGTTGCATGCAACTTGCAACTTGCATACAAGTAACTTGCATAATGGAATCGCGCCTAATGCCATAATGGATCGGGGCGTAAGCCCCGATCGTTTACTATTTTATATCTTTTTTTTCTACACCTACCGCCACTGCTAGGTAGGTAGGATTCTCTTTATTATTTATTAACCTAAACTGCCAGATGACACTGTCTAGACTCGATCAAATACTTGAGTGTTTAGAACACTGAAGGATTAAATAATGTAATTAAAAATAAAGCTCTTTACAGCTCAATTTCTTTTAATCAATATTTAGTAAGTCTTGACTTGACTTCGTGTTAGTAGTGAGCTAGGATGACAGATTAACAAATCCTATTGTATGAGGTGTGCCAGGAATGCCAGGATACTGTAGGTAAGCTATCTTTTTCTACTGGTGACAACGTTGGTGAAATTATAATGTCGTATCACATCGTGTAAAGAGTACTTTAGTGCGGGGATCAAGGTTCATACGTCTGAATATTATGTGGATATAGCACTGGCATAGCATGTATGTGAAAATAAAAATGAAAGAATACTAACTTCGTATTGTAGTTGCGAATGCTTGGAGAGAGTAATGCTTTCTTTAGCGCTAAAATATAAATATATTTTTTATATTGTAGATGTAATAACTGTGAAATACAAGAGTGTAGTAAAATAAGTTATTTTGACTGTTTGAGTTTGGTATTACGTTTTTATCAAACTTCAAATATGGATGCAGTTGTTATGTCGGATTGTGTGTTGTTAAGAATAGTTTACAGTTTCACACGAACAATCAGATCAGATTTTGTAAAAGGATTATAATTTAAATAATATTCGAAAAACGTATGTATTTTATTGCATACTAGCTTTCCCGACCGCGACTTCGTCCGCGCGAACTACAGTTTATCGCGAAAAAAGCATCCTCTGTTCTTCTAGGATATTAAAAACCAATGCAAAAGAAGAGAACTAACGCTCTTGAAGTTGTTTGTCAAACTTGTGATTATATATTTTCCATGGCAACCATTCGTAGTAATCAACATTTTTCCAGTTTTCCCGTGGAAACTTCCAATTTTCCGAAACAAAAAGTATTTTTTGTGTTATTCCAGGATATAAACTATCTCCATTCCAAATTTCATCAAAATCCCTCCAGCCGTTATCGCGTTACAACTCCCCAAACAAACAAACAAACAAGCAACGTTTCACTTTTATATATTGGTGTGGATCATATGTTTTTCAAGACTCCAAAAATATTGTAAACTAGCTGCGCCCCGCGGTTTCACCCGCGTCCCTCAGGACCCCTGTATTTTTTCGGGGTAAAAAGTAGCCTATGTGTTAATCCAGGGTATAAGCTACCTCCATACCAAATTTCATCCAAATCCGTTCAGTAGTTTTTGCGTGAAAAAGTAACAAACATCCATCCATGGATGGATATCCATCCGTACTTACAAACTTTCAATATTAGTAGAATAGTTGTATTGATACTAGCTTCCATTACATTGTGTTTCTTGCAAAGGTTGCAATTGAATTTTGGGTTTGCGTACATTCATTTTCTCCAAATTATGGGCACCAGCCTAAAAAAAAACCTGAATCATACTAGTATTTATTTTGTCTTCAAAAACATTAAAATTAGCTATAATATAATTCATACAAACAAAACTACTACTATACGTACTTACTTTTTTACTTATCTGAAGGTGACTTTGGTATTGTCAAACCACCGTCCATTTTTTAGCCATGTATTTAATTCCTACCTAAGGTCATCTGGAAGAGATCGCTGTAACAAAAAAAACCGCAATGTGTATAGGTCGCGGCATGTAAAAAGAACGCTGGTGGTTAGGCTTAATGCTCAGCCTAACCAACAGCATTCTTTTTAAAATTAGCGATTTATCGGTCTATTAGGCGGCTAATTCTATCTATTTGGAGGCTAATTCTATCTATTTGGTGGCTATTTGGTGGTCCATTTGGTAGCGAAAGGCTAATTAATAATTATTTATAACAATAGGCTTAGTACCCATGCGCAAACACACCCCCTCCGCTCTCTTCCAGCGTTCTTTTTACATGACGCGACCTATACCTATTATTAATATTTCATTTTTATATATATCAACTGTGTGTCAATAATGCATCAGATTGGTTCAATGTGAAGATTTAATAGCATTTTCTGGCTTTCTGAAGTCAAAGAATTGATAGCATGATATCACAGAGAAATACATTCTCGTTGAGTGTTATTTTATCCAAGGCAAAGTGCTACATAGGTAAATACTGCAACTTACACACGGGAAGCGTGTCCGTTTGAATACAATGTCCACTTCCCTGAGGCAAGGCGAGAGTGCCCCGCTTGGGAACTGTAGGAATGTGTGCATTCTTATATGTCCCCTACATATAAGAATGCAAAAGGATGGTTTCTAAGCATCTAGGAGTAAAATACTACGAGATTTACCTAATGAAGTCAACTCTTTGTTTTTTTTGAAAGTATTTAAAAAAAAATAGTAAAATTCTTCAATCAGTGCGTCCTACCAGTCCAACCTACGGAGCCAAAACGGGGACACTTACGGTCATTCTAGTCCACAAATTTAAGGTCGCTCAGCGAGCTATGGGGAGAGCTATGCTTGGAGTTTCTCTGAAGGACAAGATTCATAATGAAGATATTCGACAGAGAACCAAGGTAACCGACATAGCTTTAAGGATAAGCAAGCTAAAGTGGCAGTGGGCTGGTCACATTTCCTTTAGAACCGATGACCATTGGGGTAGACGAGTTCTCGAGTGGAGACCACGTTTAGGCAAATTTTGTGTAGGACGCCCTGTGGCCAGGTAGAGTGACGACCTGCGAAAAGCGGCTGGAAGAATATGGATGAGGAGAGCTAAAGACCGAGCTCAGTGGCGTGCATTAGGAAGAAGCCTACGTCCAGTATTGGACAGATATAGGCTGATGATGATGATGATGATATTTATGATAGATAGATAGATAAATCATTTATATGTTTCTCCAAAACACCCACGTGAAAACTAAAAGTAAAAGTACATATGTGTTGCAGTAAAACAAATGGATCATAGCTGAGCGAATAATATTGCTCAAGGAGCAGACACTGATTTACAGCTGTTACTTTCGAGATGACGAGCGAAGCGAGCGCAATGTGTAATACAATCAGTGTAAGTAGGTACCTATAGTACGTGTAGTCGAAATGAAAAAATTACTGGATGTATTAGTCATCATCAATCATCATCATAGATACGAGTAGTATAAAACAAAGTCGCTTTACGCGTCCGTCTCTCTGACTGTCTGTTTGGCCGCCAACTCCTCCTAAATCACACAACGGATTTTGATGCGGTTTTCACCATCAATTAGATAATTTTTCACGTTTTTATTTTTAGGTTTTTTAAATATTTATATATGTTTTATATGTATACATAATAAAACCTAATTTAGTTGTTATGTAATTAGAAAAAAACAATATTTTGCAACCAAGTCGCCGAAAAATAAATTTATATGGCTTACGTAGGCTAAACCTAAACAGATACATAAAAATTATGTACTAGAGAATGTAAATAATGAATGTAAAATTCTAAAGACAACTCTGCGATGGTGATATTGTTGCCAGGTAATAGAAAAGGGCGTTTCCTCGTGGCTTAACTAGGGAGTCTAACTGATTAGGGCACGAGGAATAATTTTTCAGAATTTAGTTGGATACAACGCTCGCCCTTCTCGACGCTGTTACTCGCTACTTCAGTCTACTTGTGACCACGATCAATAAAACTTGATTGAAACGTCAAAGTAAATAAAATAACGTTGTCAGTGCAATTAAGTCTCGTGTTAGTACGGTAAGGTTGCTTAAGTCGTAGTACAGCCTAAGTCGTACCTTAGTAAAATCTCAGTTAACAATCATAAAAAGTGACATATAGTACTTAGTGTACCTAATGCTGAATTATTTAGTCGCACGAGTCAACAAAAACAAGTGGATATATATAGCCAGGTTCGCAAGGCAAAATTTTTTCACAGTTTTCATTAAAATATTTCACTCATTCGTAAACTATTATTAGGAGAAATATTATGATCGTTGGTTTAGACTAAGTTGTTTGTAGTTTTAATTTTTTTATTTAATCTTTTGATAATAATAATTATTCTATGGAGTTTATCCTAAGTCCAACTTAGGCTATGGATGGTACGAGTTAGATGACCAGGCGCTTTAGCCGTACCTGAGGTGCTTTTTTAAAAACTCTTTAATAGCTATTTTATAATGAGATTTTAGTGAAGATAATTAAAAGTTAAATAAAGATTCAGTAACCACAGACGATTTTGTTTCATTTTAATTACATTAAAATCTTAAACTTAAACTTAATTTTAATGACATTATTATTTCCTTAGGGGCATAGAACATAGGAAACCTTACCCTAATTTACATGTCATGGGTTATGGGTTACTATGGTTTATGTGTCATGTTTTTTTTTGTAGGTACTACTACAAAAAAATAACTTAGTATACAGTTACAGATACTTAGATCCTACGTTTAGCACTTTCAAATAACTTAGTATACAGTTACAGATACTTAGATCCTACGTTTAGCACTTTCAAATAACTTAGTATACAGTTACAGATACTTAGATCCTACGTTTAGCAATTTCAAATAACTTAGTATACAGTTACAGATACTTAGATCCTACGTTTAGCACTTTCAAATAACTTAGTATACAGTTACAGATACTTAGATCCTACGTTTAGCACTTTCAAATAAATGTATGTATATTCGTCGATAAATTTCAAACCGATAATACAATCTTTAAGAAATTTGGTGTAATATGAGTTTTATTTTTATTTCGTATGCACATAGATCCATTGGAAACATGTCTTGGAAACTTTGCTACAAGTTGATTTTTGTAAACTCTGCCTGCTAAGTTCTAACCCATAATTATTACTCCTACTATTTAAAAACAAGCTGTGCACGCGGTTTTGCCCGCGTTCATTTCTCTAGGCTACAAGTAATCTATGTATTATTCCAGGACCTAAAGTACTTAGAAAGTACAAAATACCAAGATTTTGTTCAGCCGTCGGATAGTTATTATCGTTTTCTCGGCTTCTAATCATCGGATTAGGGTACCTAGAACACTCGTTTTTAAGTCAAACCCTATGGTATATAACGGTGAAAACCGCATAACAACCGGTCCAGTAGTCTTCACGTGATGCGTGAATAGATAAACAGGCAAACAAAATACCGACAGACACACAATTTAAAAAAATTTTATATTCTTGTTCAATAGCTTATTTTAAGTACCCTGTTTTTTTAATATTATCTTCTTTGTACAGACTTTTTGGTACATACTACTTTATTATAGAACTTTATTAGAATTATTTTATATATCAAAACTCTTTTAGCTATTTCTTTTATCATTCCTTGCGGCCTCATGGGATTACTCGGCACATGTAGTTTTAACCCGAATACGGCGAAGCAAGGGAAGGGTAATGTGCTCAAACTTAAAACTTGGTCTGATTTTGACAAGCGAGGTGTCAACCGATTCGTCTTCATTTATAGTGTCATAGCCTATTTTTTACCCGACTACGGCGAAGCAAAGGTAGGGTTATGTGTTCAAACTAAGAACTTGGTTCGATTTTGACAAGCGAGGTATCAATCGATTCGTCTTCATCGTAAGAGTGTCATAGGCTATTTTTTACCCGACTATAGTCGGGTTTTATTTTTTGAACTTAATAAACCCTCCAGTATCGCAAAATTTCAAACAATAGGAAAACAATAACGCGTCACTCCGATCGGAGGGTGCGGTACTGGAAGAGTTAAATAATTAAACTCATTAGATATAAAATTCATATAAAAGCCATTAATGAAGTAAATATACTAACTATATTGTTTATGTACTGCACTCATGAATAATGGGCAAAAGTTGGTGATCTATCAGTTTTTATAATCGGCTTAAAGCCTTCTTTCGCACAGCTGTCACCATAGACTGAAAAACACAGACGAAAACACTAGTAAAAGCACAAATCAGAATATTAATAAAAAGTAGTAAGTAAGTTGGGGGGAGGGGGGGGGGGGGGGGGGGTGAGGATCTTAGCTCTCAAACAGATGGACCGATTTTGATCCGATTTTTGTTTGAGAACTGATGTGATCGAAATGCTTCTTAGCTATAATATATCGTATAATGTATCCTACTTCCTTAACACGGATATAGGTACTATAATTGTAGGACCTCTACACTAGAGAGCGTTGTATCTGTACTTATAATAAAGCATTATAAACACAAAACCGAAAATAATTAAGATTTGATTTAAAAACTGGGGTACTTGGTATCTTAGGCCTTGCGCGCACTGCCTTGAAGTGGAACGCGGTGCGTTTATTCTACGAGTAACGTTTATTTCATATTATATTATATGCGTTTATTTCATCGCAATACGTGCACTTCTATGACGCTCCGTACTTCACAGAATATGTGTTATAATAAGAATCTGCACTTGCTGCAGCTGAATCCATGTAAGAAAAGAAACACATTGAATCCAATCCTTAAGGGCAACAATTCTGGCGACAGGTTTCCATCCAACAAAACGAGCAAAATATCCCGCAAACATTATTACCAACTCAGCGTTATTGGATAAACCTTCTAATTTCACGTAATTCATCCATTCAAGCCCCGTTCGAGTGCTCCGGCCTAAGTCCTTCAGAGCCTGTCCCATTCTTAGACGTTTTAACCACCTTTGACCACAAGTATGTATACTTTGGACTATATCGTGCCTAACATAAGATGAAATAGTGGTGGTTGAATTAAAGCTGCTTCATCGTCTCTTCAATTTTCTCTCTTATCTGTTTAAATTATTATTTTTACTATGAGAACAAACAAAATCCCTGAATTATTAAAATACTCGTAAATACGTTGTTTTGACAGATTAGTTGGAAGCGTTCTCCTTCCCAGCCGCTTTTTAATTAATCCTTGTGATTAAAAATGCCGTTTTTTATAATGAATGTTTTATCAAAACAAATTTACATTAAAATAGCCTTCATTTTCGGTAAAATTCCCTCAAACGAGGTAATCATCTTCGATTTCCTTCCTTCAGTGTTGTAGATTATTTTTAAAATTGCAAAGGTAAAAAGCGCAGCGCGATGTAGCGCTGGAACAGAGGTAAACCGTGATAACATAACGCGCGACAAATAAATCAAAAATGAACGGCAATGTATGGCAGGATTTTGTGTTTGTGTAGATTTTTTCTCCTTATTGCATGTGACTTGGAACTACATAAACAAATACGTTGATAATGATGCAATTATTTCGTGTAGTCTAGTCGTGTCGTCGTGTTCTCATAGTATATTATACAGGATTATTGGTAACTCGACGTATGCCCGCAGGACGTGGGGTGCTAATATGCAACAAATTTAAGCCCCCAATATATGTCCGGAAGTTGGTAGTTTTTGAAATAATTCATTGAAATTTTTCAATTTTCTAAAAAATACTTGTTGTTATTTTTCGAAAAATTGCAATCTATAGTTATAATAAAACTGTAATAGGTCCAATTCTGTATATTGAAGATATTTTGTAAATATTTTTTGGAGGCTTTTCTGTATTCCATACTGAAGCCAAAATCGTTTTTTTTTTCAGTTTTGTCTTTCTGTCTGTCTGCCTGTCTGTACCTTCGCCTCACGCCAAAACTATTGAATAAATTCAAATGAAACTTGGCATGATTTGAGTTCATTCTACGAGGTAGGACATTGGATACTTTTCAGCCCGGTAAATTAAAGAGTTTTCGCAGGATAGGGGTATATTAGTTGGAGTTGACATTCATGTTTTACGGTTTATTGTTACTTCCGTAGTTCACCTCTAGGATACTCTAGAAAACAGGGAATATTCCTCTAAATTTCAAATAACTTTTTATTATATTTATATATACCCAAAAGTGAAGGGCATCTATACTAATAATAAAGCCATAAGTACTAAAAATTCTGTAATAGGAAGATATAAAAAAAAATAGGATACTAAAAATAAGCTACTTAAAAATAATTTAAAAAAACCGTCTGTCTGTTTGTCTGTTAGTATGTTCACGCATCACATAAAAACTACTGGACCAATTACGATGAGGTTTCACTATTGGATAGCTTAGGGTTTGACTTAAAAACTGGTGTACTTATTATCTCAATCCGATGAGTAGAAGCCGAGCAATCGATAAAAACTTTTTGACGGCTGAAGGAATTTTGTTTAAATGTTGGTATATTGGTATTTTAGGTCTTGGAATAGTAATAGAGTTCCTTTAACCCAGAGAAATGGCCACGCGTGCGAAGCCGCGGGTACAGCTAGTCCATAACAATATATAAAAGTGAAACGTTGTTTGTTTGTTTGTTTGGGGACCTATCACGCGATATCGGCTATACGGATTTTGATGAAATTTAGAATGGAGGCAGCTTACACCCAAGAATAAAACATAGGATACTTTTTATAACAAAAAATTGAAAGTTTCCGCGGGAAAACTGGAAAATGTTGATTACTCACTGTAAGGAACGGTTGCCATCACAGAATGGTATGTGGTTGCCTTGGAAACGAAATAACAAATCTGTCAAAAACATCAATCGCATTGGGGCTATACCTACTTTTGCATTGGTTTCTATTATCCTAGAAAAAATATATATAATAGAAACCAATGCAAAAGTAGGTATAGTAGGTATATATATATACCACACCAATTGGACAATTCCACACCAATTATCTAGCCCCAAACTAGGATACCCTGTAATATGGGCACTGGATAACGGATAAAAATACATAAATACGAATATCAACATCTATGACTCGGAAACAAACATTTCTGCTCATCACACAAATGATTGCCCCTTGCAGGATTCGAACCCGAAACCGTTTGATTTCGTTCCTAGGGTTACTAGCCACTAGACCAACCAGCCGTCAGAAGAACATAGGATGCTTTTTTTTCGCGATAAACAGCAGTCTGCATACTTCATTAGTTTTATTTTCATGGTTTCATGGTTTTAAGTACATGTTTGCATCGCTATCAAACGGAAGCTTATTTGTGAAACAGGAAACTGTAACTAAGTAATACGATGTAGAAGTATTTTGTGCTTCGATTAGTAACCATGATAATTTTAGACGTATTAGCTTTACCCCGATTCCCCTCACTCGCTGAGTGATTGCGCCGGAGATTCCATGTCAGGATGATGTGGAGGATATACGGATTATTTAGTTTCTTGCTAGCAAATAAAACGAGTTGTATTCTGGAAATAGTTTTAAGTAATTTGACGTCAAATAGACGGTTGGACAGTAACGGAATCTAGTTTTTAAAATTTCATATCATATGATTACGTTACTACGAATTGTGTTGTGAAATGGAATAAGAACCACAAACCGCTGTAAATTAGCCACGGGGGAATTTTACCAGTCGCTATTTTCAAAATGGAAATGTGTAATAAGTAACTTGTTGTTAACCGTTTTCATTTAACAAACAGTTATCGAAAACTATATCAATTAAATTAGATGGTCCTGTTCATTACATTTGGAATTTGACATTTCAACACTTCATATAACTCTGGACGATTGACACCATGAAAAATATTTTTATTAATTTAGATCAATGGTTTTTGTATCTGGCATCCGATAAAGTAGTTTCCATAACTTTGTTGTGTTGAAGTAATTTCTTCTGAATGATACAGAATTACCATATTATATATAACACATTACATAATACATGCATTTAAAATATATATCGAATTCAATGTCATGGTGTAGAATCAAATGTGTCATCCAATGAATTATCATCTCGGTGCACCGAAAGATCATCAAAACAAAACAGAAAATAAACTATGTAATAAATCAGTCAGAATATAACCAAAACCTATGTGTCCAACGTCAGCATTTATTCTGAAAGCGATCTAGCTCTTTGCGTTATCTTTCACAATATAAACTTAAATAATATTCTCGTCAAAGATAAATCTGCGCAAAGAATAGCGATACTTCTTGGCAGCACAATTTAATTTCGCTGCCGCTTGTTTACTCGATGTCTAAGAAGTAAAACTTAAACATTCTTAAATTTTGTTCTAGTTTTGTTGTAAATAGACATGTGTGACTTTTGTAGCACTTTAAAGTTCTTGATATATTTTCATTTCTGGTAGTTTATGTGGCAGTAAATAGTGAAACTTAGCAGGGTACTTCTCATCGAAGCTCAAAATTGATGGTCAAACAGTTATATTTCCTAAAGGGTATAAGACAGAAACAAAATTAATATGTGTATCATGTTTGTTTTTTTCGTATTGAGTTTTAAATTATTTGCATCAAACCAGTTACAAAAAGCTACAAGAGCGTAATTTACATTAGTTTGCAAGACCTGCTTGTGTTTAGATGATATGATCGCATTGGTATCATCTATTGGTATTGGTATCAGCATAACGCTGAGTTAGGACCGATTCATGACAATTTTTCTTTACTTATTCTATTTATTGTGTTTTAATTTGTTTTCTTTTTGTTGTCTATAAACGTATTTTCTTTCTTTCGTTCTTTCTTTCTTTAAATAAACCACAACCTGAACATTGGGTACAGTATCATATCTGTATCCCATGAGATCATAAATAAAAACAAAGAAGAATATTGGCCCACTATAGAACCTTGCGGAACTCCTCGCTTTATATCTACTAAACAAGACTTCGTAGCTATTTCACATCTGTCAACCATACATTTTCTTTCCACGAATATTTTCTGTTGTTCAGATATTACGCAATTATTTCTATAGCATTATTTTTGACAACATATGTTTCAACTTTGAGATAAGAATATCCACTGTGTCAAAAAGCTACGTTCAAATCGAGGAACATCCCTGCAACTTTCAATTTTGAATTAAACTTATCCATCATATCATTGACAAGTAAATCAATAGCATCAACAGTTCCAATACATTTTTGGTAGGTAACCAAAGTGTTAATGTGATGTTAAGTACTTCATTGTTTTCAGATTACATTGGATGTGCCACTCAGATCCAAATTTCTACTTTTAATTAAACATCATCTACTTGCATTTGCACCCAACACCAAGGTATATCTTTTAACTTTTCAGTCATTTTGCTGTGCATTACATTTGCTGGTTACAATCATCATCATCATCATCATGTCAGCCTTTAGAAGTCCACTGCTGAACATAATGCTCCCCCAAAGAGCACCATGACAAGCGATCGTGTGCCACCTCTATCCATTGACTTCCTGCGATGGCTACAATGTCGTCGTTCTATCGTGTGTGGGGTCTCCCTACACTTGGCTTGCTTGTTAGTGGTCGCCATTCGAGAAACTTTATTCCCCAGTAGTTGTCGGTTCTGCGACCTATATGGCCTGCCCATTGCCACTTCAACTTGCAAACTCTGAGCGCTATGTCAGTAACCTTGGTTCTTTTACGGTTTTTCTCATTTCGGATTCTATCACGTAGTGAAACACCGAGCATAGCTCTCTCCATTGCATGCTGTGCAACTTTGAGCTTGTGAATGAGACAATTAGTTAGCCACCACGTCTCAGTGCCGTATGTCATCACTGACAACACGCACTGATTATAAACTTTCGTCTTAAGACACTGCGGTATCTGCGACGAGAAGACATGGCGTAATTTCTTGCTGTACAAATACTTCAACACTTCGATGTACCGGTAGTCAATCTGGCACCGCTGTAATTATTGTAGCACTGCCCAGGTCTCGACTGAATCAAATGCTTTCTCGTAGTCCACAAACGCTATAGATATATAGTGGTCGATAAATACTTTTCAGTCTTCTGTGTAATCTGCATGAGCATATGGATGTGATCTACGGTGCTAAAGCCTTTCCGGAATTTAGCTTGTTCCGAAGGCTGAAAGTCATCAAACCTACGAGCGAGACGCTTTGTAATTACTCTCTAAAACAGCTTATAGACATGGCTCAGCAGTGAAATGGGCTTAGAATTCTTCAAGAGGGTGTTATCGCGTTTCTTAAAGAACAACACCAGGAGCGTAGGCTCCTAATTGCAATAGTTTTCAAGAATCAACAATTCTTCTTTGTTTCCTGTGCTGTTGCGGGTTCTTTGCTTAAGGATTCCAGCAGTAAAGCCTTATTTATTTATTTATACCAATAAACGTCTGCTGAATAGTACTTCCACTGACACCCTGATACAAAAAGAGTAAAACATGCTCCTAGTGACATAAGAAAAAGAAAAAAAATAGGACCTACCAAGCGAGAAAACTGTAACATAATTGGGGAATTGAAAATTCAGTCTTCGTTGGCTCGGCCACTTAGGAATCATGGGAGAGGATCGTGGGATGAGATTAGTTTAGACAAATGAAGAACGGTTAGCCAGTAGAAAGGTGACACACAGATGGGGGATGAAGTGCTGAAGGACATGCTGGAGCTTACAAGTTGTGGGCAGCAGGTATCACCCCTCAACTTGCACGTAATTTAGAAAAATGGCGCTTAATTTTATCGGAGCCCAAGATCCAACTTGGGTCGCTGAGCCAGCGGATTAATAAAGGATGGACTTTCCGTGAGTAGCAACTTTTCCAATATTTACTCCGATGCAATATACCATTGCTTATTATAGAATCTAGGCACGAAAAGAAGTTCAAGTTGTTTGACGATTAAATAATTTTGACGTGGAGACCCTCTTAAGACGCGGCTAGCCTCCTCGGCGAATGACTAGCATTAATAACGAGCATTATGGATCGACAGTATAGAATAAAACAGCACATATACTTTGGTCAAAATCGTTACATACTCGCGTTTAAGGTCAAAATGCTCTATTGTTTGTTCTTGTTCTTGTTTGGAGTCATAATATTTTTTATTGTAGTACTTTCATGGTATTTCAGTTTGAATTTAATGTGTTTCTCCTGCTAGTTTTTCCGCAATAAAACCTTTTTATGTAGGCAAGTTAAGTGGTGCTGATTAGCTCCTTTATTTAATATTTATATGTATTTTTATTATATAATAATACATATAAATATAAAAGTAGTAAGTAAGTTGCGCTGGGGTATTATAGGGTTATCAGAAGTCCGAAGAGAGGGAGAGGATACGATGACCCTCAATTCCGGCAACTTACTCTATTACCAGGAGGGCAACCAGCAGTTCTAACACGGTGTCGGGATTCTCGTCCACAAGTCCCTCGTCAACAACATTGTGAAGATCGAAAGCGTTTCGAGCAGGAAGTCGGTGGATGGAGGTGGCACAAGATCGCTCGTCATGGCGCTCTTTGGGGGAGGCCTATGTTCAGCAGTGGACTTCAAAAGGCTGACACGATGATTATTATATGTAAAAATGTATTATTAAATGTGTTCATACCATTTCTGTCTCTCACAATTTCTCTTGATTCTCTTTTATTGCTAGAAATTTATGGTTTTATTAAAGACGGTAATTGTATTAACTCGTTAATGACGTATTTCTTTCAGAAATAAACATAAATAAGAGATTGTGTCTTTCTTTTGGTAAAATATTTATCTACATAATGCTCATGGCAAAACACTATTTAAGACAGTTTTACCACTACACAAATATACCCTTGTAATACGTTTGTGGGTTTACTATATACGATTACAGCAAGTTAGTTAAATATTAGACAACATGGTAGCTCAAGACAGTGAAGTCTTTTCACCAGAGTTTCTTGTAGTACTAAAGAAAATGTCTCAATCTAAAGTACTGGTCTAGATCCAACTTCTATGTAGGCAGTCTACACCGGCCATACCTCCTCCTTCGTTACTGGGATTTTGGATAAAATTAATGCGGATCGTTAATCAAATACCCTCTAAGCGTTGAACAATGCCCTAGTATTATTTCTCGAGATTAAGACTTTGATCGTTAAATCTGGCTACCCAGTTCTGACATAAAAAGATGTTGCTGTATTATATTATAACCTTTTTTAAATCTTAATATCTGTAAAATTAGTTTGAAAAAAATACAGAAGCTTTTTTATATTGAAAGTATTTTGCTAACATCCTAAGCAGATAGCTAACTAATGCGAATAAAGGTGATATTACAACATGAACAATATCCAGGGATGCGGAACGAACTGTGCAAATTTAATAATGGTTTAGCGATCCAAACAGTAGCTAACCTTTCCGTTCTTGGATACAAAGATAGTATCACTTCATTTTCGTGTTACGATAAAAACAGTATAGTAATGACGTAAACGTATCGTAAAGCTTCATACTATTATAACTACTCGCATCAGGAACACAGCACATGAAACCAATACCCTATACTATTTCGTTAGTTACAAGTCTACAGCAGCATTATAGCAACGTTATTTTGTCTCTTGCGGGGACTTGGTGGACATTGTTTGGGGAAAATAGGTGCATAAATGGGGAGTGGAGATATTTTCCTTGTATGTTGCAAAAATCGGCTAAACTATTTATAGAGTACCATTCAACAGGGCGTCGCAACAGTCACTTAATAGACGATATTGTCGTCAGAATAATGTAAGTAAGTTAATTAATGACAAAGCATTTTCAACAACCTCATTAGAAGATGGATTGATTATCTAAAACTATAAAAAGTTTTGCAGTGATCGTACGGTTGCAAAGTAATGTTGGGAACCAGAATTCGAGGACCGCAGAATGAAACTTTCAATACATTTTCTAGGTACCTACAGTAGTACCTAAATATTGTATTGCAGCAATTGAATACGAATTGGCCCGCATTGACAACCGCGATGATTTGATAAATGAGGCAACTTATTTAAATACTACAAGCAAGTCATAATTAAAATATATCGAATATTTTAATTATGACATGTTATGAAAACTAGGGTAGCATAGTTCCTTTAGTAAGTGATAAATCTGTCAAGGAACTCGCAAGGAATATTCGTTTAAATATACCACGTACAGTAATTTTCGAATAAGCGGGAAATGTCGCAGAATATTTCAAGAGTCTCGTCCCTAATGCATAGACGACACGAAATCTCGGTGAGTTTATATTTATTCCACACTCACATTCACCACAAAAGCTGAATATCATAGGAGCAAAGACATATCATATGTAAGTCAATGAATAACACTCCGGGCGCTTTTAAGATGTGCCCTGCAATGTCACGGTGCAAAATTGGCACGTAAAATCAATTTTTGTTACTCGAAAATACTTTGCATAAATTGGATCCTGTGGAATTGTTGCAACAAAAATGCTAGACGGCTATTCCAGTAAAAGCGAAACATTGAATTGCTTCTGACGCCAGAACGCTCATCTCTGAGCTAGAAATAGGCGAAACACCCTTGGTTTACGTTTAAACTTTTTCCTACTCCCAAAGGGTAAAGATTCTGCCACAAATCGACTTTTGTATGACGACTGTCGTTTTGCAACCTATTTGAGACCGTTGGTATTTATTTGGGTTTATGGCCACCTGTATTAAAGCTGTTTCTACGTGAATTTTCGGCATGGACTTGCAACGAGTGGAATTTCAAAATTAGCAGTATTTGCAACTATTTACCTAGTAATTATCTATGATACCAGTGAAATAAATAAAGTAATGTAATTTAATTCTTTCTGTTTCAATAACATTATTTTATATCTAAATATGTATATATATACCTACTTACAAGTAACAACAAGTCTATAGAATAAAGCTAATTAAAAATAAAATATAGGGGAGTTAAATATTAAGCTACTGAATAAGAATTTAACGTTATTAATATATGTGTTAGAAAACAAAAATTATGAGAGGCTTGCGACATAATGCCGTCAGGAATTAGTACCTACCTATTAAAAAAAACTCTACTAAAATAAAATGGAATTATCGTGAAAATGCCGTAATAAAGTTGGGTTCATGATTGTTTTTAATTTCTGAGCTTGATAACTAATTTAAGGTAAGTATGAAGTTCCATTCAATGCAATTCCAATGTTTATCCCCTTCAGGTAATTCAAAAGTTGTTTGATTAATGTCAGTATTTTGGATGTTGACTTAGAAAAACTTACGCTATCAAGTTGACTATAGCTGTCATTATGAGAGGTCTATATTCCCCAATTTTGGTTTTACTTGACAAAGGGTGATAATTTTGAGACTCGTGATGTTATAAGAATGTGGAAAAGTAACAACCTGCAATCTTCCAGAGTAAGAATTACGTTTAGACCTTGGACTAGTAAAATAATTATCTGAACCAAAACATCAACTTAAAATTTAATAATTTACTACTTGTAGTTATTTTTCTATATTAAGTTTAGAGAAATTTATAACACTGGCACTGTAGGTAGGACATTGGAGGTTATAATTATATTTTTAAATATAATAAACACCAAAAAAAAAAAACAGTCAAACTTGGAAACCTCCTAAAGCACTTCACACTTCCACTTTCATAGAAAATTATGCCAGCAACTGAACAATTTTTTACATTTTAAATATGATTAAGGTTCAATAGTTAGTACAGTAACGAGCATAATTACTAAATACCAGGACATCAGGATACTTGTATCAGCTTTAATCTAAGATCCTACACGGCAATTAAAATCAACTACACTTGAAATGTAACATACTTTTTTTTCTATATAGCCGTAAAACAGGGCCATTATTCTCTATGAACAGTCACACGCGTAACGCGTCGTGCTGTGGAATCGTTCAGAAAAGTACGGCAATTATCGAACATGCACGAACAATTCCACGCAGATATCTTAACGCGGCGCGTTACGTGGCCGAGTGGCAATAGAGAATAAGGGCCCAGCTACGACCTCCGCTAGAACAGGCCTGTGTCGCCTTCTTTGCAATATAAACAGTGTATCTGTATCACAGTTTCGATAGAAATAGTTTTGACGGTTTCCATTAGCAAAAGTTCAGAGTCCATGTTCGTGCGAAGTTCTATAGTTTGGGAAGTTTCGGTGTCCATAATATGCGTGCTGGAATAATCGGGTGTTGAAGAGTTCTCGGAGTCCATATTTAAGCACAGAAATTTAAAATCAGAAATAGTCGCACGAAATAGAGTCCTGTATTTAAAAAAATACTCTTTGAATAGTAGTATCCACAATGCCGAAACAAAATGAAGCAAAACAAATTACGAAAGTTGACATTGAGTACACGGCAAAATACTTGGTTGAAAATTACATATCTCTCTGATAAGACTGATAATATTACGTAGATTACATCCTAAATGGAGACTGTTTTTTTTTCAGTTTTCTGTGACAAATTGATCATGTAAAACACTGTTTTAGTAAACTTTTTATTAATTCGTGATTACAGTCCGAAATTACGAAGGCAGGGATATAAAAATAAACTTGTAACTTTTAAACTTTTGCGATTTGAACACATTATATATTTAAACGGGACTTAATCGCGCTGAAAACTTATTTTTTATTTAACTCGACGTATCGATCAAAAATATCAAGTTGCATTGATCGTGGTCACGAGAAGACTGAAGTAGCGGGTGTCAGCGTCGAGAGGGCGAGCGTTTTCTCCAACTACTCGCATTTGGTTTTGTAAAAATTCAGAATTGTCACGACACACGACACCAACGACATCTGCAGATTTCTTCTGACATAAACCGCGACGCGAACACTTGCTTATCACGGGATTTCAGGATGTAGCCAACTTGAAACCATCCTCCCGGTTGAAATTGGGATACGTTTTAATTTCAACCGCTTAAGGTACAATCCTAGAGTAGTAGTGACGATCTGTGGAGGAAGCTTCCGAGAAAAGAGAGAAACACCTTTTTCGTAACGATCGCACATATGTGATTGATTACTCGTGTGTGTTGATACTAGCTGTGGTTAGGGATGAAATGATTACAGAAATAATATCGGAGAATTAGGTAAAATGCAAACCTAATACAAAATTTGGCAAAAACTTCAAAACTTCAAGCAAACAGGAATTTTAAAAAGATAAAGATTTTTTGATATGTTTCTCTAAAATAAATTATTCAATATTTCGTTATATATTATGCTCAGTTCTCGTTCGTTCTCAGTTTTCCCAGTTTTTTATTTTCTAATTCATAAGACATGTGGTTTTCTTATTGTTAGTTTTCGAAAAAATATAAATTAGTCTGAGAATAATATTTTTCCGAATGGAATTTTGATTTTAACTTTTACAATTTCTAGAATTAAAATTTCGATGTGTTTCTTGAAGAATGATCCTGCAAAATTATCTAGTCCAAAATTAATATCTTACATCCCTATATTTGACTGATCAGCATTGATTGATGCCCTAAGGTCGGACTTACGTGGATGTTAGGTGTTTGGTTTCACAGTTCTTTCATAATTGAGTACAAGTCGATTCCTTAGCGTAAATACGCTCCATTAAAATAGTATTAGTATCCAATATTATAGCTAACTGAACTGAAGACCAACCAAGTTAAGGCAGCACTGGATGACCCTCTACACGAATGCACCAGAAGGGCAGCTATTAGAGAAGAGTAGCGTAGAATTGTAAAGCGAGCCACAAGCCCCGACGTGACAACCACGACCACTCTGCCAAGAGTGTAGCAACTAAGAAGAAGAAGAAGAACTATGGATCGGTTTGGTTAGTTTCCCTAAGTTTAGTGGCGAATAACATGCAAAAAGGGATGTAGGCCATCCAGACATCATTTTCATCCAAATATATTTTTTATTCTACGCGCAAGTATTTTTTGAGGTAGTTCCAACCTCTAAGTATCAGTGTTAGTCAGGCTGCCCAAGAGAATTAGAGTGGGCGAATAACTTCTGCGAATGGTAAACAATTGGTACCGGCTTAACGGGCTTAAGGTGTCCTCCGAAGCACGGAAAATGGCAAATCTGCACATATTGTCTTATTTAAACTCACTCGTGTAGGTCCGAGAATGGAATCTGGAGCCTGGAACCGATACTAATTATGCATGCAAAATATTATTTTTTGAAGTTGCTTGAAGTAAAATGAAGGCTTTGGCATTTTCAGCAACTTTGTCGCTGAATGTAGGGGCAACTGTGTACGGTTGTAACAATTTTTCTATGATTGCTCGTAGCGCTGCCATAATGGAACTAAACTACGAACAAATTCAAATATAATATCATAATGCGATGCTCAGCTGACATGTTTATAGGAGGCGTTTAAAAAACTATTTCAACCGTCCTCATACTGGGGTCAGATTTCACAGAGGTTGGGGTCAATTGCAACGTAGATAAATAATACAAAATATAAGTTTTAGGTATAATAATAATTATAGCTAACTTAAAAATCACAGAATCATATTTTTTTACCATTATAAGCTACTACGAGTATGTACTTCTGGCTAAATTATGGCATAATTTTTATCAAACACATTTATTTTTAATGATTCGGTTTAATTTGGAATATAATTATATATTATGTATGGTTTATGTATTTATTTATTGCTTAAAAACCACCATCCTTATTACCTCCGTTATTCCTTTCCATGCGCGGTTGTCTGGAAGAGATCGCTCTGAGCGATAAGACCACCCATTGTGACACTTTATTATTAATTTTAAGATATAAGATTTTTATGTGTGTGGTGTTTAAAAAGAGTTATCTATCTATCTATCTATCTATCTGTATATGTAAATTTTTAGTAACATAGAAAGAAAAAGGAATAAAGCTATTTTATAAGAGACAATAAATTTGAGTAATTCTGCTATAAGTTTATTTGTTGTTATGTATATTTTTAGTTAATTGAATGTAGAAACAATTCTAAATGCTTGAAAGCCGGTGGCGGTTCACCATCCGGTGGCTGGTGGTTCTAGGCTTAGCGTGTTACAACGAATAACAAAATATGTTAGAAAATCCTTAGTTTATAATTTAAAAATGATGTTTTAACAGTACCCACTAAAAATATTACAAAAAATTATCAATACCACTAAAAAAAATGTGACGAAGGAAACTATCCTCTACACTAAAACTAATTCCTACTCACTTCATTTAAAATAATAATATTAATAATAAAGCCTTTATTCCTAGTAAACATTCTAAATTTACAAAAGTTTAATTATAAGATATATTCGAGCACCCAAATATGGGCGTAGGCCTCCTCCATCTGCTGCCAAGCACGTCTATCTTGGGCGAGTCTCGTCCACGTTCTGCCTGCTGCTTCGACAATGTCGTCGCACCATATTTTTCTTGGTCGTACTCTCATTCTACCTTCTTCTCTCGGGTACAGTGCAGGATATCTTCACTCCAACGCCCATTGTTAGTTTTTGCTACGTGACCAGCCCACTTCCATGTTAGTCGACAGAGCATGCTTACTGCATCGATCACTTTGGTTTTCTCCCTGATGTCTCGGTTTCTTACTCAATCGGTTAGTTTGATACCCAGCATCGACCTTTCTGTAGCTCTTTGGAAAGTGGCTATTTTCGCTACTAAGCTCTTAGTTAGTGCCCAACTTTGGCATCCATAGAGAAGTGATGGTATTATCCATTAGTTTTTTTTGAGACGTATTGGACGGTTACTTTTAAATACGTCTTTGTGCATCCAGTACCTTTTCCAGGATATGGCAATTCTCCTGTAAATTTCCTTGTTAGAGGCCTCCTTAAAATAAATTATCTGTCCAAGATAGATGTAGTCGCTAACATATTCGATATATTCACTCGCAATTATCGGTTTCTGTACTCCATTTGTCATCGCCTTGGTTTTTGATAGATTCATATGTAAGCCTATTTCTTGACTTACCTTATCCACCATGTTTATCATAGACTGTAGACTCTCATGATTTTCCGCGAGAAGTACTATATCATCTGCGAAGCGAAGATGAGTGAGTCGTTCTCCATTGATGTTGAGTCCATGGTTGTGCCACTCCAGTCATTTAAGATTCATAAAAACACTCCAGACTCTTACTGTAATGTAAGCCGAGTAATTTAAGGAATCAAAATCGAATTTGTCTTCGAAGTCCATCAGTAGTGCGTAGCGAGTGGCAGTAGGAGTCTTATCCGGACTTATTACCACGTCTACCCTTGCTTACCTTACGCTAACAGTGCACGTGATATTCATGTTGTTTCAACCGTACTCTGTTTCAACCTTACCCAGCTTGCCCTACCTACAAGTTTGCAAAATTTTCTGTCATGATGTTTCTGAATAAAAATTATATAAGAGTTTATGACCACATCTATCGTCTATTGCTAAAAAAGTTGCCCGAATTGTAAAGTTACATTCTGAGTTTTTGTCTCGTTTGTTACAAGAAACTTCGTTTGTTCGTAATTATATTTTTTGCCTATGACAAAAGAGCTGAATTTTAATTTAGAACAAAACATTTTATGCCTAATGTCTAGCACTTATCTGTAACACTGAGGTCAACGGTTTAATAAATGAGTCGATTGCCGTCGCTAAGAAAACAGAGGACAAATCTAAGCTCTCTCGAGAACAAAGAGAAATGACCGAAGTTAAAAGGGTTTACACGTTTAAGTTGTTTGATAATTTTAATTTAAAGTTTAAAATTGTTGCCAAATTCTGCCCTGGGGCCTGGAATTACAATTTGCATTTTGCATTTAAAACTCTTGTCAAATTAAACTATGACTTGACTTTACTAAAATGTTCCAATAGAATTCTATGTTTTTAATTTATTAAGTATCGCAAATTATGCTCTGTTAACTTTGCGTTTTGAGAAAATACATAAAAACTGAGGCTATAAATTACAAGGAAGAAATGTTATTCATGAAAATCTACTCAACCTACTATGATAACTAACTATTCAAATTTTTACTCCAATATTAATTGATCTTAAGCTCCAAACAGAATTTGATAACGTTATCATAATGTTAATTACATCTCCTTTATAATATCAATCCTCGTATATGATAAGGGTTGTGCACTTAATACAAATACGTCGGCTAAGTAACCTAAATTGTTAACCCCATTTTATACAAGTTGTGGGAAACATGAAAAAACTGATTCAAACATAAAATACACTTAAAAGCAAGAAATCCAAGATCCCATTAGTAACTATGTTTTAAATATATATTTATTTATAAAAATATATGAATTTTATTGATAATTGTAGTTATAATAAAAAAAACATATTGAAATCAATTTTCTTTAAAGCAAACTAAGAAATATATTCGTCTAACTCCCACAATGTGTAGTTGAACATCTGATCAATCTAGTGTTTTTCATCCATTTCATACTGAACTGATATTACTGAAAATGCTGAAAATATTATACAATGCTTTATACATTTCACAATAAAACACGAATCTTGCAAGCAAAGCTTAAAAAAATCACGTGTTTTAGACTAAACTACCGAGAAAACAGTCAAGCTGCTGACTTAAATTCAACATTCAAATTCAAATTAATTTATTGTAATAAGAACGGTGAGACCAATTAAACATTATTACACAATAATTTACAAAAAAAAAACATATTTTAAATCAATTAAGAAAATTATAAAATAAAGCATTACAAAAAAATAATCAAATGTCAAAAACCTTAAAAATCAAATATAAATTATAAATTACATGTCAGCAGATGTCAGGTCAAAATTAAAATATATCAACAATAACACAATGATCCGTCCTGGATTTAATCAATGATAATAAAACTTCCAAAAATTTAACATGTTCACAAAGAGACAAATAAAAGGACAGAACAGTTTTCCACTTCTCAAAAAATAAGTCAATATCAGGGTTGACAACCAGGAGTGCATTGAGGTTACTCAGGGACCGGCACAGGGGGGACGGTGCGGTAGCCAGAGACAGCGACAGCCTATGTCTTCTGCTTCGCACATAATTGTCCGGAACGAACAACCTGCACAGATGATCGTGCAAGTCAGTGGAGTCTACAGACTCTCTCAGAACCTTGCAGCAAATTGTGAGCTGGTTTGATAACTTTCTCACTTCAAGTGAATTAAAACCAATCTGACCAAGCAAGAACTTAGTGGAATAGAGGTATGGGTAGTAATCGTAAAGTCGCTTATACAAGGTTCGCAAGAAGGCTTTTTGCACTTTTTCCAGCATCAGCGTTTTTCCATACTTGAAATGTTTAGTGTACATGTACACTAATTGAACTCTAAGATGGAACTAGGTACATAGGTAACAATAACCTAAAAATGGGTAAAACCTGCTAAGTATTTTTTAAAGATTAATCTGTTATATGATAGTAAAAACTATGCGCTGTCCCCATTGATAGGGAAACGGTCAATGGGGACAACGGGAATACACCTGCATTATCATACAAATACTACTTTTCTAATACGAGTAGCCCAGCTTTTTTGTTTATCACTACTACTGTTAAAACATCAACGCGTTGAAAAAAAAAACTTCAATAGGAAACCTACTAAATTCAATGGAAAGTTCCAACAAATTAAAAAAAAAGTTTATTGCAAATTCATCACCACCACGAAAAAATAACAAACATTTGCATTCAAAGTAAAAAGGCTTTCATTCAATGAAAAAGCACCTCCCGAGGGGTCAGATGTGAAAAATCACTGACCCATTTTACAGCACAACTGTTGAAACATCAACGCGTAGAAAAAAAAACTTCAATAGGAAATCTACTAAATTCAATGGAAAGTTCCAGCAAATTAAAAAATAAGTTTATTGCAAATTCATCACCACCACGAAAAAATAACAAACATTTGCATTCAAAGTAAAAAGGCTTTCATTCAATGAAAAAGCACCTCCCGAGGGGTCAGATGTGAAAAATCACTGACCCATTTTACAACACAACTGTTGAAACATCAACGCGTAGAAAAAAAAAACTTCAATAGGAAATCTACTAAATTCAATGGAAAGTTCCAGCAAATTCAAAAAAAAAGTTTATTGCAAATTCATCACCACCACGAAAAAATAACAAACATTTGCATTCAAAGTAAAAAGGCTTTCATTCAATGAAAAAGCACCTCCCAAGGGGTCAGATGTGAAAAATCACTGACAAACCACACAGAAATCATTCAAGTTAACGGCTACAGCGATCTGCACTTCGCCGCTTGTGACCTGTGACTCGCCCATTTTTCCCGCGTGACAGCTAGGCCTCCACAAAAACAAACACGAATATTGGGCACAGCTGCGAGCGTAAGTTCTGAACTTGGTTTTCTGTGTTCTGTAGCTTTTTGTTGCTGCAGTATGATGTTTTAGTACTGCTTGGATTCAGAAAGTTTAAAAAAACTGTAAACTTAAATATAATTTATCATTAGGTAATTTAGTATATTATAACTGTTATTCAGTGATAACTCCCATGAAAATCCACTGTTTTACCCGACTACGGTGAAGCAAACAAGAAGGCTATAATTATGACCGGTGTGTGTACATGTATGCATGTGGGTGTGTATGCATATTAATCTGTTCCCTCATACATTTAAACAACTTATCATAATTTGAGAATTGAAGTAGTTGGAAGTGTGTTGATCTTCCGCTGGTTATAGGTTATGTGACGTCACATTAAATTGAATATGGCGCCCTCTAGAAGACAGAAAGACATGAAATAAATACAAAAATGGTTCCGTGTTGGATATAAAATGAAAGGACTTTTCAAAAAACATATTTATTGTTAGCTGTTTCTCGCGGCTTCGCTTGCATACACCCGATAATCTATCTATACTTATAATAAAACTGTAACGGGTCCAAGTCTGTACATTGAAGATATTTAGATATTTTTTTTTGGACCTTACTCTAGATTCGATACTGAAGCCAAAACTGTATTTTTCTTCATTTTTGTCTGTCTGTCTGTTTGTCTGTCTGTCTGTCTGTCTGTCTGTATCTTGGCTAAGCATCACCCCGAAACTACTGATTGAATTTAAATGAAACTTGGTATGATTTGAGTTCATACTACGAGGTAGGACATAGGCTATTTTTCATCCCGAAAAATGAAAGGGTTCCCGCAGGATTGAGGTTGAAAGTTATTTCAAAAAACACTTACCACTCTAAAACTACTGCACGGATTTTAATGCAACTTCACATAGTCATAGTTTATGTGATGGCTAAAAATTTAGGATACTTTTTATCCCGAAAAAACAAAGAGTTCCTGCGGGATAATGTCCCAAATTCTGTAAATTAAACATATTGTGTAAAAAAAAATGGGGGCTGTTCTATATTCAATACTAAAGCCAAACAGTTTTTATTTTTATTTTTGTGAGTCTGTCTGTCTGTCCGTCTGTCTGTCTGTACCTTGGCAGCGCACTACGCCGAAAATATTTAATGAATTCAAATTAAATTTGGTATGATTTGAGTTCACACTTCGAGGTAGGACATTGGATACTTTTCATCCCGAAAAAAATAAGTGTTCCTGTAGGATAGGGGTGGAAAATTATTTAAAAGAATACTTAGTACGCTGAAACTATTGGACGGATGTTTATGCAACTTGGCACAGACATAGTTTATAAGATAGGTGAATATTATGGATATATTTTGTCCCGAAAAAATAAAGGGTTCCTGTGGGATATGGGTCCAAATTGTGTATATTAAAGATATTGTGTTTTTTTTTGAAGTTACTCTATATTGGATTATGAAGCCTAAACTGTACGTTTTTTTCATTTTTGTCTGTATTTCTATCAGACTGTATCTTAGCCGCGCATCATTCCGCCGGAACTACTGGATGAATGCAAAATAAACTTGGTATGATTTGAGTTCGTACTACGAGGTAGAACAAAGGATACTTACATGTCGAAAAATTTATGGGTTATTATTTAGGGGTTGAAACTTATTTAAAAGAACACGTACCACGCTGAAAGTAATGGATGGGTTTTGATGCAACTTGGCACTGTCTTAATTTATATGATGGGTTAAAATTGAGGACACGTTTTATCCCGAATAAGTAAAGGGTTTCTGCGGGATATGGGTCCAAAGTTATGTTAATATTTAAGTAATAAAAATTTTTTTTTGGGTAGTTCTCTATATTCGATACTGAAGCCAAACTGTTTTACTTTTTAATTTTGTCTGTCTGTTTGTCCGTATCTTGACCGCGCATCGCACCCAAACTAATAAATGAATTCAAATGAAAAAAATGCTCTTGGGTGCTTGAAAAAGGTATTGAACCATTTTTTTTGTTAATCGTGTCTTTCTTTCTGTTTGTATGTATGTTTGTTTGTTCACGCATCACGTAAAAACTACTGGACCGATCGCAATGCGGTTTTCATTTTTAGATAGCTTTGGGTTTGATTTAAATCTGGTGTAATTGGTATCTCAATCCGATGAGTTAAAAGCCGAGCAATTGATAAAGTATTTTTGACGGCTGAAGAAATTTTGTTCAAATGTTGGTATATTGGTCCTCGAATAGCACATTATGGTACTTTGAACCTAAGGAAAAGACCACGCGTGAGAAGCCGCGGGTACAGCTAGTTGAGAATAATTTCTAAAATCACGCCTCCGATGTGTGTTAAGCATATTTTCTCTCCAAACATACACCATATACATATAAATAATAAATATGTATATTTTTTGTATACGTAACACTAAAAAGTCAGACAAGAATTTTCAAACGTTTTAGAAAGTGTTGTTTGTGACTATTTAGTCCACTAAAACCGTAGTCGGGTTTTAGTTTTGAACTTAAATTTTATGCATAATTATTATGAAGCAAACTTCTGATCTTCTGATGTGATTATACTCGTATAAATTCCTACCAATTCTTATCATGCCAGATCGAAAGCAGCAGACGAAAAGTATCCGTAGGCAAAATTGGCCTTGGTTCTAGTTTTTTTTTCCTTTTTCTAGAGTACATATATTACAATCTAGCCATCAATTAGGCTAATAAGTAATTTAAATTAAACTAAACAGTTAGATTGAATAGAACTTAGAATGTGTCCAATAACACGTATCTTATAGTCTTGAGAGTTTATTGTTTGCTCGCGTCCGTAGGATTCAGCCCTCGATGTCCTACACGTGACCCTCGGGTGGTGCCAAAAGAGCAACCGAATCACCTGGTGGTACGCTTCGGCCGCGACAAAGTCTTAATGCCAAACGACTTGTCGTGTTCCATCATGATGTTCAGGGAAGCCGTTCGGATGAGTTGTAGAATGCAGTTGTGTTGGAAGGGTGGACCGTGATCGGAATCATGGTGTTTCTGCGTCTGAGGCCTTGTTTTGGAGGGTAGCGACCGCAAGTTGTAGGGGGCCCAAGTAGTAGTTTAGCCAGCTACGAAAGGCTGCCCCGGCGCTTGTGTAAAATCCTGAAATGATCGATTGGGCCGGCTGGCGTCCGGATGTGAGGAACTGATGGATTATTTCAGGGGGGTTAGGGCGTCCCCGCAGTCTCCGCGCAAGTTCTTCAATGGCGTAATTATGCCTTGACTTCCGTGGGTTAGCCATTCCGACATCTCGTTTGCTATTACTCGTCCAACCTACAACTAAAAGTCCAAAGAAGAAATAAGTTAAAACGGCACATGCACGTCCTCACACTTAAAGTGGATCTTGCGAATATTCGCGGGATTCACTCCAATCTCCAACCAGTTCATTATCATCTGGAGACCTCTAAGCCCCACTTGTTCTTCTTGTCGGAGACGCAGATAGGATGTCCAGCTGATACGGCATACTTGGATTACCTAGGCATCTTGGAGCATCTATTTATCCCAAATGTTTTTGTATACGCCCGTAATGATATTTGCTGTCTGCGCCTCCGAAATCTTGAGCACCCTAGCTTCTCGGTGATTTGGGTGCTGGTGGACACGGGCATAGAGAAAATTATGTATGCTTGTGTGTACCGCTCACACAGTGGAGATCGGGGGACGACTTTATTGGTAGATTATCTAGGTGAGGCGGCAAGTGTGGCCCAATAGCGTTACCCGTCTGCTCAATTGGTGTTTTTGGGGGATTTTAACGCGCACCACAAGGAGTGGCTTGTCCCATACCTAAAAACTGACCACGCTGGTAGAGAGACGCCGAAGCTTTCTATGGCGTTAGATCTCTCTCAGCTGGTGCAGGAGCCGACACGGGTACCTGACCGTGACGGTGACACTGCCAACTGTCTTGACCTGTTGATGACGACTGAACCTGACCGATACTCCGTTCCCCACCTCTTGGTAGCTCGGATCACTGCCTGGTTAAGTCCGTCTCAGTGTATTCCCCACCTGATCCTAGCCTTAAGGGTAATAGGCGCGTGTGGAGATACAACTCAGCAGATTGGGATGAGATGCGGCAATTCCTTGCATCGTATCCTTGGCAACAAACATGTTTCACCTCCCAGAACCCGTCGACTTGCGCGTCTGCTGTTACAGAGGTAATATGTCAGGCAATGGAATATTTGATTCCATTCAGTGACAAGACTCTTTCCAGCAAAGCTCTGCCTTGGTTTGGATCCTGCTGTCGTCGTGCTGTGGCTCTAAAGCGTGTGGCATATCTAGACTGGGCTGATGTTCGAAAGGCTTTTGATATTCGGGCTAAGAAAATAAAATTTAACGTTGCCGCTAAGACCTGCATGAAGATACTTAGGAAGGCTCATTTTGATCACGTAAGTCGAATTGGGGCCAAACTGGCTTCATACCCCGCAGGTAGCAAAGCTTTTTGGTCCCTGGCCAAGTCGGTCGAAGAAAACTTCTGCCGCCCTTCACTGCCACCATTGCTGAAACCTGATGGATCACTAGCTCACACTGCTGGAGACAAAGCGAATTTATTTGCTTCTCTTTTTGCAGAAGCCTCGCATTTAGATGCTTCTGGCAAGACACCTTCCTGCCTTCCTCATTGCGGGGTTATGCCCGAAATTCGCATTCGCCAGAAGGAGGTTCTCAGAAAGCTTCGAGCTCTAGATGTGAACAAGGCCAGTGGTCCTGATGGTATTCCAGCGATTGTGTTGAAAAACTGTGCGCCCGAATTGTCTCCCATCTTAACGCATTTGTACCGCCTCTCTCTTCACTCAGGTATAGTTCCAAAGAGCTCGAAGCTTGCCAATGTACAACCAGTAACAAAAAAGGGTAGTCGTGCTGATCCGGACAATTATCATCCCATCTCGATAACCCCCTTACTCTGTAAGTGTATGGAGCGTGTCATAAACATTAGGCTCTTGGCATACCTTGAAGACAATGATCTTCTCAGTGACCGGCAATACGGATTTCGCCGAAACCGGTCTACTGGGGATCTTCTAGCGTATGCCATTCACGTACTGAGCGAAGCCATAGAGATGCATGGTGAGGCGATTGCCGTCTGCCTTGATATATCGAAGGTATTTGATCGGGTCTGGCACGATGGCCTTTTAAACAAGCTTCCCTCATATGGGTTACCTGTTGGCTTATGCAATTGTATAGTTGATTTCTTGAGGGAACGATCTATTCGAGTAGTCTTAGAGGGCTTCTCGTCTGATCAAATGGCTATCAATGCTGGTGTACCTCAGGGATCGGTTTTCTCGGCTACACAGTTTCTACTGCATCTTTTGAAGCCCGGTACCTTTGGGTATGCTGATGACAGTAATGTAGTTGAGAGATACACTTCCAATGCTCAAGCCAGCTGTGACGCTTTCCAGTTTCAGAGAGAGGCTATGGTAGACCGTTTAAATTTAGCCTTAGAAGCCGTGTCCGATTGGGGCGATGCTAACCTGGTTAAGTTTAATGCTACTAAAACGCAGGCGTGTTTGTTTTCTGCTAAAAAGAGTCCTCTAAACCAATCTCCGTCTTTCCAAAGTGTAACAATACCAATAGGCGACCATTCGGAGCTTTTAGGTGTCGAACTCACATCAAACCTGAATTTTGGGTCTTATATTGAATCCAAAGCCAAGGTAGCTGCAAAAAAACTTGGTATTTTGTCTAAGGTTAGGCGGTACTTCACACCGGGACAGCTTCTGAATCTTTATCAAGCACAGGCCCGATCTTGTATGGAGTACTGCTGCCACCTCTGGGACGGTTCTGCCAAGTATCAGCTCGAGTCTTTGGATTCAATTGAGAGACGTGCTATCAGGCTCATTGGGGATGACACTCGGTAAAGAGTAAGCTTCAAAGTCTGGCGCATCGACGTGAGGTAGCAAGCCTGGCGGTATTCTACAGATTGCACTATGGAGAGTGTGCACAAGAACTGCACAACCTGATTCTCTTTCACCTTTCCATCACCGTACGACTAGACGATCAGCAAAGCGCCACTCTTTCATGGTTGAAACGCCAGTAAGCGTAATTCAACCTCCTTGGGTTTAAAAAACCAGGTGGGAAGTAAGCGTAATTCAACTTCCTTTGGTTTAAAAGGGTTTGGGCAGTAACGTCAACCGGAAATGTCATTGTATTAAAATATTTTTTCATCCGCTGGGCAGGCTACAAAGCCTGTAAAACATTGTGGGAAGGAAATAATATTCAATTTCATGTTTTTTAAATTGATTTGTTAGCCAGGCTTTTCCTAGCTTACATTATATGTTGAAAAAACGTAGAAAAATAATTACTTTAGTTCTGTACAAATGATATTTCAAGACGCTGCAAGATTTATCACATACTATTTCACCGTTGACCTTTCGATCACTTCCCTATTAGCTATCTGGCTGATACTTTCAGGGTAGTTCAAAAATCGATGACAAAGCAATAAAAAATGCTTTTTTTTATTATACTTATTTTTGATTTGGTTGATTAGCTCTGTGGAACCCTAAAAGAAGCATTCCACAATGCCCGCCTCTCCACTGATATTGAAAACGACGCGAGAACAAGCATTTTTGTAGTGGTTCCCGTCGCAGCTCCACGCCGTCGCCACTGTGCGCCGGAACTTGCACTTTTAATAAATTCACAGTTTTCTGTACAATTTACTGTGCTCATATTTCATGGTTGTAGTACGGGTGATCCCTACATTGTGCAAGCTACGCGGAACCAAAACCAATCGGTGCGTGCCGTCATCTCCAATAATTAATAATTGTAAATTGCTTTGTGTGTAATTGTTTTCAAGATATCTAGGCTAGATATTTTGATATCGGCCGAGGTTTTTTAAAGAGGCATCTAAAAATTGTGAAACAGTCGCATCTTAGTATTAACATAAATAACATCTTTTTACATATGTTACACGGAAATATAAAGTTCCTGTAGTTTTATTACAAGCTCTATAAAAGATAGATATTCGCGATAGGTATTCGGTTTTTTTGCGTAACAAGTAGAGTCTAGGTCTAGGCACAGTTATGTGAAGTCGATGCAGCTTCCTGCAAAACGATGTGCACAAACACCGAGCTATGATGGCTGACTGACTACTCGAGACTCGAGGCTAGGTTAGGTGGCGCGGGGGCGCGCGGCTGGCGCCCGGGAGGGGTGTCGCGTGGTGAGCGGAGTATAGAGACATGGCCACGCACGTATCATGGCGGTAGGTTGCTAGGGTATAGAGACATGGCCACGCACGTATCATGGCGGTAGATTGCTAGGGTATAGAGACATGGCCACGCACGTATCAAGGCGGTAGTTTGCTAGGGTATAGAGACATGGCCACGCACGTATCATGGCGGTAGGTTGCTAGGGTATAGAGACATGGCCACGCACGTATCATGGCGGTAGATTGCTAGGGTATAGAGACATGGCCACGCACGTATCATGGCGGTAGGTTGCTAGGGTATAGAGACATGGCCACGCACGTATAATGGCGGTAGGTTGCTAGGGTATAGAGACATGGCCACGCACGTATCATGGCGGTAGGTTGCTAGGGTATAGAGACATGGCCACGCACGTATCATGGCGGTAGGTTGCTAGGGTATAGAGACATGGCCACGCACTTATCATGGCGGTAGGTTCTAGGCGAAAAGCGCGCGAAACTTGTGGAGTGGCAACGAGCGCTACACATATTATTTGATTATAGTTTTTACACGACTACGGCGATCAAGGGAACGGTAATGAGTTTTTTAATTACAGTCTAGGCAATGTTTTGACCACGATCTCATCTGATGGAAAGCGATGTTGTGGCTGAAGGTGTAGCACGTTTGCCTAGTAAATACCTATTAACTATTGACTTGAACACAATACATGTTTTCGATCGTTATATTTTACCGGAAACACTGACTAGGGTAGGGCATTCCACTCCTTTGCAGTTCTTATAATAAATGAAGAAGCGTAACGCTATGTTCTTGTGCGAGGTATTTCAACCAAAAAAAGCGCCACTTTGCCGATTGCCTAGTCGTACGGCGATGGAAAGGATATGTGGGAATAAGATTGTGCAGTTCTTGTGCACAATCTCCATAGCGTAATCTGTAGAATACCGACAGGCTTGCAACTTCACGTCGATGCGCCAGAATTTAAAGCTTTCTCCATACCAGAGTGTCATCCCCAATGAGCAACATAGCATGTCTCTCAATTGAATCCAATGCCTCGAGCTGATACTTGGCAGAACTGCCCCAGAGGTGGCAGCAGTACTCCATACGAGATTGGATCTGTGCTTGATAAAGATTCAAAAGCTCTTCCGGTGTTGAAGTACCACCTAACCTTGACATAATACCAAGTTTATTAGTAGCTAACTTAACTTTGGATTCAATGTTTGACCAAAAATTCAGACCAGATTCGATGTGAGTTCGACACCCAATAGCTCCAGCTGGTTGTCTACAAGTATTGGTATTACACTACGGAAGTTTATCAGTCTATGTATGTATGTATGTATGTATGTATGTATGTATCTATGTATGTGGTTATGTGGATATTCCACCATAGCGTTGCCCTATTGATCTGATTTTGACAAGCAAGGTATCAACCGATTCGTCTTCATGTAAAGAGTGCCATAAGCAATTTTTTACCCAATTAAGGCAAGGCAACGTAAGGGTTCAAACTAAAAACGTGGTCCGATTTTGACAAGCAAGGTATCAATCGATCCGTCTTTATCGCAGGAGTGTCATAAGCTATTATTTACCCAACCGTAGTCGGGTTTTAGTTTTTGAACTTATGTCTTGTTAACAGTTTAACATTTAGTTTATTTTCATATATCGATTTGGAGCCAGCTCCTACAGTTGTAATTATAACATCGATGATGTTGCTAAAATTGTATTATTAGCTTTCTGTAAAGTTTAATACTGTAAACAACGTAACAGTTACTTTAACTCCTGCCTCAAATTAGTGTAAAAAATACTATTATTCAAATAAAAGCAACCCGGTCCGCACTGATAGCAAACATAGCTCATGCTCGCCAGAACTTCAACCAAATTGTAAATTGTGAATTGCGACAGCAAAAGGTGTAACTTCCAATCTAGGCCATCCCAAGTGCCACAAGTATCGCACAAAACATGGCGATTTCGAGAGGAAGAGACTTTAATTCTAGGTAAGCTTTCTTCTGAAGCAAGAGGCAGACCAGGGTTCAACCACAGAACATTACTAGTAGTACTAGTTGGCCAAATGATCATAATGTTTTCTGAAAACAAAAATATTCTTTTGATTTCTAAAGAAAATTGAGTCGCAGCATATGTCAACATTGGTGATCAATGATTGGTGACCTCATGCATGAGCTAAATATATTGAGGGATACAAACGTTATAATATTCAAATTTAAACTATTTAATTAGTAATGCATTTAATACCTTAAGCTCATGGAGCGTATCAGACAGCTACATAGTAATCGTATGTAGTTTAATTTATCCCTAGCTCATGTGGAATAGAGTGATTTACTTGATTCAAAGATGTAGTTGTAGCACTGCTACGTAATTAACGCATAGTTTGAAAGTCTGTAGCAGTTGCCTACGCCGTAGCCAATAGTTTCCAAAATCTCTTTTTCACTATTACAAGTCTAACTATTTCTGGTTTCCATTTTATTTGGAGCCTAGCCACAGAAAATGGATACTAGAAATAACCAACGGACACACATTGCGTTTTTTGGTGAGGCGTCCGACAAGATCTAATGCTGAAGTTTGCCTCTTTTCTAAGTAGATTTCGAAATTCACTTCAACTTCTTTCCCTGTCACAATGTATGAATAGCTGTATTCAATGTGATGTTTTTTGCCTTCTTTATTCGCGTAGAGGGCCTAATGTACTTGTACTATTATTTATGCTGTGCCTAATTTTGCGTGTCAAGTGCCCGAAGTTCCATCTATAGGTCCATATTATTGTGTTCTTTATTTGTTACGTGTCGCTTCTTTTTATGCATGACAATACTTTTGTGTATTTATTGTGTCTGCTAGTTTGAGTTTTCTTATCAAATGGGGGCGTGCATGTTTTTTATTGAATAAAACTGATATATTTTACTTAGTACAATGTAACTCTACCATGACTAGGTCTTTTTATATTTACCGTATAGATTTATCAGGTAAAAACTTAAGTAAAACAAAATAGTTTCTTGCAGTTTTCACCGCAGTTTGGTAATTGCTTAGAAGCGTATGTCATAGATTAGAAGATGGTAATTAGTTTCATAACTAATGTTGCGTTATGGGCAACGTTTCAGGAGCAAAGTTTTACAACGTTGCCTGTCCTCACAAATTAGTAAAGTTATTTACGTCTGCATGTGAAGCATGTATGACAATGTTGCACGAAGTTTGACTACGTGTTAGTTCTGCTGCAAGTTTGACTACGTCTTAGTTCTGCTGCAAGTTTGACTACGTCTTAGTTCTGCTGCAAGTTTGACTACATCTTAGTTCTGCTGCAAGTTTGACTACGTCTTAGTTCTGCTGCAAGTTTGACTACGTCTTAGTTCTGCTGCAAGTTTGACTACGTCTTAGTTCTGCTGCAAGCTTGATTACGTCTTAGTTCTGCTGTAAGTTTGACTACGTCTTAGTTCTGCTGCAAGTTTTTTTAGAGGCCTCTCTTAAACCTCGGTTAAAGGAGTAGAACTATTTATCGAAAATATTGGTAGCTTTACCAACGATTTTAATTAAAATCATATATATACTCTACTCTACACACAATGTGAGCTCTATTAATTACAGGCGCTGAAAGAGTCTCTGTGGTGCTTTTGATTAAGTAAATAGAGCTTTATTAGATATGGTTGACTACGTTTAGCGTATGTTGCGATTATGTTTGGAAACTGTACGAGTAAATAACAAATACATTTTAAACTTCAATCTTAAGGGTCAAGCTGTTACATCATTATCATCAGTCGGTAAATGCCT
Organism: Alsophila aescularia; assembly: GCA_946251855.1. Classification (NCBI taxonomy): domain Eukaryota; kingdom Metazoa; phylum Arthropoda; class Insecta; order Lepidoptera; family Geometridae; genus Alsophila; species Alsophila aescularia. Next base: position 21,582,298 of record OX276379.1, read on the forward strand.
ACTGTTGCAGATAGGCCTCCCCCATAGAATGCCTAAAACGATTGCTCTTTTTGATCTACATCAAAAATTTACATGAAGTGGGAGTTCAAGGACATTTAACTTTATATGCGGACGATACCTGTCTTTTCTATTTTGGCCGAACACTTAATGATATAACGCAGAAAGCTCAACAAGACCTAGATCTACTTTTTGACTGGTTCCAACAAAATCTCCTTACAATTAACACCTCAAAAACATGCTATGTAATCTTTGCCGCAAAAAATAAAAAACTAGATGAAAATACTTATTTACATATAAACGTGAATCTATAGAAAATAAAGAACACGAAAGGTACTTGGGATTGATACTTGACAGCAAGCTTACGTGGAATGCACATATACAATACATTTAGCCTAAAATCAGTAAATTGACTGGAGCTCTGCGTAATGTGGTTAGCTGCCTCCCTAAACAAGTTCGTATCAATATTTACAATTCTCTAGTCAACCACATACCACATTTAGACTACCTAGTAGAATTATGGGGTAATGCAGCCGTATCCAACCTTAAAGATCTTCAAATTGCACAAAACTAGATTATCAAAGTTATATTTCATTACGATTACCTAACATCGACTAAAAAGCTATACAAAGAGACAAAACTAATGAATTTAAAACAAATGTACATATTCAAAACTTGCATACTAATACGTAAAATTATAAATGGTGAAATACGTTCTGATATAAAGTTTATCAAAAATAAGCAAGTACAAACTAAAACACTGAGAAATTCTGGAATTCTGATTTCCCTTTTCCCAGAACCCAATATGGACACGAGAACTTGATGTATGAAGGAGCTAAATTGTATAATAAATTGCCTAAAACTATAAAAGATATATCATCAATGAATGTTTATAAAAAAACACTTAAGGGTTACGTTATAAACAATTACTGCAATAATTAGGAACAAAGTGTCATTGCCAAACATTGTCGTGCCTAACATTCTATGATTTTTTTTTTATTCCCTTATTTATAAAATCGATATATCTTATGAAGCATACCGGTATATGAAGTGGATAATGGAAGACGGAAAAGCTAAAATTAAATAAATTAAATAGAGATTAACTTAAGACTGGCAAATAAATAAATAAATTATACAAATATGTTACAGTAAAACCCTATTCCTAAGAAAAGTACCTAGTCATCAACCATCAACTACTGCATCTGCATTTATGTTTGGTATGTAACAGATTTAGGTAAAGATTGCTCACTACACAACATAATTTATTTAAGTTTCTTGAATGTTGTCTTATTGAAGTGAAATTTTGTAATTTCTTTAGACAATAAATATCTTTAAACCGAAACCGAAACCGAAGCAATGATTGCTGATCGCATCAGTTGGTAATAATACACAGAAATGGTGCTGCTCATTTCCTGAATTCCCATGGCTGGTTCTCACAACAGGCGCCGGACGAGAAGAGGTAGATTTGATGCATCGGTGTTTACTAGAAATTAATTATCTATCTATCCCACTGTACCCATATACCCCCCCATATACCCATGTCCAAGCCGAAAACGTCGCATTATATACTGTGTAGCTTTCTAAACAAATTTTGAGATTCGTTGAGTTGATAAAAAAAAACCGGCTATAAAAATCAAGTAATATTTCCAAAGCAGTAGTTTCAAACTCCGTGCTTCGGTGCGTACGTTAAACTGACGGTCCCTGCTGTTAATATTAATAGCGGTTATTAAGCCATGTCAGAGGCCCCCGGGTGGCCTGAAAAACTATGACACCAGAGGCCAGCACTACCTCACACGACAAACAAACAAAAAAATCCACATAATTTCCTAACACGGACGCTGACAATTAATCCAAGCATAATGGAATTTCACTCGTTCAATAACGAACAAATCTCCGAAATATCTAGTACAAATTAGAACGTGGCAATAAATATGGGTAACTCATGTATTTCCTTGACTTATAATCGAATCACTTGCAAGTTACTACGCGTATAGCGACACTGGCGTGCACATTTTCCTTATTCTATTTATTCCGAGATTCCAGCTGCGTTCGGTGATATCCGAAGTGTTAATGATATGATATGAACACGTAGTGATTATATTCTCTTTATTAGGAACATAGAGAGAAACCATAATTGTCGTAGCAAAGATTGTAGACAATTTTTTTCTTAGCCGACAGTATTTTTATGATTTTCAAAAAGGTAAGGTTTTATACACCGCAGCAATGTGTTTTTTTAGGTATCGCAGCGCAATCTCAACAAATAACTTGTAATCTATATACTTATAATAAAACTGTAACGGTTCCAATTCTGTACATTGAAGACATTTAGATATTTTTTTTGGAGGGTATTCTTTATTCGATACTGAACCCAATACATTGTATTTTTTATTTTTGTCTCTCTGTCTGTCTGTCTGTCTGTCTGTCTGTATCTTGGCTAGGCATCACGCCGAAACTACTAAATTAATTTAAATGAAACTTGGTATGATTTGAGTTCATACTACGAGGTAGGACATAGAATACTTTTAATCCCGAAAATAAAGGTTTCCCGCAGAATAGGGGTTGAAAGTTAATTAAAAGAACACGTATCACGCTGAAACTACTGGATGGATTTTGTTGGAACTTGGCACAGTAAGTAAAAATTGAGGATACTTTTTATCCCGAAAAAATAAAGAGTTCTTGTAGGATAATGTCCCAAATTCTGTAAATTGAAGATATTTTGTAATTTTTTTGGAGGCTTTTTCTATATTCAATACTGAAGACAAACTGTTTATTTTAATTTTTGTCTCTCAGTCTGTCTGACTGTTAGTCTGTCTGTTTGTATCTTGGCAGCGCGTCACGCCAAAAATATTCAATGAATTCAAATGAACCTTGGTATAATTTGAGTTCATACTTCGAGGTAGGACATTGGATACTTTTCATCCCGAAAAATAAAAGAGTTCCTGAAGGATACGGGTGGAAAATTATTTAAAAGAACACTTAGCACGCTGAAACTATTGGACGGATGTGGATGCAACTTGGCACAGACATAATATATAAGATGGGTGAACATTAAGAATTATTTTTTTACCCGAAAACATAATAGTTTCCTGCAGGATATGCGTAAAAATTCTGTACATTGAAAAAAAACAAAGACATTGTTTTTTTTTTGAGATTTTTCTATATCTATACTTATAATAAAACTGTAACGGGTCCAATTCTGTACATTTAAGATATTAAAATATATTTTTTTGGACCTTACTCTAGATTCGACACTGAAGCCAAAACTGTATTTTTTTCATTTTTGTCTGTCTGTCTGTCTGTCATACTACGAGGTAGGACATAGGATACTTTTCATCCCGAAAAATTAAAGGGTTCCTGCAGGATAGGCGTTGAAAGTTATTTAAAAGAATACTTAGTACGTTGAAACTATTGGACGGATGTTGATGCAACTTGGCACATACATAGTTTATAAAATAGGTGAAAATTATGGATACATTTTGTCCTGAAAAATAAAGGGTTCCTGTGGGATATGGGTCCAAGTTCTGTACATAAAAGATATTGTGTTTTTTTATGGAAGTTCTATATTCGATTATGAAGCCTAAACTGTATGTTTTTTCATTTTTGTCTGTATGTCTGTCAGTCTGTATCTTAGCCGCGCATCACGCCGCTGGAACTACTGGATGAATTCAAAAGAAACTTGGTATGGTTTGAGTTCGTACTACGAGGTAGGACATAGGATACTTTACATATCGAAAAAATTATGGGTTATTATTTAGGGGTTGAAACTTATTTAAAAGAACACGTACCACGCTGAAAGTAATGGACGGGTTTTGATGAAACTTGGCACTGTATAAGTTATATGATGGGTTAAAATTGAGGACACGTTTTATCCCGAATAAGTAAAGGGTTTCTGCGGGATATGGGTCCAAAATTATGTTAATATTTATGTAATATATATATTCAGTACTGAAGCCAAACTATTTTACTTTTTAATTTTGTCTGTCTGTTTGTCCGTATCTTGACCGCGCATCGCACCCAAACTACTAAATGAATTCAAATGAAAAAAATGCTCTTGGGTGCTTAAAAAAGGTATTGAACAATTATTTTTTAATCGTTTATTTCTTTCTGTTTGTCTGTATGTTTGTTTGTTCACGCATCACGTAAAAACTACTGGACCGATTGCAATGCGGTTTTCATTGTTAGATAGCTTAGGGTTTGATTTAAAAACTGATGTAATTGGTATCTCAATCCACTGAGTTAGAAGCCAAGCAATTGATTAAAGTATTTATGACGGCTGAAGAAATTTTTATCAAATGTTGGTATATTGGTCCTGGAATTATGGTATTTTGGTACTTTGAACCTAAAGAAAAGACAACGCGTGCGAAGCTGCGGGTACAGTTAGTTTTATAATATTTTTAAATAGAAAACTGTGTGCTAACTCGATTTCTTACAAAGGATTCGATTTATTCTGGGACTCCAGCTGCGTTTGGTAATATCTATCGTGAAATTTATATCTTTGGAAACATAAATGCTTTTTATAGAGATAATGGGGATTATTCAAATTGTTTGAAATAGATGTTATAAAGGACGTAGTTGGACGCCAGCGATATGACAACTGAACGTCGATCTGAAAGATACGCATTATATCTATCTAAAAGAAATGTGGACAATTGCGGGATATCTTCAAAATTACTATGAATCACATTAATTTCAAAGGTCCATCTGCGACTCGACAGACTTATTGCGAGACACATTTATTCCTTATCAAATTTGGGAGTCTTCAAAGCATGAGGTAACCTTCTAAGGACATGTCACATCCTAGAAACATTGCTTACATTCCGAATAATTGCTTTTTAGGAGGCTAGTCAGTAGCAAAACGCCTGCTCGAAAAGAAATAACGAAAAAAATAACTGGTAGAGTCATAGAGTTCTACAGCTTTGTCGATGAGTTAGGCATGTGTCGTAGATATAGGGTTCATATAGGTAACCAGCAAATGTATTTTTATGCAACAATGGTAACTTCTTTGAATTCCATTGATAAAAATGTACCCCCTTACTTATAAAAAGTTATGCAATGATTAAGTAATGATTAGTAAAACCGCGCAGTACAATATTGTACTGCGCGGAATTCTTAATCATTGCATAACCTTTGCATAAGTTTTTATAAATAAGGGGGGTAGAATACAAAGGCGCCAGACGTAAATAATTGCAAAATATCTCCTGTCTCGTCCTTTGCATTATCACAACTTCTTTTAGCACAGTTTTTTTTTATTAAATTCGCTATAGAACCTCATAGAGTATGTTATGTGTACGTTAATTTATATTAAATAATAAAAAAGATATTTAATAATAAATATTAATAAACAGATATTAAATAATATTCGTAAGGTTTTTGGTAAAAAAAAAATGGGAAATCTATGTATTTCTACATCTAAAGTTATAATAAAGCAATAAGAACGAAAAAGTCTGTACAAAAAAGATAATAAGAAAAAAGGTCTAAGGTACTTAAAATAAGCTACTGAACAAGAATATAACACTTTTTTAAATCGTGTCAGTCTGTTTGTTCGCACATCACGTTATAACTAATGGGCCGATTGGGATGCGGCTTTCACTGTTGGATAGCTCAGGGTTTGACTTTAAAAGTCTGGGGTCCTTGATATCTTAATCCGATGATTAGATTCCGAGCAATCGATAAAAACCTATTTGATGGCTGAACGAATTTTTAAGAAATGTATTTTTTGATCGTGGAATAACACGTATAGGCTACTTTTAAATGAAATAACCACGCGGGCAAAGCCGCGGGCACAGCTAGTGGTGATATCTAGTATCACATTGGGACACTTAGGTTAGAAGTTAATTGTTCTGCGATTTTGTTATTTTTTATTGAAAAATATGTTCATGACGTTTTATTTTGACGAGACTTTAAAACTCGCGAATCCATACCAATATATAAAAGTTAATCGGTGTCTGTTTGTTTTTTTTGTTTGTTTCACGCGATAACAGCTGGACGGATGTTGATGGAATTTGGAATGGAGATAGCTTATATCCTGGAATAAAACATGGGATACTTTTTATCCCGGAAAATTGTAAGTTTCCACGGGAAAACTGGAAAAATATTGATTACTCGCTGTAAGGAACGGTTGCCATGGAAACAAAATAACACGTATGTCAATAAATATCAAGAGCATTGGTGCTTATACCTACTTTATATTGGTTTTTAATATCCTAGAAGAACATAGGATGCTTTTTTTTTGCGATAAACAGTTTGTTTGTTTGTTTGTCGTATAAGGTAGCGCTGGCCTCTGGTGTCAGAGTTTGTAAGGCCGCCCAACGGCCTCTGACATGGCTTAGTGCCTTACCTTTGACGCTGTCTGCAAGCTTTATACAAAATTCAGGTATTCAAGGCCTGATCTTAAACCCAAAGGTCTTAAATCTGCGGCCTAAGATGACGCGTTGTCGGGTATTATCCCAAAATTTACAACCTTGCTCGTTGCTTGCTGCTTGCTTAGGTGTTAGACCAGGTTTATGTTTTGAAATGAGATTTCACTGAATGTTTTTTTGTGATTTTTAGCAGTAACGCCTGCTTAGTGAGAACATATTATTTTTCTAGAGAAAAAAATATCTCGAAAACATAGAGTGGAATTACATGAATTTGAAGTAACGCGTCACATTAAATGACAAAAAACTGTTCTATGTCTAAAGTTATTAACAAGCACCTTTTTCAGATAAAACAGTTTATTCTAGTTTATTCGTTACTATAGCGAACACGGATGTGCTCTTTCCATCTTCATTTAATTCCTGAGTCTCCACGCTCTCTGAATTGCAACCGTGCCCTGCCCGTGGTCCGCATACATAGTTCACCTGGCTGTACCAAGGGCATTTTTTCTTCCCGTGGTTCATCTCAGATAAGTGGGTGTACCAGGGGTTTTTATTGCTTTTCTTAGTCCACCTTAGTTCACCTGGCTGTACAAGGGGTATTTTTTCTTCCCGTGGTCTATCTTAAGATAACTGAGTGTACCAGGGTTTTTTATTTCTTGCCATGCTCTATCTATGTGGTTTTATACTATATGATTTATAGAATGTACTAGCTTTTGCCCGTGACTGTCCGCACGGACTACAGTTTATCACATCCTGTATTCTTCTAGGATATTCAAAGCCAATGCAAACGTTGAACACCAACGCTCTTGATGTTTTTTGACAGAACTGTTATTATTTCGTTTCCATGGCTACCGTTCCTTACAGCGAGTAATCAACATGTTCCAGTTTTTCTGTGAAAATTTACCATTTTCCGGGATAAAAACAATCCCATGTTTTATTCCAAGGTATAAGCTATCTCCATTCCAAATTTCATAAAAAAACCCGTCCAGTGCTATCGCGTGAAAGCTCCAACAAACAAACAGACAACGTTTCACTTTTTTGGTGTAGATTGCCCGTGGTCAACCTAGAAAGTACGAACTATCTACAAAGAAAAATTTCAAAAGTAATTCTTGTGGAACTACTATTTTGTTCTAAGGGCCACGGGGAAACCTTTTTGGGTAGGGCAACTCAACAGACGTTAACAAGGTCTTTATAGCCTAAAAGAAGTGCGTACGTGAAATGTGTGGTGTACCTCCATTAGAGTCTTGTAAACCCCTGTTTAAGAAACTCAGGGAAGGGGTTCCGTACATGTACATTTTTGAGCTTGCAACATACGTTAAAACAAACCCCCAATATTTCACGACGGCACGTGATGTCTATCGCAGAAATACTAGAAATCCGGACAGACTGGTCTATGATACACATCCTAAGACAACCCTTTACCATAAGCAATGTCATGCTATGTGTATTAAAGTGTTTAATGCTTTACCAAAAGATATAAAAACACTAGAGATAAAAATATTTAAAAATAAATTGTTATGCTGGCTACGAGCTAAAACTTACTATTCTGTTAATGAAATATTAAATAAAATGTCAAATACACTGATTATAATAAAATATAATTGGTACCCGTTTGACATTCATGCCTATTAAAATTGTATATAATTAATGAATTATATAAATATTGACATTTGGATAGAGATTACAAACTTGTCTAAAATGCATTCTGTAGAATTATAGATAATATGTTGCACACTCCTAAATGGGGTAGATTGTATGGGACTCTAGATTGCTATACTTAACAACTTCCTTATACCTACATCTGTGACAATAATAAATTTCATTTCATTTATTTTATTTCATTTCATTTCATTTCAGTAGCATCTAAAGAGCATATGTTTGCTAGTACATTAAAAAAATAAAAATTTGGTTCATAACTGAAGAAGTTATGGCGCGCTAAAAGAAAATAACGAAAAAATATAGCTATGAATTCCAGACACACGAGCAGGCCGGGTTCCGCGGAGGATATGGCAACGTAGACCATATTCACACATTGCGCCAAATCATGCAGAAGTCAGAAGAGTATAATTGGCCGCTGTGTCTGGTTTTTGTGGACTACGAGAAGGCCTTTGACTCCATCGAGACCTGGTCAGCTCTGAAGTTTTTGCAGCGATGCCAAGTACACTGGCGATATATTCAAGTGTTGAGATGCCTGTATGACGCTGCTACGATATCCGTCCAAGTACAGGACTGGCAAACTCTTATGTTGGGTAGAAACAACTTTGAGAGGAAAGCAGATAGGCCGATTCAGCTGGGATGGGAAAACTTCGTCATGTCTTCTCGTCACCCATCCCACAGTTGCACTTGAGATTGATTGATTTTATTCTGTGTGAGTGTGAGATTGGTTCACAAATTTAAGGTCGCTCAGTGAATTATGGAACGGACTATGCTCGGGGTTTCTCCAAGAGATCGCATCCGAAATGAGATGATCCAGCAGAGATAAAAAATCACTGACATAGCTCAAAGAATTAGCAAACTGAAAGTGGCAATCGGCCGGTCGAAGATCCGGTAACCAGTGGGATAGACGAGTTGGAGTGGAGACCACATTTAGGTAAACGTATTGTAGGATGCCCTCCGGCCAAATGGAGCGACGATTTATGCAAAGCGGTTGGCAGCAATTACAAGAGCCGAGCCGAAAAGGGGCTCAGTGGCGCGCATTAGGAGAGGCTTATCCAGCAATGGATTAATGCAGGCAGTTGATGATGAAATTAAAAAGAATTTATATAAAAATCAATCTTATATTACATTAGCGCAAATTTTGTGGTTTTATATATCTTGCATGCTTTTGAATTTGGATGGTTTTATGTTTGCCTGGTTCTTTTTAAGGTATTTTAACGTGGACCTACTATTTTGTAGATTACTGGAGGAACACGAGGGAAACCTTTTTCTGTTGTTGGCATTGAATTAAAAATGTATCTCCAGTGTACCACGGGCAATGGTTAATATTTTATAACATTTTTATTTTATTTCTTTGATCAGGGCAAAAAAGAAGTTCCACGAGAAGTACTTTTGTAATTTTTCTATGTGGATATTTTGGTATATCTACAGAGAGTGTAAATTTTGAATGTTTCATGAAAACTTTGTAGTAAACCACGAGAAAACACCCCAAATATTTGCTATTTATTTTGAAAAGTATTTATTTAAAATGCGTAAGAATAAGATCCATGGTTTTTTCCACACTTACATGCTCGCAAGACACACATGCTTACGTGCTCATCATGGAAATGGGTTTTTCACCCTGGGTTTTCTTACTAAAGTAAGCGACCATACCCGATACTGCTAGCGTCAGTAAGTAGTAGTCTGCTGACAGAGAGAGCTCAAATGTTGACAGAATAGGCTCACTTATTACTTGTGTAATTAGTTCTTGGCTAAACGATTCTTGCTCAGATGCCCAATCAAACTTTACACCCTTTTTGAGCAGATGGGATATGCCCCATGCATGTCTTACTTGCATACCCTTTTATGTAACGCCTAAAATACCCCGCCAGTCCTAAGAATTGCCTGACTTGTTTGATGTTGTTTGGGACTGGGACGTTGATTCGATGATTAGAGCCTCAATTTTGTGAGGGTTTGGCCTGACCTGACCACTGCTTACCACCCAACCCAAGTAGTCAATCCGTGTTGCGAGTAATGATCATTTGCGACGCTATCTATTAGTTCCCGCGGTGTATCGTTTATAGTGCGATGGTAGACTATTAGAGAATTTGTCAAACCATAAGGCATCTTAAAATACTCGAAGTGTCCCTTCGGTGTGACGAAGCCAGTTTTGTGGATTGATGACTCATCGATCAATATCTGGTGGAAGCAAGTAGCCATATCAAGACTACTGAAATATTTAAAGTAACCTAGGCAATCAATGTGGTCGTCAATCAATGGAAGGGGGATATCTGTATCTAACCGTAAGTCGATTTAGCGCACGATAATCGACACTTATCCTGTCTGCGCTATCTTTTTTCTTTACGAGAATAATAGGGCTTGAGTACCCTGACTGAGATTACCTAATGATCCCCTTGTTTAACAGGTCTCGTGTTATTTCACGTACTTTAAGTTTTTCCGCATGTGAAAGTTTGTATGGTCGGTATGCTGGTGAATCACTGGTGTGTCGTTATGCTGGTATATCACTGGTGAAATTTATATGCATCTCACCAGTAGTCACCGTGCTAGATGCTGTACCCGAAATCAGATGCTCGGAAAATTCATTGAATACTTCCATCAACGACTCGCGTTTTGAACCTTGAAGAGGTGTATTAACATCTTCTTGTTTATCGCATATAACAGCACTAACCGACACTTTACTATGTACCGATCGCGTCAGGTTTTTTTTTTTTTTTTTTTATTAATGTTCGGGTGGCTTACAGCTACCTTAGCTAAATATGAGCTAAAAATGAGAGCGGTGGTGGACTAAAGGTTCTATAGTGCAATTTAGAATCCAACGATACCGGGTTTAAAACCTAGGCTCCGCACCAATTACTTTTCTGAGTTATGTGCGCTTCTCCATCGCTCCGTGCTTCGGAGGACACGTTAAGCAGTCGGTCCCGGCTGTTATTGATTAATAGCAGTCGTTAAGCCATGTCAGAGGCCGTCCTCGGGCGGCTTGATAAACTCTGACACCAGAGGCCAGCACTACCTCATACGACAAACAAACAACAGCTAAATATACACAAAAAAATAAGCAATACGCCAATGGCCGAGTACACCAACATTCAGTCAGGGGCTGATTAAAGCAACGGCTACCACACGTAAGGCAACATATCTAATCGGAAACAACCGTTGTTTACCAGCTGACCAAATGTTCCGCACACACGCCTAAACCAATAAAATACAACAACATCGAAATAATTATATCTTACTAATTAACTTAACATACTTGCGTACCTAAGAAGTTGGCAATAGACTTGCTTACAGACTCCAATGTACTCGTAAATAAGTCAACGTCAGAATGCTTGGAATTCAACAGATCATTAAATGCTATAGAAGAGCGTATAATATAGGAATTTTTACGATAAATGGTGCGTATACGTGGAACATGGAGCACAATTTTCCTGCGGGAGAGCCGTGAAGCCTTTGTAAGAACATTTATAGCTTGTTTTGAAATGAGTTTAGGGCAGTCAATCTTGGATTGTGCTAGTTTCATCAAGAAGCGTATATCAGATATATTTCTACGAGCAATAAGTGAACACATGGAAACGAACACAACGACCATCATAACTCAATTTAAAATTCCTCTTAAATTTAAAGCCTAAATATCTAGTAAACTTCTTCTGTATTCGTTCTAATCTAGACGAGTGTAAACCGTAATGAGGGTTCCATACTTGGCTTACATATTCAAGGTGACTGCGGACATAAGAACAATATAAAATCTTAATTGTTTTCATTGCAATGGCTACAATGACAACGGTCCATCGTGAGGGGGGTCTCGCTACACTTCGCTTGCTTGTTCGCTTGTTCATTAAATATAGATAATGATACAATTTTTTTTAGGACATAATATTTTAATCTACAAAATTGCAATAACATTTCTTCATGGACATAATTTTTTATCCGACCTCGTGACAGTAATTATCATTAAATAGAAATAAACTAAATCTATATTATTGTCTATCATGCTTATTATAAACTAGCTTTCCCATCCGCGACTTCGTCCACGCGGACTACTGTTTATCGCGAAAATACAAGTGAAGCTAATTTAGAGCGTATAAAAAAGCATCCTATGTTCTTCTAGAATATTAAAAACCATAGGCTTAGGATTTTTTCATGCAAAAGTAGGTAAAGTACCAATGTTCTTGATGTTTTTTGACATACTTGTTATTTCGTTTCCATGGTAACCGTTTCTTACAACGAGTAATCAACATTTGTCCAGTGTCTCCCGTGATAACTTACAATTTCCAAGATAAAAAGTATCCTATGTTTTATTCCAGGCTATAAGCTATCTCCATTCCTAATATCATCAAAATCTGTCCAGCCGATATCGCGTGAAGGCTTCCCAAACAAACAAACAAAAAATAAACAAACAGACAACGTTTCACTTTTATGTATTGGTGTGGACAAGGTCTTGATCCTTCCTCGTCTAATTCTTTTTACATTGGGATTGCACTTATATAATTTAACTGTTATTTACGTCCAGAGCTCCCGCTTTGAGGATTTATTTCTGTCTTCTGTGAGCTTTAGAAAAATACGTAAAATAAGCAGAGTTCACCGCAAGCAGATTACGTCTAATGCGGCTATAAGCAAAAATTAGGCGTTCCTAAGAAGAAACAAAGAGTAATGCCCGCTTTAAGGTGTAATGGCACAGGAGGTGCGATATAATGAAGTCAGTAGTTAATCTCGAGCGGTTCTTCTGACTAGTTCTCCTTTGTATTGTAGAACATAATGTTTATCATCAGGTGCCATCTTCATATTGAAGTTTGGAAGTTGCTACTGAGTTTTAGGTATTCAGTCCACCCATTGATGTCGAACCATTTATGACGTGGACGTTAAAAATAAATAATCTGTATGGATATAACTGTAAAAATTGTAAATTTTTCGATTTCATGTCGCTTTTTCATTGTAAATCTTAAATTTTGAAACTACTTCAAAAATTCGATAATTGCCTGCACAAATTTATCGATAACGTTGGTCTAAAGTTAATGTAGTATCCGTTATTTGAAATATTCTTCCACGTTTCTTGATCTGAACTGGATTCGTTTCTATATTTTATTAGCCAGACAATATGCCAAAATAGTGAATTGCTATGTTCTAAGTAAAAACAAAGTATATTATCAAAGTGTAAGTTAGAAGGAGAAAGGATTTATCAGAACCTTATTCACTGTTGTCTACTGTTGTAATGGCGTACACCACTCCGCTCTATGCTATAATGACGCCATTTTCGATAAAAATGAAAACAAGTGGCTTAACTGAGACAGCCTAATGACGTTATTAATAAAGTCGGAGTTGCCTTGTGGCCTTTATGAGGTCCTTTAAATTCATTTCAAACAAGAGTTAAATAAAAAAAACAACCTAACAGGCTCCTTATAACAAAAAATAATATGAATCCATACCAATATATAAAAGTAAAACGTTGTCTGTTTTTTTGTTATAAAAAAATAATATAAATAACATAGGATACTTTTATACCGGAAAATTGTAAGTTTCCACGGGGAAAATGGAAAATATTGATTAGTCACTATAAGGAACGATTGCCATCACAGAATGGTCTGTAGTTGCCATGGAAACGAAATAACAAGTCTGTCAAAAAACATCAAGAGCATTGGTGCTATACCTACGTTTGCATTGGTTTTTATTATCCTAGAAGAAAATAGAATGTTTTTTTGCGATAAACAGTAGTCCGCGCGTACGAAGTCGCGGGCGGGAAAACTAGTAATATATAAAATATAATACTATATTTCATTGCCTTCCAATTTTAATCGGCCCGGCAACCGACGTGCTTAGAAAGTAACCGTTACGTTATCTATTTAATTGAAATTCCTTTATTAGCACCAACCAACAGCTCTCAACTCTTGGCGCCCCGCCAAAGTTGCTCTAACTTTTTTACAACAAAAAAAAACCATTTCGCCATGTCCCTTGCCAAAGCATCGAGCCATAGAGCTTAGATGTAATGGTATTGTTATGGTGATGAATATTAAGAAATTCTGATTTGGGATCGAGTCGGGTGGTACTTACGGAAAGGTATACTTACCTTAGTAACTGCATTGCTTTCGTCTGCTTGAGAAAAGGAAATTAATTTTATAATTAGAATATTCTTATATCTGCATATTTACACAGGGTCTATAGGTACTAATTATAAAACAGTAAGTACTCGTAACAGAATATTTATACAAAGAAGATAATAAAAAAAAAAAAAAAAAAAAACACGCAGCCGATCATATAAACGTCTCCTTTTGTGAAATCGATTAAAAAATAGTCTAGGGGACTTAAAATAAGCAACTGAACAAGAATACAACATTTTTGTATATTGTCTCTGTATGTCCGTTCGTTTGTCTTGTCGCGCATCACCTTAAAAGTACTGGACCGATTGCGATGCGGTTTTCACTGTTGGATATTGTATGTTTTGATTTGAAACCTAGTTTACTTGGTCGCTCAATCCGATGATTAGAAGCCGAGCAATAGATAAACAACTAATAGACGGCTGAACGAAAGAAAATTGGTCACTTTCCATACAACCAGAGCTGACTTCCAAAGTATTCGTCTAAGAATAATGAATTACTAGTTTTTATCCTACTACTTTTTGTTTTTGTTTTTATACTTACTGTTTATCACGAAAAAAGCATCTTATGTTCTTCTAGGATATTAAAAACCAATGCAAAAGTAGGTATAGCACCAATGCTCTTGATGGTTTTTGACATACTTATTATTTCGTTTCCATGGCAACCGTTTCTCAACCGTTACAGCAAGTAATCACCATTTTTCCAGTTTTCCCGTGGAAAATTACGATTTTCGGGGATAAAAAGTATTCCATGTTTTATTCCAGGGTGTAAGCTAACTCCATTCCAAATTTCATCAAAATCTGTCCAGCCGCTATCGCGTGAAAGCTCCCCAAATAAACAAACAAACAAACAGACAACGTTTCACTTTTATATATTGAGATGGATTGGTTGTGTTATAGTTAGTGATCGCATATTTTATTTTATTGTTTTGTGCCACGATTAATGAATATTCTAAGAAACTCAGAGCCCAATAAATTTAAAATGGAAACCGAAATTGGTGTCCAGAAATCACAAACACTTGGTAGTCCTGACAAGCGATAGGTATCGAAGTCCGTAATAACATAGCCAGGATCTCAAACACTACGATAATCCAAAATATATGCGCGCAATATATTGAATTACGCTTATTGGTTTTCGCAGTAAGCGGAATTCAAAATCTTTGACTGTGAAAGATTGAAGACCGACGTCGGTCGATGTCAAATTGACCACAGAATAAATTGGAATAGAAAAAAGTTTATTTGTGACAAGTAGGTACATGGTAAAACAGCACAACGAAAATAAAAAATTGCATGATATGTCACAAATTGGCCCCAACTCAGCATAATGCTGTTTTTTCTGCCGTCGCCTGTCGTAGCCGAAACATCTGTCAGTGAGAAAACCTTTTATTTTTTTATGGTTGTGGGTTGATTGTCTCTCCAAGTAGATTTATAATATTATACGACACTTATCTATTGATTGATTCAATTAACTCTTCGATTTATTGGGAGAATGGAGATGGAGGTAATTCCTCCAGTTCCACCGGATCCACCTAACAATTTACAACAATCTGCCACTAAACGGCGATTAGATGACTCCTCTAATGATACTAACCCGAAAAAAACCATAACTAATACTGAGATGGCCGCAGCTTCCATCCAAACTATATATACCCACCCTTTGTTGGTTGTTGGTATTCATGCCTACAATTCCACTGATAAAGGGCCGTTCGTGGTCCAAGTATCTCGATCTGAACCTGACCCGGCAGCGGGTACTTCGATCCGACCGATTAAGTTTGGTCAATTCTTACACCAAAATAAAATATGTAACATATGTGTAGACGGAGTTAAGCGGGTAGGTCGAAATAAAATTTCAATTGAATTTAAAACAGCTCCTGACGCCAATAATTTTTTGGAAAACCCTCTTCTAGAACAACACAAATATAATGCTGTGATACCGACATATAACATTACTCGAATGGGATTGGTTCGAGATGTCCCAGTCGACTTCTCAATGGATGAATTCGTTGAAAGACACGTTTTAATGAAAATTCAAAATGAAGATTCATTTTTACCCCCTAGAGTTGTCTGGAAAGGTCTGCCCCAAGGCTCAGTACTCAGTCCACTACTTTATAGTTTGTACACTTATGACCTTGATCGTACGGTTCTGCCCTTCTCACAGATATTACAATACACTGATGATATCGCTCTCTATACATCTGCTAAAACTGTAGCGGAAGCTTCTTCTCGTCTAAATTCTGCACTTTTTCATCTAAATGGTTGGCTAAATTTTCATGGTCTTTCATTATCAGCTTCAAAGTGTTGCGTTGTAGTGTTCACAAAAAAAAGGATAATCCCCCACATTGAGCTGTTAGTAGATGATGAAATAATCCCCCAAAAAAATAGTGTTAAATTCCTAGGCATCTGGTTTGATTCCCGAATGAATGGCGTCATTCATTCTGACTACATTTTAAAAAAATGTGAAAAGAATATCAATATTCTCCGTTCACTCTCAGGAGTTTGGTGGGGATCCCACCCATATATCCAAAAACTTCTCTATAATGCAATTGTCCGCAGTCATATGGACTATGGTTCATTCTTGTTAGATCCCTGTAATAAATCTGCCCTTGAAAAATTCAATAAAATTCAATCTAAGTGTTTACGAATAATCCTAGGTGCAATGAATTCGTCTCCCATTAACGAGATGCAGGTGGAATGTGTAGATCCTCCTCCTCATCTGAGACGTCAGTTGATTGCAGACCGATTTTTCTATAAGTTAGTTCAAAATTCCTGCCATTTACTTAGCCCTAAACTTAATCACCTATCATCCATAGTCAACTTGCAAGGAGTTCAATCCTTACATAAACTGCCTTGTTTACTCAGTAGCTTTATCAAATTCTCTTCTTTACCAAACCCAATCTTTCAGTTACTTTCGAATCCACTTTTTCTATTACCCTACGACGCATTGATTTTTCAGCCTCCTGTTACTCTTGATTTTGGTTTGCAAAAAGGCTGTACTGAAGCTAATAGACTATTATCCTCCAAAATAGATAGTGAATATGAAGGTTGGACCACTATATTTACAGATGCTTCTAAATTATCAGAGGATAGTTTGGTAGGTGCAGCAGTATGGATTCCTTCTTCCAGGATTATCCTTAGTTATAAGTGCCCTTCAGTAACCTCTCTATTTTCTGGGGAAGCTTTAGCTATCTTAGAAGCAATATTGTACGTTAAATCTCATAACTTAAACAAATCTATTATCTTTTCTGATTCAAAAAGCTGTCTCCAGTCCATCAATTCAAACCCATTTCGCTCCAAAACCAGATTCCCTTATATTTTAAAAATAAGAGAAGCTTTGTTTATATGCCATCGACTAGGAATCAACATTGAACTAACCTGGATCCCAGGTCACTCTGGTATCTCTGGTAATGAGACTGTGGATTCTTGCGCATGGCAAGCTATTCATATTGGGTCCACTGATCATTTCAAAATCCTGTGTCACGATCTTTGTACTACAGTTAATCCACAAATGTCTAAGGCTTGGTCTAAGGAATGGCAAATCACTAAAAATATCAAGGGTAAGTTCTATGGCGATATTCAACCAGAAATATCCCCTAAACCTTGGTTTAAAAACCATCGTTTCATGGTGCCAATAAAAACACAACATCCACTTTATGTAGACTTCGACTGGGACACTCGTGCACGCCTGTCCATCTGGCTAAAATAAGGATCAGGGATCACTCATTGTGTGAATGTGGCTTAGATGAGGGTAACATAGACCACATATTTTTTAACTGTCCGAAGTATCGGCCATCTCTGTACGATATCCTCCCCCCAAAAATCCCACGTCCTATTTCCTTTAAAACCCTTTTAACTTTTGTAAATATTCCACTTGTAAATATTATCTTCAAATATATAAGTTCTAATAAAATTAAGTTATAAATATTAAATATATACCATACCATACCTACTTTATACGATATTATATTCACATACATAATTATATATATATAGTCATAACATATTTCAACAAATCAATCAATAATCTACTTGGAGCTCTTCGATCCTCCCATATTTTACCGATTAATATCATTCTGGTATTCTCCCTTATTTTTCGGAATACGACTTACGTGACATTGGCGGAATTGTGGAATGGCAACTCCACAAATGCCATAAAACAAGAAGTGAAGTGAAGCAGCATAATGCTGACAGTTAACCAGCGCTGGTCTTCCGTTGGAGCCGTTTGGTGATGTCACGTTTCACATACACACAGTACAACTGCATGCAAAATAAAGAAAATAACCATAATAAGAATAAACAAACTACAGTACAACCATACTAAACTTATCCGCGAAAAATTAAAAAAGGTCTTAACTACACATAAAAACAACTAAATTAAACAACTTGCAATTAAAAATTATACAATACAAAACTAACAATTTAAATAAGTTAAAAGTTAAGGCAAAAAATACGCAACATAACTATAGTATACCACTAGACGACACAACAGTAACTCATGACGATAGAGGAAGTAAAAACATAGTAAGAAGGATAATCTATTTTCTGGTAGGTATAGCTTATATTGTGCTCGTATCAAGTTTGAGAGCTTCCTGTCGCTGCTGATGTGTGGTAATAAAATATCTAAGTTTAACTCTAAAACTATGAACATTTTGCAGGTTCCTCACCGGTGGCGGGATGTTATTCCAGCATTTGGTAGCTGCGTAGCGGAAACTGCCCCTTTAAGCGGCTGAACTATGGCGTTGCGTGGAGAGCCGTGATGCGCGCTGACGAGACTCTTGGGACCTATGGTTGGATATCCAGGACAATTTCTCATAAAGATAGGAAGGCTGTTTATATTTTAGGACACCAAAAAGTAAACAAGCCAGGTGTAATTTGCGACGATGTTTCATTTTAAGAATGGAATGTTTTTTGAGGTAAGGAGTAACCTAAGCTCTAAACAGAATCTCAAAGCAGACCCGAGCATAGGCGTTTTGTACCCTTTGTGTGTTTGTACTAGAAGTCTGGGGCCAAAAACAGCATCCATTTAATTTAATTTTGACAATACTAGAGACTCCACTAGTTGGATACGTAAGTCTTCCTTCAGAGACGGTTTTATACGGTAAAGAACTTTTAATTTATAAAAACTATTTTGTATTGACTTTGCTACATGTTGTTCATAATGCAAGTTGCAATCCATGAGCAAGCCTAGATTGCGAGATTCATATATGCGCTCAATAGATGTATCCATTAGCATAACATTATCCGACAAGTTTATTTGAGCGAGTTGATGTTTATTACCGAAAATTAAATATTTTATTTTGTTTGATTGAGCAGCAGACAATTTTTATGGGACCAGCAGGCTATACTGAGTATTGAGATCTTCATTTAGTTTGATTATGGCACTATCGATCTCGTTGGGCTTGCATGAAATGTACACCTGAGTGTCGTCAGCATAAAAGTGAAACTTGCAGTGTTTTATATGGTTTCATATGTCTGTTGAATACAAAATAAAAAGGATTGGTCCTAAAATAGATCCTTGAGGTACCTCTCTTCTTACAGCAATTCTATTTGATGCCATAGTCGAGCCATCATTTCGGTTAAGCTTCTCGTACTGATAACGGTTACTAATATAGCTATTGTACCATTGTAAAGCTGCAGTATCGAAACCATAATACTGCAGTTTCGACATCAATAGATTTATATTTAATGAGTCGAAAGCCCTAGCAAAATCTAACAATACTAGGATTGCATGCCTAAATACTGCGCACAGAGTATGTTAGCCGTAACGTCAAGCAATGCTCTAACAGTGCCGCGTCCCTTTCTGAACCCTGACTGTTGCTTTGGCAAAATATCATTAGTTTCTAGAAAATGTGAGAGATGTGCGCAAATTACTTTTTCAAGAATTTTCGACAAACATGGCAAATGCTAATTGGTCTAAATTCAACCGGGTTTGAGATCATAAGAAAGGGACGCACAATAGCGAGTTTTCACATATCAGGAAAAGTAGATGTGTTAATAGACTTATTTTTCTATTCTTTCACCAGGTCCAGTATGTAAGAGAACGTCATCAATAGCATATTCAGGCTAATAGCGTCACAACCTTCTGCATTATTGATTCTATCGAAACTAACTGGCTCAATATGAAAGACTTTATCACCACAATTGTGATGTTCAAAGTATGTAAGGTGCGAAATAGATAAATTTGTTGTACGTGATATGTATAACCAAATATTATTGATTTTGTTTGCGGTTTTGAAATAGCTGGGCAACTCCGAATTCGTTTGAGGTAGCAATGTGTTTTTAATATTAATTAATAATTAGGTATTGTTGTTCCATTTTTCACAAATGAAACAAACATCTTTCCCAGATCTCTAACAGTAGAATAGGTATAATGTGACAAATGGATTATTACATTGTGTTTTATTTATTTAAATATAATTTACGGTATGTAACGAAGACAACAACGTTGATTTTAAGTGGGACCTATTATCGATTCGTAAAATTGAACGTTTATGAAAGTGGCAAATAGTGAGTAGGTAGGTACTTACTTTTGTTTGACAGACATAATGTACGACCCAAATAATGTAAGTACGTCCAGTATTGCACGCCGATAGCCGATAGCCGTAATGCAAGGCCTGATAATCCGTGTACATAGATGACAAATAATTGGCCGGCTTTTCCTGGCCGCACATTATTGCCTGCACAATAACGGTCCTTGTAGATAATGCACGGCCAATGCATCTTCTAATAGGTAAGCACAATTTTCACGTAATCACTTTGCTCTCATATTTCTTACAGGCACAGGGGGCATTCGAATTAAATTTGATCCATAATTTTCTTTATTTCCTAGCTACAAGATCTAGGTATCAAAACTTTGTACGCAGCAAAAGGGCAGCAATTATTGGCTTATGAACATTTCAGTGATTCCACACAGCATGTACCCCACGAACAGGTGACCAAGTCACCTTGACGTCAGAATGGACGGTCATTCATATTGTTTTGAATATTATAAAAATAGCTAGGTAGAAAATGTCTCGTGGTAGGTATCTCGTCAGCAAGTAGAAGCAAATAAGCAGCAATTATTGGCCACCATTTCAACCACCATTTCATTTTCACAATTTCAACGTTATCTGCGACTTAGTGACCGTCCATTCTGATGGACACATTGAAAGCACCATGAACTCAGCCAAACTCACCCCGTGTCCCTTTCTATTGTTGATTTTAGTGTCAGTGATCATGTCACCTGATAAACTTTATTTTTATTACTTCTTGTCTACACACACATATCTGCCACAATGACTTTGTGAGCTGTCTCGTAACATCTAGTGAATACTTCATGATCAGGTCCAGACGCTAATCACTAAACAAAACTGACACAACCATTACAGTCAAGCCAGTACAAATTGTAGACCGACATATATCAGCCGATATCTAGTCACAGAATCGAAGTAAACATACAGATACAAAGGGTAGAAGTCGATATCATAACCATAAATTTCACTTATCTAGCACATTCGGTACAATTAGCTCCCATACCACCGCCGCGCCGACGAGCATTTAAAGGTAACATTAGATTGTGTGCTTTTAAGTCGATTATAAGAGAGACTAGCTGACGCCCACGGCTTCGCACGCGCTTGTTACTTATTCATGAAAATTATCTTAGTACGGATTTACTGGAATTTTAAGTATAATGATGTATAAACATACCGTTTTACCGTTGTACTCATAACTTCAGAGGTTATGTAAAGTGTTGTTAGACTATGCGGAGTTTTAGTTAAAAAAATTGGAGCGAGATTTTAGCTGGCTAGTTATAACCTAAAATTATATAGGCTTCGCCCACGTGGTCATTTTTCTAGGTTATAAGTACTCTATGTACTATTTCAATATAAAATACCAATATACCAACAATTGATCAAAAATCCTTGAGCCGTCAAAAAGTTTCTATCGATTGCTCGGCAGGACATGAGAACATCTTAAGACGGCGACGGCTTAAGGCGCGAACGAAGTTGTTTGGGACATATAAACCAAGAGTACCTAGCATGGTCGGATTATTGACCTTGTTGCGCAGTATTTGACAGTAGTAGATGACTAGAAGTTATATACGCCTATACTTCAATGTATCCGCTCCACTCATTCCTAAGACAAATAAGAAAGGGAAAAGCTACGGGTAATATCCGTACACACGTTTATAGACGTAGGTACCTGGCGAATTTGCGCTTAAACCTCTCTACCATCAAAGTATACAAATAGTCTCACTGATCCCAGACTATCGCACCAAACTCCAACTTACTGGGGACGAACGCGTTAAAGACCATGATTGCAGCCCATATGTCTTGGAATTGAGAAGCTGATCTCATTATAAATCCTAAAGCTTTATTTGCCTCTTTACAAATGGTAATGACATGCTCTCGGAAATCAAGTCGATTATCCAGAATTAGTTCCAAGTCAAAACACCTTCTCCAATGCGTATTGTAAGGTCAAAGGCGTTCGAGACCTAAAGAAGGAGATGTCTTGCTCTTGGATATAGTTACGTGCGGTTTTCTATCGCTTCGTGTATCGGAGGGCACGGTAAGCTGTCGGTCTCGGCTGTTATTGATTAAGCCATGTCAGAGTCCAAACTCTGACAACAGAAGCCAGCATTACCTCATACGACAAACAAACAGGCATCGTACTATTTTACGATACCAGTTTGACTTATATGTTTACGAGTGACCACTATAACCTCGTATTGGTTTATCAGGTTCGTGTGAAATATAACCCTATTTCCGGAATCGAATATCAACCCGGACTAACTCCGGCTATCGGCACTAAACAAGTTTATCAGATTTGGGCGAAATATATCCCTATTTCCGAAATCAAATATCAACCCGGACTAACTGCGGTAATCAGCACAAAACATGTTTATCAGTTTCGGGTGAAATATAACCCTATTTCCGGAATCAAATATCAACCCGGACTAACCCCGGCTATCGGCACTAAATAAAACAATTTTCTGAGGGATAAGTTACAACTGGTGGGATTATATTGGTAACCTACTTTTTTACTAACAATTTAGCAGGTACACGTCTGCCCAAAAAAGGAGTGTTGTGTTTTTAGCATTCATGTTTGTATGTGAGTTTATTTAAAATTCCTGAACAGATTTAGATGTATAGGGTATTGTTAAATCCTTACATTCCCCCGAGTAACATAGGCTATATAATTTTTTTTAAATAAATCTATTTGGCGGCAGTATTGCTCCATTTTCAATAGCAAAAAAATATATTTTTTCTTTCAATTTTACAATATGGTACAAATTGAAGGCCTTAATAAGCAAATTCCAATAGTATATAATTTATTGGCATACATTTATTTTTGGCAGGGCAGGCGTGTTTTTTTAGCTTTTAAGCTAGTTAGATTGGTACTGTTTGTCGGTTCCAGAAGAAGTTATCTTATTTTCGCTATGTTGGGTTAACTAATTAAAAAAAGGGTGACCATTACTCCTCTCTCATAACTACTACTTTGCTCTCGCGCGTAGCAAGGTAGTGGATAAAAATATGTACGACAGTATGTAGACCCTCGCCTGTCGTGCAAACCGTTTAACAATTAAAACTCAATAGATTTGTGAAAACAACACATTCGACGAAAAATAATACTAATAATATTTCTGTTTTTTTTTGGAATCTGTTTCTTAAGAATAGTCCAATTATTTTAGCAACACCATTGCTTTTTCGCCATCGCTCAAAATCTGGTCATAATCGTTGAACTAATTATTGTCTTTTGGGTTACAGAAAATACCTACTAAGTATGATGAAAGTTCGCCGTTCTGATAACACAGTTATTTTTTTTGGTTCAAACCTTATTAAGTGTGTGCAGCTTTTTTTTAAATTTTGTTTTTTTAGTCATTTATAAATAGGTATCATACTTTTCAGTATACAAAATAATAGTAGATAAGAATAAAACAAAATACTTTTTCATTACTTTATTACGTACATATCCCACCCAATTTGAAATTTACAATAATATTATAGTACAATAATATATATTATTCTTTCTTGTGCAATAAAGAATTATCTGTCTATCTTCAATTTAAAATAATAATTGATGATGATCATGCAAAGTATTGACATTACCTTAAGTAAAAATACAGCCATAGGTTAAACTAAATTAGGTTATAAATATTGTTCTATGTAAACTACATGGGAAAATATTTATATCATCCAGTCCAAGTTTCGCAATCTCATATTAAATTATACCTGCTAAATTGTTAGTAAAATTAATGAAATGTTAAGTAGCAATCGTTAAAACATGTCTGAGACCCTCGGGCAGCCTGACAAACTCTGACACCAGAGGCCAGCACTACCTCTTACGACAAGCAAGCAAGCATACTTAAATTATCTAACTATAATGTCAAATCCGATGTCCGTAATCCCTGTTATATTATAACGTTGCTTGTTAAAAATCCATAGACAATAGTCATGTAGATAATATTCTTTCTCTAATATAAAAAAGACGATTTCTTTATAGACGTGTCATTATTTTAAAACGGCTCATATGAATGAGAGGGTTGATGGTAGCCGTAGACCTAATCAATATGTTTTACATCCCACTGCCAATGTAAATATTTAAGTTTTATTTAAAATAAGAATATATAACTGTACAATAATTTATCAAAAGATTGCGACGCTTGAGTGCAACAAATCTAATGAAAAAAACAAGGCTGAAAAATATAACATACACAAACATATTATTTAAAGGATTTCTTCAAAATGATTAATAGTACATTATGATACAAGTGTTCTAAGTTTGTCATTATACTCGAGAAGATATTATTCGCGCGAGCCGTATGCAGATTACTGCATCGAGCGGAAAGAGACTTATTGCTGCACCGAGTGTTAGATTGGAGCCTGAGCTTTAGCGAGGGCTCTAAAAATACGAGTGCAGCAACTTGAGCGAGTGTCAGTAATCTACTATTACATTTATCGCAAATTGAACGGCGAGCGCGATAAGGGAGTCGAGTGTGTAATGATCAATGCACACGCGTTTCATAAGACGTTTTTCAACACACTTGCGAGGAAAATACAGACTTGTAATTTTATTAACATTTAATTAAATATTGAAACAATTAGTGAAAGTACAATTCTCAAAATGGTAGGTACCGAACACTCCGAATAGTTTTTGTTGGCATTTCTCTCTAGATTTTGGTGGCAACAGGCTATCACTCGCTTTTCGTACTTATTGCTCTTCTTCCCTACGTGAAGTCGTCATTTTTGATAATAATTAACCACACAACGAAAACTTTAACCTATATACATATATGGAAAATGGCGCGCTGATTTTATATTTCCCGCGCGTCGCTCTAGTGATGCGCGTGCAGGGGTAAATAAAGGCACTGGCAAAAACGCCATACACCCTATTGACAAAGGGTCATTGCATACAAAAAAGATAATAAACACAAAATAATGTTTTGAATACGCAAATTAAGGTTAATATGTAGTAAAAAATATATAATTTGATGAAATGATGATTAATTTGATGATTGATTTATCATATGTATCGTAAAAAACTTTATTTAGTCACAAATATATTCATTATATTTAGACTAAAAACACTTTCTTGAGATTGAAAAATATATTTAAAGTAAAAAGCACTAGTGTGGTGTAATAAGCTGAATTGTTTATAAATTCGTTGCCTGAGTCACTTTACGAGCAAGTGTGTTGAAAAATTATTATAACAATAGTGATTAATATATTTATTATCTTTTATCTTTACCCAATTATTACAAACAAAACTATTCAAATGTAACGTAATTTCATCAAATCGTGTATGTAACAAAAAAAAACTAAAGTTTATATTATGTACACTATGCTAATTATTTACAACATGTTTATTTATAAATAGTATATTTATGCATGGTTACATGAATGTAGACCTGCATGATGCTTAAAATCCGCCGCATTTTATTAATTAGGTATAGATAGATATACTTTATTAAAATGTCATCATCATCATTAGATACTTGCCCTGTCCATTGATGGACATAGGCCAAGAATAAAAAATTGCTGGCGTAATTAGTTATAATATATACTTAATAAATTATTAATTATAGATTTAAGCCTCAAAATTGGTAAATGGATGCGCGACTATCGTGCTGAAGTTTTCCTTGTGTGTTTTTTTCGTGATCCAGTTGTTAGCACAAAAAGAAGGAGTTGTCTGAGTTTCATTCCCTAGTTCATATCTAGACTCCCACTAATATTATAGCAATAATCCAGATTGACACTTTATAAACATTAAAAACGGAATAAATGTTTGTATGAGTTTCAGATATTTCGGTACGTTGCAAGCGTCATGAGCACGGATACGTTCACCCACAGTTAGCAGGTAAACACAAACATTTTTCACTGTAAATATCCCATTTCTTATTTTTATTCTTCATAGACTATTTCCACACTTAAGCACACACATACACACCCTCAACACACACACAACACACACACACTCAAAACTTCTAGCAAATGACATTTACTTGCGGTCCGATAGATTTTACTTATCCTTAACAAAATAAACGACATTGTTTTACCTAGCCGATGATTGGGTTTATTTTTATACAAAAAAAAACATAGATATTTTATGCAGCGGGGAGCTAATATTTATTTAGGTATTATTTTAACGAACGTTAACAGACCTGGGCCATTATTCTTTATGAACAGTTACACGCGTAACGCGTCTCGTTGTGGAATCGTTCGTAAAAGTACGGCAATTCTCGAACATGCACAAACAATTCCACGCAGATATCTTAACGCGGCGCGTTACGTGGCCGAGTGGCAATAGAGAATAAGGTCCCAGAACGTGTAACATAAGCTTCATTTCATGAAAGCTTGATTATTTAAATTTAATATAATTTTTAAATTCGGCTATAATAGATTATAATTTGTATACTAAGACTAGTATATGCCAAATATATATTTTATGTTTTACATTTCAGTTGCTGAAATTATAAAAAAAAACCTTCTTAGTTCTAAAATATATATATTAGGTATCCAAGATATAAGTACCATTAAATGATAAATAAACTGTTCGTGAATAATTTGTTTCCAAGAGAAATACTATTTATTTCATAAATGACAATCTCACAGCCGCACCATTATATATCATTTAATAAGTAACTTGCGTGAACTGATGCTTGTTAACAACAGCAGTCAACTCTCTAGCCCGTTAACAAAACTGCTCCATTATGATCTAGAAACATTTTATTCAATATAAATTATAGTAGGTATACGCAAGCCCATTCTCACAATGTATAAAGTCAGATCGACAAGAAAAATCAAATATTCTTACTGCAAATCAAAATCTTCATTTAATAGTCAACCTGTTTTTTGTCAAACATAGGGCAAAAGGGCTGTAACTTAAGCACTTAGATACGTAGATACTTGACAGGCTGTTATTTGATCTACATCACCTTATTCAAATATAACCATCACACCGATTCTCATAAGCTCATAAACCTTGACATTTCCTTGACAGACAATAGAATTGCTAATAACACGATAACGTCTGTACCTAATTTTGTACCTGAAACAATAAAATAGGTTAAATTTGTTAAAACAACAGGTAACTTGGGAGTGTAAAAGGTGGGATGTGAGTTTGAAACTGTAATAAATTGCTTCAAATTGACGGCAATTTACACTCCAAAAATTTCCATGATCCTTGTATTAGATACAGTCAACATCAAAAGTCGGCGGAGGATGAATTTACCATACAAACTTAATGCCACAAAATTATTTGTAGTTGAAGCATATTTTCACCATGTTTGATATTTATTATTCGGATTCAGATAGTATTTACTTAGGTTCCAAACTGTATTTTCGTTAAATACCTATCTGAAACAAAATTCAAGCTAATTCATTTTGCATATTTTGACGACAAACACAATTTGCTTACATTTCGTTTCAGGGCCTACAGTCTCGACATGGACAGCAATTTCTACCGATTTCAGATGTAAAGCAATAGCTATCTATGTCGACACTGCAGGATAGGCCCTAGTAAAATTTTGAAGAAAATAACATGTTGGATCCTAGATGTTTTATGTGGGTACTATCTACTAGTGGCTCTGTGAGCTGTATTTTTGCAAACAATCTAGCGGTACACAGAAGCGCCATCTAGTTATCTTAATGTAAAACTAACCTTAATAACCAAGGTGCTCCATCTATCCCTACCTAGTGGGCAAAGGGCTGTTTCCACTGGTAGAAACCTAAAAGTGAGAAATTTACTGCATTTTGAGGAGCTATTCCGCTCATCACGCCGAAGATCTTCATCAGATCTTCACCAAATTTTTATTCAATTTTTTTTTTTTTTTTTTTTTTTTTTTCAATTTAAAGTTACTACCTTTCAAATGAAAAAAGAACCATCAAAGTCGGATCTAATAAGGCGGAGATATTCATTAGCCCCCATTTTGCCATTTTTTGGTGGAAGTACCCCCAAACAAAAATCCCCGACGATTAAAAATCTAAAAATTCGTTTAACCTTAACCAAGTTTCGACTAGATCGATTGAGAAATGCGACCTGTAGAGGACAGCAGAGATCCGGACTGACATCCGAAAGGACTGACATCCGGAAGGACATACGAAAGCATTTTTGCCCAAGCTGAAACGGAGACGCTTCGCTCGCGCTACGCGCTCGCTCGGTCAATTAATGTGGTGGGCATATATGCTTCCATTACAACTAATGTTGGTTTTACGTTTCTAAGAATGTCGTAGACATTATGATAGAATTGTCAACTTCATGTTGTGGTCGATAATTTCATGAAATGGTTCTACTCGTATTTCATGAAATATCCCTTTAAGACTAACCATATTGTTGAAACATCAACGTTTAATGATATTTCAATTCACGTTTGGCCATATCATTCATTACGGATGGCCCACAAGAGGTTCATATAGGGTTTTCGTGATAATAAAGGTGTTCAAACAGATAGCATTACAAGGCTAAAAAAACAAAGACGAAGGCTCGGTTTATGATTTTGAGTTTAGCAACCGAGTCCGACGGCTTAACTTGCCCCCTATAAAACCGCGCGTAACTGTTAAAGTCGGTTCAAATTGGTACGATCAAGACTGATTATATCTTAAAACTCCAATATAATGGCTCAATCAGATGAAGCAATTATATTGAAACTTGTTCTTTCATCATTCATTTTTGAACCTTTTTGGTTCCGTTATGGTTTAAAACAAAGTTTTAATTTTCCTCGTTTCCAATAACGCCACGCTTTGACTTTAAAACTTTACATTTCCCCCTCGGAAATGTAAAGTTTCCGCGAATACGGGAATACTGCAACTGGAGCCAAATGAAAAATAAAATGGCAAAGTTTGTGAGTGATTCGCTCTCTCCATTCCCAAAATTACAGAATAAAGTTGAAGGAAACATAATATCATTTTGATATTGCAAGAATACCACAACATAAAATCATAATATTGGCGTAAATCTATAATAAATTAACTATTAAAATGGATGCGCTTACGGATAGTGATAATTTTTGTTGATTGACGAAATTGTTTTTTCTAGGTTTTGCTTACTAATGGGTGTATGAAAATTCACGCAAGAAGTAGTTATGATAGAAAATTCAGTTTTATTTTTTCATTCATATAGTATAGATACAGTATAAGGTTATGTATGGAATATCATATCGGATAAATAGCTCCGAGGCTTTGCTACTCACTCTTGTTGAAATTTTCCATGGTCGTCATGCATAAATGTGGCTGAATTTAGTTGAATAGATAATTCAGTATTTTGAGCCTAAGTTGCAAGATATGGATAAAGACAACATGTGGTTTCAACAAGGCCGTGCCGCATGACATACAGGTCGAGAATTCAATTCCTGCATATAATACATTTTCTGGTCCCATTTTGGTAATTAGCTACCCAGATCATGCGTTCTAACTTTTCTCTTTAGGGGTTTGTGCAGGTTTTTGAAGGATTAGGAAAGTTTATAAAGTTTTTTGAAGGTTTATGCCAACAAGTCCACGACCTCCCTGCCTAGAATGAGGAAAATGTGTGCTGTATAAACAAAACTCTGAAACATTTATGTAAAAGAGACATGGTATATTTCAACAAAATAATATATATGTCGTGGCGATATCGTGGAATTGATAATTTCATGAAATGGTTGGCCATAGCATGTTTTTTTTATTGCATGAAATTATCAGTGACATCATGAAATAGTTTGGCCAGATGAATGAATGATTAGCCTTTAAAGATAAACGCACGGCTACTTCATGATATGGTCAAATATTAGTGATCATATCGTAAAATAGTTACATTACAGAACCATTCATTATAGAACCATATGAAATTATCGACCATTTTATGAAATGAACAATTCTACGATATAGCCACGACATATAAAATATGACAGAAAATAAGTATAGGCTATTTATCCGATCTGCTATTCCATACATAACCCTATACTGTATACGTTATAAGTAAATCAATACAATTTTACATTGTAAACCTGAGTTTTCTACAAAATTACTAAGATATTGCATGAATTTAGGACATTCTGTACATGCGCGCTTAACTTCAATGCTAACTCACCTCTATTATTATTAGAAACATATTTAGAAAACTGCGTGCGTGAATGGATAGTGACGACGGTGGTGGTGTCCCGCACGACCGGGGGCTCTACTAGTAGTATCGCCTCGCATCGCACGCGCACGGCGCCGCTTGCTATCGGTGGGACTTTGATCTGGAGGGTCCGCCAGGAGCGGCGCAGGCCGCCGGGTTGTGGACTGCTGTACTCTCTCCGCTCCCAGGGGTCGGGCTGTGTGTAACAAATTCAATGTTATTCATTTGGCAGTACACAAAGATTGTCTTATTATCATTGATACAACAACACATAAGAGTTTGTAAGTACATGTAAAATTTTATAGTTAAGGCCAATATTTTTATAATAAGAATTGAATTGATAGGGAAACTGCGTTTATTATTATTTAATGTATGAATATCCCTCTTTATATTATGAGAATGATCTTGAATGCTAGTCCTTTATTTATACTATAGAGTAGTTTCGCTATCATCAATGAGCCGTTTCTTTTGCTTACGGCCTCCCCCGATAATATACTCGAGCAGTCATAGAGGGCTGCTCGGCTGATCAAATAGCTATCAATGCCGGTGTACCTCAGGGATCGGTTCTCTCGGCTACACTGTTTTGGCTGCACATTAATGACCTTCTGAAGCCTTTGGATATGCAGATTATAGTACTGTAGCTGAGAGATACATTTCCAAAGCTCAAGCCAGCTGCAACGCTGTCCAGCTTTAGAGAGAGGCTCTGATAGACCATTTAGGTAGTTTTTCAGGAGGGTTTTATCACTCTTTTTGTGAAATAAAACTACTATACTCCTGTTCCACGCCTTTGGAGTTCTCACATTATTCAGAGCAGAGTTAAACAACTTCTGAAACTCCCGAAGTACAGGTTACCTTCTGCCTTCAAGAGCTCCGAAGTGACTCCGTCCTCACCTGGGGCTTTTCCATTTTTAAGCTGTCCGAGCGCCATCCCAATTTCATCTAGGCAGATTTCTGGCAGCTCTTCCGTGTAGTGGCGAGTAAGAGTGGCTCGGGTATTTTCTGCAATAGGGCCGGGTTGTGAAGCATGTGACTTATACAATCGGCCATAGAAGTTTTATATCTCAGCTAAGATCTCCGGCTTTAAAGTTACGGTTTGGCCACTTGAATTCCTAAGGTTTGCCAGATGCGAGCGCTTCAACTGTTGGGCGAACACTTTTGACCCCTGATTTTGCTCAATCGCCTTTTCGATTTGGCGTGTGTTGGAGCATCAGAGGTCACGTCGCACCAGACGAGCATTTGCCCCCTGTGATTCCTACTTCCGTAACCGTGTGGACCTACCTTCGATTCATCGCAAGCCTGAACACCAAACTTTAACGCCAAAGTGGGAGTACACTTTGGCGTTAAAGTCCCCCATGACAATGTTGTAGTGCGCTTTAGTGGTATTATGGAGCGCTGAAGATACGTCTTGATACATATCTTCCACTTCATCGTCCGAGTGTTTCGAGGTCGGTGCGTAAACCTGTACAACCTTGAGACTGTATCTCTCGGTAAGTTTAGTTTTAGTACTAGGTACGCTACCCTGGTCGAAACACTGGGGATTTCTACAACATTGTCAGCGAGAGCCTTATTGACGAGGAATCCAGGGTGGCGCCCTGGGATTGTTGATCTCCCTCCAGGAAATACATAATGTGACCTGATTCCAGGGTTAAGATGTCCTCTCCCTCTCTACGGACTTCACTCAACCCCAGAATCTGCCACCATATCCTATCTAGTTCCGATCTAACTGTGCCAAGTGATCATCTAGCCTAAGCGTTCGTCCATTATACGTAGCCAAGTTGATTAGTTTTTGTTTTTGGTGGTCTACCGTCACCCGGGGATTTTTCGCACCCCCTACCCTGCCATTTACGAGACCGCCACCTTGGCCCGGACTAGCACGGCGACCGGGAACCAGGGGCCATTTTCTATTTGTGCTGTTCTTAGAGGTTTTGCCCATAATCGCCACGCTGGACATGCGGGTTGGCGATCGCAGGGTGTAGCTTCTTGTACCGGTGACGCTGCTGCCCGTCACCGGCCTGCGCCATTTTGCTACACTCGTATTTGGATGGTTATATCGCCATCTGTCGGTCGCCAGAGCCTCGTTAGTAAACCAGCAGGATGCACCACGTGCAGGTGAGGTTGGCTTGAAGCGATGAGTTGGTGTTCCGCTTCGTTACAATTCAAAGGTTCTAGAGTATAAGATTTTATTTCTTTAATTAGCCTAACTGTACGGCCGTCTTTACCTGGTGCACTGCCACTCTTAAGTTTGCTGATAAGTTTTTCAACTTCGAAGACATTGGTAGGCAGCATAAAAAAATCAATGAGGTGAGGCTTATCCTGGATTCAGCTGCGATGCCAAAGAGTCAGGTCTTTTGTTTAATTTTTCCAGGAATTGGTTAGCCAAGTTATTGTCAATCCCTGAGAAATACTTGTTACAGCTGTCTAGTGCTTCTTCGGAAGAGGGATGGCTGAGTTAGATCTGAAGTTTTTTTTTAGCATCAGTGCGTTAACTGATTATTATGATTGACATAGTTTTTTGGGGTTTTGTCTGTTATTGTTTAACTCAGTATTATGTACCACTAGCTTTACTTAAATTTAGAATATAAGTCAAAGGTTCTCGAGTATAAGATTTAACTTCATTAATTAGCCAAACTGTAAGGCCGTCTTTACCTGGTGCACTGCCACTCTTAAGTTTGCTGATAAGTTTTCTGAAGACATTGGTAGGCTGCATAAAAAATCAATGAGGTGAGGCTTCTCCTAGATTTAGCTGCGATGCCAAAGAGTCAAGGCATTTGTTTATTTTTTCCAGGAATTGGTTAGCCAAGTTATTGGCAATCTCTGAGAAATACTTGTTAAAGCTGTCTAGTGCTTCTTCGGAAGAGGGATGACCTGAGTTAGATCTGAAGAGATTTTTTTAGCATCAGTGCGTTCACTAATTCTTTTGATTGCCATAGTTTTTTAGGGTTTTGTCTGTTATTGTTTAACTCAGTATTATCATGTGCGCGTTTAAAGTTGTGCAATAGATTGGTGAATAAATTCCGGTACTGTGTGTATTCATGCTCAAGTTTTTTGTGATTGGGATGCTTTCATACTACCAGATGAAGTTTATCTCACTTATCCATGCACTTAATGAGAGCGGATGTAATCCACGGCTTAAGAGTAAATTTGGATCGGCTAATATTTGTGTTGCTGGTGTGCTTACCAATAGCACATGAAATAATGGTATGAAATTCTTCAACAGCAGTTTCGATGTCTTACTTATTAGTACAGTCAACCAGTCTACTACCGATCTCAGCTCATCCTCAACTGCTGCAAAATTTATTACAGAGCCAGTACGATTTTGTTTTGTTTTTTCGTGCACATCAGGTAAGTTAGTGCCCAGCATAGCCATTTGGTGATCGGTGATGTCCACATTGCAAAGCAGGCCGACTGACTCCTGTGATCTAGATTTTATAAAAGCCTTGTTTCTCGTGGGCTTTGCGATGAATGGAAGCAAGTTATGTTCTGCCAGAGAAAAGTTTAGGGAACTTAATATTATGACGATGGTAGGGGAATTTATATATCAGAATATTTTATATGTACGAGAAAATTTAGCTAATATGACACTGCAGTGATATACATAATTACAAGACAAAACATAAACATAATTTAGTATTGCCACAAACTTGACTTGCAAAAATAGTGAAAAGCTATATATTACATGTGTAATATTATATAATGTCAATTAAATTATATAATAAGATTCCATTACACATAAGAAACAAGAATGACATCGACTTTATGAATTGTGTTAAAAATCATTTAATAGCAAAAAGCTATTACAAACTTGAAGAAGCTTTTCCTGATACTAATATTTTTTCTATGGAGTGAATTACTTTTATAATGTCATAATTTTATATAATGTTAAAATCTGTCGTTGCTCTTGCAGAAATTTTATAACACATTTTATATTTTGTGATACCTAATTTCAATGTTTTGTAACTGACCTGTCTAAGAACATGTAATGTGTCAAAAGATGAAATAAATGAATTGAATTGAATTGCATTCATCATTATCATCTGAGATTATATTAATATTTATGTCTCCAGCACAATAATCATAAGGAAATTAGAATTTTGTCAAGAGATGAAATAAAATTTGCCTTTTCCAAGTCCAGATGATGTGTGATTGTCTCCTTTATTTTTGTCTTTGGCTCTGCAAAGAGGTCGGAAGCCGCGACAACGCTGATTTTGTCTCCAGTTTTATATCGTAATCGCCAATTTTTTTCTCAAACTTGGCGGAGAATTTTGCAATTGTAGTAGCAATTTCAGAGTTCTGCTGAGGCAAATCATTCCTCAGTCGTCTTATTAAGCGCGGCAAGGTCGACTTTGCTCAAAGAAGGTTATTGTATTAAAGACCACGTTACAAGCTTGTTTGAGTAAATAAGTTTTGTGTTAATTAATATTTTTAGTTATTTTTAGTGCTTCTTTCTACTGTGACTAGTGTACGTATAAATATACTTTATGGAACATAATAATATAGTTTTTGTGATTGTACAAATGCGTATAGTGAAAAAAATATGTGAATGTAAACAAATTGTGCCGATTTTGGCGCGAAATTGGCGGAAAAGGGTTTACGTGAGTATATTTTTGATATTTTCTTAACATTTAGTATTTTACAAGGTTCTTTATTGTTTTATCTATAAAATAATTATTAATTAATGCGCGGGTTCTCAACTGTCCAGTAGGAACTAAGGCGCACCTAAAAAAGTCCACACGAACTCAAACGATCTAATAACGAATGTAAAATTACGCTGCCATACCTAGCTTTTGCGATCAATTTCATTGTTCATTCCAATCACAAACCAATCACAAATTCTAAAATGAAGTGGTAGATCCGGCACCATGAGCTCTGTACGTAACAAGCAATTCTTTACCTTATGTAACTCATCATCTAGATACCAATTGATTTCAGCGGGAGGCAGCGAGTAGTCAGACGAGCAGTTCAAAGACATTGAATCTCCTGGTTTCAGCACCTTCTCCGCTCTAGTTATCACAGGGTCCACGTCTGGCATAGCTAAAAGCAAAATAGATTTGAATATATCATAAAATCAAGAGCGTAACTCAGCACCTAGTCGTTATTTAGTTTCCTAGAACAGCACGCCAGAGATAAACCCCTGGAGGGAATCGAGTGGCACAAAGTCCTCTGCATTCGGAGGAAGGGAATGGTAAACTTAATTAAAAGCTGTATATTCGACTTGCAGAGTATCTGTAGCTATTGTTAGGCCACACTGGCACCAGCGGCACAGTCACCGGAACTTCGTATTTACTATTACTTTATCTGTGACTCCGCTGCGATAATTGGGCCGATAAAACTTGCGGCTTCGAAGCCCAGTGGTGTTAAAAGCACCTGGCCATCGCTTATTGAAAGCACTTGCAAAATTAGAGCAGCGGTATCGACTAGCTTCCCTTAAAATAGGGTCGGATTTTTACAGCTAACGAAAAAAAGACAGTGATAAAACGGCGAATAGATCATTTTATTCATTCCGATAAATGGGTATTTGACACTCGATTGCAATCTTTCTAATGAATATTGGATCGTTCACACCCTTTTTCAAGGATCTAAACTTATCTTTAAATGTTACTGGAATAGTTTATAAATTACAAAATGTATTGTTCTTCAAAAGCGCCAAGAGAATTAGATTGTTTTCCCAATGACGAGCGCCACATCTCCGTTGCTGTGTAATTTTTAACTATAGAAAATTGTCTGACATTACATTTGATTTGTCTTATATTCTTAGAAATTTTGCTTCACTGCCTTCTAAATCATAAAATAATAATGCTTGGTTTGGCAATAATTTATCCAAGTATTCTCGCATAAATCATAAATGTTACTACAGGTGGTATTTTAACTCAATTTCATTTTTGAATGTTGAAAAACTAAACCCAATTAAGTTTATTTATGCACCACACAATTATCATACTAAATGTAGAACTGAAATTAGATGCAACAATTACTCAAGCTTGCTACCTTCTAATAATTTGTTCCTATCTAAAAATAGTTTATTAGAAGAGTCGAGTCACATCTCAAAAATCTACATTTAATCAACTGCCGGCAGCCTTTGATCTTTTTCGAAGCGCAGAATTGGTGACTCGGTCCGTCTTCAATGAACGAGATCTCTAACTTGACACCATCAGTTAATATTTTTCATCGCATTGGCGGCTGTGCTAGAATATAATGCTAAAGCACTCTATACAATGTTATTTTAAAGGCTCACCAACAACAGTCATATGTTTCGTCTTCCTCGCGATCTGGAACTTCGGTCCCTCTGTGGATACCTCACAAGTGTAGGCAGCTCTTGTAGCTATAGGAAGGGGCATAACCCTCACCATGCAGAAGTCTGTCTGGCATTCCCCGCTTTGCACCATTATGTCTGTTAAGTTGAACAGGCGTATTGAAGGCTGTTGGAAAATAAGAAAGAAAAGAAGTACTATATTACATATGAATGTTCTGTCTTCTAACATGTTTTAATATGTATTGAGGTGACTATCAAACTATAATTATGTCGAATAACTAAACTTGGCTGTATAAACTACTGTAAAAATATCAAACTTTAAAAAAATACGGAATATTTAGTAATTGGTCTTGGATTTTAAGTGGTTGTTAAGTACTGAGGAATGAATTATTGCTTAGTCATACAAATCTTGTACGGGGAATGCCACCATTCGTGCATCCGTACAGCTGCTCGAAGTAGAGTATACAGCGGTTTTCCTTTGTAAAGTCAGCCAAACCTGTTCACTAGTTTTTAAATTAAGCTGAAAGAATTCAAAACGCGTATATAATTTGTACAGAAATTCGTCTTACCTTCAAAGAAGGATTATATCTAAAGATCTCGTTCATGTCTCTGTACCACTTGACAGAATGGAGCTTCTGGTCGTCCATTTGGAAGTGGCAGCTGAGTTCCGCAGCTCGTCTCGGGTCTGCGTACAGTGGAACCTTCAACTGTGTGATGTCGTGAGCTGATGTTATTGCTGCAAAGGAAAACAGTCTGCATAATGTAACGTGGGAGGTTGAGTTCTGTTTGGCTGCATTCAATTGGAAAGTTTTAGCACAGAATACCTATAGTACTAACCATTATACAAAAAATGAGATGCCACTTATTTATAAAATCTTCCTTGCCCGTTTTCACTCCCGACGAACAAGGAGACGCCTAACTAAGCAACTCCTAATCTAAGCAAAGTCTTTAGCGTAATCTTCTGCTTCACCAATCCTTCTACTCCTAAGCTAAGCGCGCTCGCTCACTCACAAATTTACTTGAGTGAGTGAGCGACCGCGGCTGAGTGAGCGAACGCGGCGCGGGCTGTTAGTTTAGAGTTGCCTATAATTAGGCACAACGGAATCGGTGTCGTAACTTTAGGTGACAACGAACGTCACTATTTGGTGAAACAGTTTTTTGCCCTAGGCAACTCATAAATATTTAGGCATCTGATTTTGGCGACTCCTAGGGTTAGTGAAAATGGGCATTAGATTGATTTATAAAAGAATAGACAAAGGGTAAAGGCTTATTATTATTTGTAGGGTATATTTGTCATCTGTTTATTGTATAAACCGATAAATTACAATCTGACTGATTCTTTTTCATTTTATTACAAACAGACGAAAAAATGTGAACGAAAATGCAGGATCGAATATAACCGACCAATCAGTGCACAGTTGTAGATTTAATCTGATTTCTGCGAGTCTATCGCCACTGTCAAATTGTGGACCTGTCTTTGATTGGCAAGAATCGTCTTTATCGCCATATAGCTACAAATTAATGTTAGTTAATTGCAAATGATCTCGAGATCATTCACACCGACATGACCTCAAGGAGTAACATTTATCTTGAATTAGTCAACGGGCTCTCACCATAACTCTCGCATCGTCGTCTCTTCGTTCCGCTCGCACACTCGACCTTCACTGCGCTTAGAACGTCACCGGTTCGCTTTGCTCGCCACCTCCCCTTCGCTACGTCAAAGCCTCGTGCTCTCATTCACTCAGGAACACCTTGCGAGCTTCTGGCTCCACGTTTTGGAATTACACCTAGGGGTAGGACAAGGTCGGAACACGTGGAGGTCGGGGTGTTCCGATTCCTTTTCGTGAGTTTCTATTTACTCGTGACTTGTAGGTCTTTAGTGACAAACGTAGATTGACCAATTAGGAAAAGGTATTGTATCTGTAAATATGCAGTGATTGGTCCATAAGCTAGCAAATATCATGTCCGATCACGATTTTTCGTTTGTTTCATTCTTACGAATTAGGATCCAATAAATTGTATTATATCGGTTTTTATAATTAACGGTGACATATTAAGGATTTTGAACTGGGATGTACTCGTATTCAAAGAATTTTCAATTTAGATCAGCGGATTGTTGTCAATATTTTAAAAGCTTTATGTAACATGCAATGAATGTATGTATGTATGTATGTATGTTTGTTTAGGTCAAATCTTGCAAGCTGAAAAATAACCACGTTCCCGTATCCTACGGAGTTGAATTTAAATATGTTGGTTCAATTCCGATGACAATGCATTTTAATGGTAAACATGACCTGAATCGATTAGTTCCAGATAAAGGAACTCATTAACGGATAACAGAACAGACACGAAGTTGTGTGTACATATTTCATTATGATAGCAGGTTTAAATTTTATCATGACATGGTCTCCAGATAATGGAGTTCTTCAACGGTCAACAGCACAGACAAGAAATTTTGTGTTGGTACGCATTTTATTATGATAGCCGGTTATAAGTTTAACCATGATATGGTTTCTGCACTCCGGGTTGGGTCCTGACTAGGGAACTCCTCAATGGTTAACAAAACAGACACGAAATGTTGTATACGCATATCATTCTGATAGTCCGTTCTAAGTTTCATCATACCATGGCTACTGAATAAAGGCTTTTTAAAATGTTTTTTTTTTGTACTGTTTATACTAATTTCGCAATAATAATTTAAATTATAGTGCAGGCCAATTTAAATAAGCTTCTCGAAGTTATTTAAATTGGCCGGCACTATAATCCTATATATATCACTATAAGGTACCCAACATTTTTGTAAAAAAACATTATGAATTGCTTTCCAGAGAAATTGACATACAGGTTCTTTTAATAAAGCTGGTTAATAGTGTTTACAAAATAATTTAGTAAAAAAAAAGCCTCAAGTACCTACCTACTTAAAATGAACTAAAGAACAAGAATATAACGTTATTTTTTAAATCGTATCTGTCTTTCTGTAAGTCTGTCTCTCTGGATGCTTGTTAGCGCATGACGTAAAACTACTGGACTGATTGAAATGGGGTTTTCACTGATGGATAGTTTTGACTCCAAATCTGGTGAACTTCATTTCTTAATCCGATGATTAGAAGCCGCGCAATCGCTAAAAAACATTTTGACGGCTGAAGGAATTTAGTTTTTTTTGGAACTAGCTTTCGCCCGTTACTTCGTCCTTGCAGAATCAAGTTTAGGTATAGCGAAAAAAAAAGCATCCTATGTTCATCTAGGATATTAATAACCAATGCAAAAGTATAGCACCAACGCACTTTATGCTTTTTGACAGACTTGCTATTATTTCGTATCCACGGCAACATGTCATTCCGTTCCAGATATTCCAGTTTCCCCGTGGCAACTTACCATTTCCGGAATAAAAAGTATTCCATGGTGGTATCTATATTGTACACTGAGTACCTATTTGCAAAGTTTCATCAAAATCGGATCAGCCGATTTAGCGTGAAAGCTCCACAGACAAACAAACAAACCGATAACGTTTCACATTTATATATTTATGTGGATATTAGTATTTTAAGTCCTGAAAAACACATAGGGTTCTTTAATCTCACAGAAGAGACCACGCGGGCAACGCCGCGGGCACAGATTAGTAGTATAATATATGACACATGAAACTAATAAATAGATAGATAGATAGATAAACACTTTATTACACACCAAAGATTAAAAAAAAAAAAACCTACTTTTACTTAATACTAGCTGATGCCCGTGGCTTCGCACGCGTGGTAATTTTAATATATAGCCTATGACACTCACAAATAACGTGGCTTTCAATTGGTAAAAGAATTTTCAAAAACGGTTCAGTAGATCTAGAGATTACCCCCTACAACCTCACAAACTTACAAACTTAACCTGTTTATAATCCATACCAATATATAAAAGTAAAACGTTGTGTTTGTTTGGGGAGCTTTCACGCGATAACATCTGGACGGATTTTGATGCAATTTAGAATAGAAACAGCTTATACCCAAGAATAAAACACATGATTTTTATCCCGGAAAATTAAAACTTTCCGCGGGAAAACTGGAAAATGTTCACTACTCACAGTAAGGAACGGTTGCCATCACAGAATGGTCTGTGGTTGCCATGGAAACGAAATAACAAGTCTGTCAAAAAACATCATGGTGCTATACCTACTTTTGCTTTAGTTTTTAATATCCTAGAAGAACATAGGATGCTTTTTTTCGCGATAAACTGTAGTCCGCGCGTACAAAATCACGGGTGGGAAAACTAGTACTATAAATATATATTTACTAGATAGACAAATTGGACGGAGCCGAGATTTTAATAAAATAAACAACAAATTAAATTTGAAGTTAATTTTATTGGTCTTATTTTTGACCGTACAATTCAAGCGAAGATAAAATAATGACAATTTGTACTTAGTAACTTCCTTATATAACTTTTATAAATGCGTAGGCGATTTCTAGTACATTCTTCATTGTAATAAACAACTAAGTAGTTACATTTCTCATACTTTAGCGAGATAAAACATCTAAGTACATAAATGCTTATTCAGCTATGCGCAATTAAATCAAATCAACATGTAGAGTACCTCTACTGCGCATTATTCATAGAAAAACAACATAAGTACAAAAAGTGCTTAATTGGTACTTTCACAATCGAAGGAAGTACCTACTTGTATGATTAAATATGTCGCAATTGGACTTTGGTAAACAACGGTGGGTTTGTGGTACATATAACTTCTCCACCCTGAGATTGAAAATTATCTGAAAGTTCATTTCTTGAAGTCAGATTATTTTCAATTTTACATAATTTCAAAATCTCATTTTTATATTTTATAATAAAATATACAATAGGAAAAATCATTATATTATAAAGTATTAATGTCCATAAACTAACACTTTTTATATGCACTTTATTGACCATTTCACTCATTTCACTATATTCACTGTTTTCACTTTTCTTCAAAATATAATTCAGCATTTGTAGATTTTCCATGTTTACTCCATCTAAGTTAACAGGTTTTCTTTTGAAATTATTTGTAACTGGAACACTTGGTAAATTTATCAATGGTAGTTTAGGAATATGTAAGTTCATTCCTCTGAACAATTTCTTCCGTAGAGTAATATCTTCAACTTGTATTTTACATTTATCGTCCAAGGTTAAAATATAAGTACCAAGGATTTTCTCTCGAGTAATCTCATTTTCACAGGTTTTTGTCAAGTACGTTTGGTAACTTGCAAAAATTATCCATATGTTCATTTCAATTTGTTGAACTTTTATCTCTGAAGTTTCGATTAAAATTGGAGAACACGACGTAATATTCAATTTCATTAAATCAGTTATACATTTATCTTGTTCCAATACGACTGCACAACTTTCTTTACAAATAAATAATTTCTCATCAATCTCGTCGCATGGCTTGGAGAGCAATGTAATACAGTTCAAATCCTTCACGAGGATAAAAGGATATTTAGGAAGTATCAAGGATGTAATATTATTAAAAGTATCAAGGATAGGTAAGGGGAATAACTGGTAATATTTGTAAGTGTTTTTGCGTACAATTGGAATTGCCAGTACAAATGTGATTTGCCTACCCTTAATATAAGCTTTTATCTCTATATTTTGCTCTATATTAACTAAATTTTCATAATTAACAGGGAAAATTAACTTATCTGTTCTCTCAATATTTTTTAACAATTCAAATAATTCATTAGATTATGAGTTAACAAACTATAAGCATGAAAAAAAAACATTTTCAAAATCATTTATTTTACTTCTATTCAATGCTTTCTCAATTTCAATTAATTTTTGCTCAAATTTTATAAAGTTATAATTAGAAGTATTAGTAAAATTTACAAAACCATCAACCATTTCTGCAACCAAAGTAACTTTCTTTGAAATAGCATCTTGCTTAGTTTTAATTTGATTAATTAATTCATCATATTTGATTGCTTAAATTAAAAATTGCATATCTATTTTTTTTTCTTCATTCGTATGATTTAATCACAGTTTAAGTAGATTTTCAGATATTATATCATTTAATT
The DNA here is from genome assembly GCA_946251855.1 of Alsophila aescularia. Taxonomy (NCBI): domain Eukaryota; kingdom Metazoa; phylum Arthropoda; class Insecta; order Lepidoptera; family Geometridae; genus Alsophila; species Alsophila aescularia. The sequence goes on from OX276379.1 coordinate 21,625,252, forward strand.
TACGTCTGTTTCCATTTTTCAATTATATTATTAACTTGAATAAAAAGATTTTCAATTGTAGCCATGTCGCTACTTTCATTTAATAGCGAGGCTGCTCTGCCTAAAACTCTACTTGAAATTACATAAAATAAATATAATAATTGTGCTACTGTTACTTCGGATCCACTTTAGCTACGCACATATTCACATTTTGAAATAAATAAATTTAATAATTTTTCATTCCCATCAAATTTAGGAATCAATTTCACTATTTCATTTGTTATAATCCTCATAGATTCCATTTTAAATTATTATTATTTAAAATAAATTCAAATTATTAAAATTGAGTATGCATTTGTACAATATAACGCATAAAATACACAAATTCAAAAATAATTAAAGAAAGGCACATAAAAGTTTAATAAAAACACTTCAAAGCAATAAAAGCACATAAAAATCAATAAAGACACATTAAAATCAATAAATTCACATAAAAATCAATTATGACGCATAAAAAACAATAAATTCACATAAAAAACAATTATGACGCATAAAAAACAATAAATTCACATAAAATTCAAATAAAAACGCATAAAATGACAATACATTCACATAAAAATCAATAAAGACACATAAATTCACATAAAAATCAATAAAAACGCATAAAACGTCAAAAAATTCACATAAAAATCAATAAAAACACATAAAATCAATAAGTTCACATAAAAATCAATTATGACGCATAAAAAAAATCAATAAATTCGCATTAAAATCATAAATTCACATACAATAAATCAAAAATAACAAGTGTATTGGCAATGTTTGTCCAAAAACACTAAGGGTCGAATAGCAGGGCAAGAATACGGAAAGTGAATGATTTTCGACTCACTTAAAACCGCTCGATCCCATGCCTCGGTGATTATTCCACTCGCTGAATTGTTTCTCAACTCCTTTTTCCAATACAGTCGTATTTGTTTGGTTCGAGTATTTTTTACGTGGATTTGTCAGGAACACACGAAGTTATTCAGGACAGCTGCACCAAATATGTAGGTTGCGCCAGACAAATTATATTTCACAATTTTTGAAGTAAGCGCCGGACATATTAAATTTCCACGACTTTATAAAAAAATCCTACCGGCTGCGCCAGACAAATTGGACAGAGCCGAGATTTTAATAAAATAAACAACAAATTAAATTTGAAGTTAATTTTATTGGTCTTACTTTTGACCGTACAATTCAAACGAAGATAAAATAATGACAATTTGTACTTAGTAACTTCCTTATATAACTTTTATAAATGCGTAGGCGATTTCTAGTACATTCTTCATTGTAATAAACAACTAAGTAGTTACATTTCTCATACTTTAGCGAGATAAAACATCTAAGTACATAAATGCTTATTCAGCTATGCGCAATTAAATCAAATCAACATGTAGAGTACCTCTACTGCGCATTATTCATAGAAAAACAACATAAGTACAAAAAGTGCTTAATTGGTACTTTCACAATCGAAGGAAGTACCTACTTGTATGATTAAATATGTCGCAATTGGACTTCGGTAAACAACGGTGGGTTTGTGGTACATATAACTAGATATACTCGTATAACAACAAACCTTATTTTTGCCAATCATGATCTATTTGTTTTGCATCCGGCTTAACTTACGGAGAAATAAAACTTATTATTTATACTAGGTATATAACGGCGGTTTTTTTTAGGGGTATAGAACTTTGAAATGGAATAAAACAAAGATGATTTTTTAAATTGACATGAAATTTACTGTATTCGAAAGATAATCTTCTGGCATTATAATTTAAATATGACTTCTGATATATAACCGCCACGATTGGCTCGGAAGTAGTCCAATCTAGAGGTCCAATTTTCGATGACCTTTTCCAACATTTGTAGCCGTATATCGGCAATAACGCGGCGAATGTTGTCCTCCAAGTGGTCAATTGTTTCGGGCTTATCGGCGTACACTAGCGACTTCACATATCCCCGCAGAAAATAGTCAAGCGGCGTTAAATCGCAGGATCTTGGAGGCCAATTCACGGGTCCAAAACGTGAAACTATGCGGTTACCAAACGTTTCCTTCAATAAATCGATTGTGGCACGAGCTGTATGACATGTTACCCCGTCTTATTGAAACCACAGTTCCTGTACATCGTGATTGTTCAATTTATGAACGAAAAAGTCAGTAATCATGGTTCTATAGCGATCACCATTGCTGTGACGTTCTGGCCAGCATCATTTTTAAAGAAATACGGACCAATTATTCCACCAGCCCATAAAGCACACCAAACAGACAGTTTTTCAGGATGTAACGGTGTCTCAACATAAACTTGAGGATTATCATCACTCCAAATACGGCAGTTTTGTTTATTGACGTACTTATCCATTTAACCAAAAGTGAGCTTCAACGCTAAACAAAATTCGCTTATGAAAATCGGGATCAATTATCAATCGGCAATTTGGTTTTGCGCCCATTCACCGAATCTACGCCTTGCTAGGTGATCGTGTGGCTTCAATTCTTGCACGAGTTGGATTTTGTAAGCACGCAAACCAAGATCTTTCTGCAAATGCTTCCATAAAGTGGATGGACACATGTCCAACTCCTGTGCACGATGGCGGATAGACTGATTCGGATCTTCCTCTACGCTACGCTCTACAACAGCAATGACTTCTTCTGTACGCACTGTTCGACGTCTCTGTGGATGCGTATTTTAATTTAGAGTAAACGTGGTCCGAAAACGTTCCATAGTTAATCGAATTAATTGCTCTGATGGACGATTATGTTGACCGTAAAATGGACGTAGTACGCGATACGTATTTCGAACAGGACCATGACTATTTTGCACATAATGGAAGAGTTGTTCAGGCGTCAGTCATTCATGTTGAAATGCCAAACCAAACTAAACATAAATCACTTGACAATCAGCTGACAAAATGGCCGCCAGTTAAAAAAGTGTTGCCAACTTAAAGTTCTATACCATAAAAAAAACCCTTTATAATACTAGTTTTCCCGCCCGTGACTTCGTACGCGCAGACTCGTCTTCGTTCGTATTGACAGACTTGTTCTTTCGTTCCATGGCATTTCACCTTTATATATTGGTATAGATATAATATAGTATAGAAGTATAGTTAAACATAGTACAATGGGCGGACCGCCAATATACATCGCCATGTCCATTATTTTTGCTGATGACGGAAATAAGAAAGTATATCTTTATTTACCTTGGAATATGACAACATATCTAAAATATTTACAATCTAGAACCTTGTCGAAGAACTTTTTTCCAATATTGTATATGAAGTGTTGCGTAAGAGATAGTAATGGATTGCGATGAAAAGGTTCTACGATTTCAACTTTGTTGACTGAACCTGAAATACGCATGGAAGTTTTCTTTTATCATCCTGCTTTTGTTTGTATAGCCTTATTTTTACTTGTTTTGGTCCTCTGTTGTCATACCTACGTTTTTTTTCTCTGAAAGTCAGGCCGGATGCAAAACAAATAGATCATGATTGGCAAGAATAAGGTTTATTTTTACAAATATTTCATGTTTGTAAGACTGGGAAAAAATAAATTTATTATTCCACAGCTTACACCGACCACATACGATCACTTTTAACTGACAGTTTTAACTGAACAGTTGTAACTGACGGCGATAATTACTGATGTTATATGAATAAAAAACTGACAGTTTTCTCTTAAGTTTAGCAGTTCAGTTAAAGCTGTCAATATCCAATGAAAAACATTTAGGTAGGTAAAACAAAATAAAACGTTACATGTTAAATTCGTAAACCAAAACTAAAAGTACTGTCGCCCGTACATTTTTCGTACATGTTTGCATTTTTCATGACATATCAGTCATGAAAAATGTTATCGCTCGCCGATACGAAATTGTTACACCGGACTACACCGGTATACATACAATTACCCAAGCTCCCAACAAGTGATAAGCTCTTCATGTGATAAATGTTTAATTGCTTTGATAAATTACGGAACCTAAATTAATATGATGTTGTAAGCAAACATGTTAAACGCAGGAACTAAACATTGGCGTGTCTCGAGGCCTCTCTCGGTAAACATGCAGTTTATTATGTAACTACAGCAACAGTCAAAATTTTACCGTTTCCACAGTCGCTCACAATGTGTACTGACAGAGGATGGAGTTAGTACTTGTGATACTGTTTGAGAAATTATGTTTAAAGCCACTCTGGAGGAACACAGTAAGTGTGGCTCAACTTCTGATGGTAAAAAATGGGGTTGAAGTCTAACATTAGGCTTATGTCATTAATTATAAGGTAGAAGTAGAGTAGTTGAATCTTTTGCGTATTTTTTTAAAAGCAGTTTGTTTTTGATGTTGTAGGATTAATACACGATGTTAGCACCTGGTAAGACAAAGATGTAACAAATAGGTTTAGCTATACTAAAACCATGCATACAGAAGCTTGATTAAAATGTGTCTAAAAATACTGAATACCAGAAAGTAGACAAAATTACGAGACAAAAATGTTCCGAACACTACATACATTCAGCCGGTTCTTGGGTTTTGAGCGACGCGGGGAAGAGCGTGGCTCTAAACGCGGTTAACGACAGTGGCTCACTTGAACTTGAATAGCATAAAGCCTATTATGGTTTTTTTTATTTATGTGACGAAATAATTTTGTGGTTTAACTAAATATTTCACGTAAAGTAAGATTTATAAACTTCACAAATTAAAGCTTTATAAGCTAAATATGGCAGTATTCCAAAGACAATTCTCTCATAAGACTAAATGGCATCATAAGGCACACACAAATTACACGACCTACACTGTATTATCTTAGAATTCCTTGACTGTTCCAAAAATTCATTAAGTGCCATGAAAGGTTAATGATCATGGCGATAAACATTAAATAATACTAAAGCGTGCGAAAATATGCAAATTCGCTACTTTTCATCTCGTTTCTAACAATGCCTGCTTTTGCACCATTTTGTTTAATGTTATGTACCTACCCGTACCTACCTGATCAAACGGAACACTGTGTCAAAATTATATTTGAAGCCATAAAACGGATCAAACCTTAACTTGAAAGTAAGTTAAGTGTTTACCTCAATGTATCAATAATTTTACTGAAATTGTTCAAAGTATAAAAAAATATTTTGACTTTGATGATCTAGACACGTAGTATTTATATACTCTTTGATCTAGACTAAACCCTGTTAAATTATTGGTATAGGCAGGCGTGACGCTTACCATCAGGAGAGCGAACTGTTTGTCTCGTCACTCAATCAAATAAAAAGTAAAAACTACACCAATCGTTTTTTTTGGGTTTTTTTCGGGCTATGTAAAAATTATAGTATCCACCGATAAAAGTGCACAAAATCTTACAGAATTGGTAGGAGTATTGAGCACTTTAATAGTTATTCTATAACCTAGGAATCTTACTGAACAATTATGTACTAATAGCTGCTCCCTGTGGTTTCACCCGCGTGGAACTAATGCAAAGTATCTCTCACTTTGTGTATAATTTAGATTTCTCAATACAAACTTTGTCACCTGAGACTTTGACACCTGTCACTTTGACACCTGACACTTTGACACCTGACACTTTGACACCTGACACTTTGACACCTGTCACTTTGATGCTTCAAAAGCTTCACAAGCCATTTTTTTATATCTTTTAGTAAACGTTTTTCCCTAGAAGCCTATGTGTTAATCCAGGATATAAGCTATCCTGGTACCTAATTTCATCCAAATCCATTCAGCCATTTGAGCGTGAAGGAGCAACAAACACTCACACACACACACACATACAAACTTTCGAATTTATAATATTAGTGTGATTATCTAGGAAATTCACAAAACACAAAATATACCATTGCAGAGCATTTTATAGCGAGATAATAAATAGTTCAAGTAATTTTGCATTGCATGTGATATATTTAGTATGATCAGAATAATTTGGCATATTGCTGCATGATAAAAGTTTGCCATGTTATCAAAATGCTATAAAGTCACTCTGCATAATTATCCAAAGTGAGTAGAAAGTGACCCTTCTTTTTATAAAATATTGATCTATTTATAAGTTAAACTAATTCCGATTTTTTCTACTTTAAATTCAACATGAGGCTTATTTTACTGCTGTTTTATTAATTCCTTATTAAAATCCCAAGAACATAATAATTATAAGTCTATCCCAGAGATTTATGGTTTTAATAAGTTTAAAAACAGGTACCTCTTTGCATCTTAATTACATAACGTATTGCTCTCAAAGTTATCTACGCCTTATATGTACAGTATCTGGCAAGAAAATTGCAATTGACGTTCTATGATCGCATGCATGTTCTGTTCAAGGAACAAAAGTATCATTTAAAAATGATATTTTAAAAAATAGGCACACATTTTTTTAATGAATGCATGCTACTTTTTATGTTAATTTTTTTACTTTGCATTATTATACCCAAAAAATAAAACTTTTTTTTTATGCCTTTTCACTTTTCAGTTCTAGATAGAAATAAAACAAACTTGTTTTATTTTTTATTGTTTTGTTGCTTTGTCATCGGTTTGTGAGATACCCTGAAAGTTTCAGCTGGATAGCTAATCGGGAAGTGCTCGAAATTTGAATTGCAAATTCCAGGACCAAATACATAGATAGGAGTACATACATACATACATACATACAAGTGAAGTAAAATAAAATCTTTTAAAAAGACTAGCTACAAGATTGGTTCTTGAAGAAAACAATATTCAATATTTAATAGTATTGATATCTTAACAACTAGGTACTATTTAAGATTTATTAAGTACTAGCTTTCCCGCCCGTGACTTCGTCCACGCGGACTACCGTTTATCGCGAAAAAAAGCATCCTATGTTCTTCTAGGATGTTTAAACCAATGCAAATGTAGGTATAGCACCAATGCTCTTGATGTTTTTTGACAGTCTTTTTATTTTGTTTCTATGGCAACCTTTCCTTGCAGCGAGTAATCAGCATTTTCCAGTTTTCCCGTGAAAACTTTAAATTTTGCGGGATAAAAAGGATCCTACGTTTTATTCTAGGGTGTAAACGATCTAGATTCCAAATTTCATCAAAATCCGTCCAGTCGTTATCACGTGAAAGCTCCCCAAACTAACAAACAAACAAACAAACAGACTGTTAAATGTGAAGGCAAGTTTCGCCCAAATTAGACTAGATGGCGTTGTATGGCCTTAAAACACGCAAGCGATATGTTCCGCGACCACGTGACTTTAGCCGCCAACTTTGAAATATATTACCATCCACCCTATGCGTTGTTTTATTTTAATTACAACCATAATCATGCGACTCTTTGGCTCTGAGTTTGGACATGGTCCTTTACGAGTCGGATTTGTGAAGCAGACGTTTTTTAGGCTTTTCAGCTGCAAAGCACTTGGAATAGGGGTGGTTCGCCATTAGCAGTGCTCATCGCGCGCGCATCTCAGGTTGAGGTGGACGCCGCGATTGGTTGGAGCGGTGACGTGCTGTCCCGTTCCAGGTCTGTCTGCAACCAAGACTGGTGCGGAGTACCGGAAAGTGCAGTCCCGCCAACCGAGGAAGCAAAGCGTGACGTCAGCGCTGAGAGGACTGATGAAGTCTTCGAAGCTACGTCGTCGTGAGAAGTTGTGACGTCATATCAAGGACGTGGAACCAGCATTGAGTGTGAGTACATTTTTGTGTTTATTTAAGTACATTAAAATTTTGTGTTGAAGTGAATAACTGAGTACATTACATGTTCATTCTCTATTGGGAAGTGAATGAATCATTTTCATCGAAAAATTTGAGCAGTTTTAGGACTTTAACATTTTATAGAATACGTGACTTTAACTTTTGAATAATAATAATAATATATTCGGGACATTTCCACACCAATTATCTAGCCCCAAACTAGGATACCCTGTGCTATGGGCACTAGATAACGGATAAACATACATAGATAAGAATATTACATCCATGACTCGGAAACAAACATTTCTGCTCATCACACAAATGATTGCACCTTGCAGAATTCTTGACTTATAAAATTTTTGTGTGCATGCCATAAGACTTAGAATAGTTTAAGAAAAAGTGTACCGACGGGGAATCCACGCCCGTTTTCCCTCCCAGTGTGCATAATCTCAAACACTTGTAAATTTTCATAAATTTTATGGGACTTGAAATCAAAGTTTAAGTTCATGTTTTAAGTTGTGTGATTCAGCGCCACTTTCACTATGTTTTCCATCGCTTTAATCAGGTCTCAGGCTGACAACTTGACTAGAATAAGTAAAGCATATGAAAATTATAAGAAATCACCTAAAGACCGTCTAGCCAAGGAGTCCTATCATGAGACTAGATTGAAGACGCTGGGGGAGCAGTGGAAGGCTGCCGTTGAAAACCATAAAAGGTTACAAAGAGATGAAAGTGAAGCCATCCTTGAACATAAATACTTCAAACCGGACATGTTTGAAGAAATTGAGGAGGTCTACACAAGTTACAAGACAGATCTCAAAGAGGCATTGGCTGCTTTTAGAGATTCTTCAATGACTTCAAATACGTCCAATCAACTTAAACATAGCTCAGGAATGGATACCAATGTAAGGCTCCCAAAAATCAGGATCCCGATGTTTTCTGGGACTTATTCAGAGTGGCAAACATTTAGAGATTTATATGTGTCACTGATCGATACAAGCGCATCAATAGATGACGTGCAGAAAATGCATTATTTAAAAAGCCACCTCTCCGGTGAGGCGGAGCAGCTTTTGCGGCATGTTCCGATCACATCAACCAACTACCAAGAATCATGGTTATTGCTAAATAGTCGATAAAACAACAAAAGGTTTTTGGCCGGTAATCTACTGAAGCGTTTTATGGAGCAGCAAAGTATCAAAATAGAATCATCCAAAGCAATTAAAGATGTATTGTCACTAATGACACCTTGAATGGCTTGAAAATACTGGACATCGATGTAGGTACATGGGATCTACATCATTTGCACGAAGTACGACCCTGAAACACGCAAGCAATGGGATTTTAAGATAAATATGTCAGACGAATTTCTCACCTTGCACCAAATGCGAGAATTTTTAGAGTCGAGATTTCGTTCTCTAGAATTTTTGGACAAACCAAAATCAACTCCAAATTTTTCAAAGCCTAGGATAATGCACACTGTTACTATTGACTCTGAAACATCAAATCTTTGCCAATTTTGCGAACGGACTGGACACAAAATCGCGAATTGTAAAGAGTTTTCCAAATTAGATTATTATGCACGTCACAAATTCGTTCAAACCTCCAGGCTTTGTTTTAACTGTTTGGGCCGAAACCACACAGTCAATTCGTGCTCATCTTCCACCAAATGTCACGTCTGCAATAACAAACATTATTCTTTACTTTACCCTAAATCTAATCCAAAGAAAGAGTTGCGTACTTTTGGTACGCCTAAACCAGAAGTAGCAGTAATGACAACATCGTCAGAAACTCAGTCACCTTCGAATGTCGCGGCACATTCTTCAAAGGAAAAGGCACCTAATCAGGTACTTTTGGCCACCGCTCTTGTTCAATCACCAGCAAGAAACGGTAACGTACGTTTACTTAGAGCCCTTATAGACCAGGGTTCACAAGCGTCGTTTGTGACTGAAACGGCTGTGAAGTTGCTGGGCCTTAGTAAAACATACCCACCAGAAGTGTTATATCTGGTTTGGGAGGCGACAAGAATACTTTGGCGTCAAAGTATGTTGTTGCCATGAAGGTACAATCACGTCACGATCCTACTTTTCAGATTGAAGTACGTGCTCACGTCCTAAGTACTATTACGAGTTTACTTCCGACTGAAAAGATCGTGAGCGTAGAGTGGCCTGAGCTTGCACAGATCAGCCTAGCTGATTCACATTATGACATACCAAACAAAATCGACATTTTGTTAGGTAGCAACGTGTATGGTTGACTTATAAGAGAAGGATTGATCAAGGGTCCTAATGGCGCTCTTGTTGTACATCAAACAGCCTTAGGATAGATCTTGACAGGTCCTACACATCAGTTAGAAGATGATCAAGCCCTCTCACAAACCCATTGTCATCACAACGTGATCACGAGTATGCATGTTCACGTAGATGACAACGAATTGTTGAAAAAAATTTGGCAATTAGAGGAGTCCAATTCCTTTGGAACAAAAATGCTCACCGAGGAGGAGCAGCTGTGTGAAGAATTTTACAGTAAAACAACATGCAGGGACTCTACTGGACGTTATGTTGTGCGTCTTCCTTTTCACGAGGACGACCCTCAGTGCAAATATGAAAACTCAAGAGACATTGCGGTCAAGATCTCCTTGAACGTTGCTTCAAGAAGAATCCTGAAATTAAAGTAAGTTACTCCAATGTTATGCATGAATACTTCGATCTTGGTCACGTGGAACGTATAACTGAAATAGACGATAAAAGATCTGAGAGTGTATACCTTCCACATCACGCCGTTATACGCGTATATAAGACCACGACCAAGGTCAGATTAGTGTTCGATGAATCTTGCCGAGGACATCATGTAGTATCTCTGAACGAGGCGTTGATGGTTGGCCCCACGATACAGCAAGACTTACATCATATTATAATGAGATGGCGCACACATCCAATTTTATCTAAGTGCATTATGTGCACTAAGTGCATTGACATAGTAAAGATGTACCGTCAGGTCATGGTTAGCAAACAGGACGCAGACTTCCAGCGACTTGTATGGAGAGACGATCCTGAATCTGAAGTAGAAGACTTCAGATTAGGGAGAGTCACATTTGGCACAGCCTGCGCTCCTTACTTGGCTGTGAAGACGTTGCAGCAGTTGGCCGTTGATGAAGATTTCCCTGCAACAGCAAAAAGCGTCAAGATAGACTTTTATGTAGACGACTTATTAACAGGCTGTGAAACAGTAAATGAAGGAATTAGGATTTATCAAGAGGTGAAAGAGTTAATAAATAGAGGAGGATTTGAATTATAGAAATGGTTAACTAACGACAAGGATTTAGCAAAGGTTATGATGGATAAAAGTGAAAGTGAAAGTAGATATAAAGATGAATGAAACAGTGAAGTTACTAGGACTCACTTGAGACAAAGAATCAGATTCCTTCCATTACTCGGTGCAACTTCCTGATCTGCAAAATCCTATCACAAAATGAAAGGTGGTTTCGGACATCTCTCGTCTGTTTGACCCATTAGGGTGGGTCGCACCCTGTGTCGTCGTGGCCAAGGTGATGATACAGAAGATCTGGTTAGCTGCAATAGACTGAGATGAAGAATTGCCTGACGATCTACTGAAGGAATGGCTCACGTACCGGTCAAATCTAGTTCATGTTCGAGACATTTCAATTCCAAGATGGATCAAGGCTAAATCGGATGATGATCTAAGCGAGCTCCATGGATATTGTGACGCGTCAATTTCTTCATATGCAGTGGCAGTCTACTTGAGAACAGTTGACGCTGCCGGCAATGTCCACTTCAATTTTGTTGCTTCAAAAACCAAAGTAGCTCCAACGATGCAAGTCTCAATGCCTTGACTGGAGTTAATGGGAGCAGTTCTACTGGCCAAATTACTCACAGAAGTAGCTAGTGTGTTGAGCAGCATTGACAACTCAAACGTTCATGGATGGATTGATTCAACGGTGGTGTTGGCATGGCTCAGTAGTCACCCAAGTCGTTGGTCTACTTTTGTAGGCAACAGAAATTCCGAGATCCTATCAAAACTTGACAACACACAGTGGGCACATGTCCAATCCATGGAAATCCTGCAGACATTACATCCCGAGGCAGTACGCCTTTGGAACTCGCTCAGAGTAGCTTGTGGCTGCAGGGTTCTACATGGCTCAAAGACTCAACTATCGACTACACAAGACCGCAATCGGCTTCCACGAATCTGGAAGATAGAAAAGTCAATTTTCATTTGACGATGGACCTATCAACCGAAGATCCGATATGGACAAGATTTTCATCCTTGCGAAAATTGATTCGCATTGTTGCGATTTGTCGAAGATTTTTGAAGGTGAAAGATGTCAAGAGGAATCTGCATAAGTTTGGACCTTTTCTCACGAGTTCAGAACTCAATAACGCTCTTGATGTCTGCATTAGGCGATGTCAAGTCTTGGAGCTAGAAGGGTAAACTGAAACCTCTGAACCCGTACCATGATGATAAAGGAATTTTGAGAGCTCAAGGAAGAATACAGAATGCAGATCTTCCTGAAAATACAAAACAGCCTGTCATTCTTCCTCACAAAAGTCACTTTACAAACCTGATCGTTGATAATGCTCATCAGAAAACACTGCATGGTGGTCCCTTGTTAATGCTTAACTATTTGCGTACGAAATATTGGATCGTGTCAGCTAAAAGTTTAGTGAAAAATCACGTGCGTAAGTGTGTTACATGTGTACGAAATTCAGCAACAACGAGAAATCAACTTATGGGTCAATTGCCAGAGTCACTCCTGTTCGTCCCTTCCTGCAAAGTGGTGTAGATTTTGCCGGACCAATAAATATCCGAATGTCTAAAGGTCGTGGCAACCGATGCTATAAAAGTTACATCAGTCTCTTCATCTGTATGGTTACTAAGGCTATACATTTGGAAGTCGTCAGTAGCCTCACATCTGAGGGATGGTGTGCGACGTGGGTATGTCAGCGATATTTGAAGTGACAATGAAGCAATTTTTTGGGTGCTTCAAAAGAACTTCAAATGATTGTTGACCCACAAGTATCATCCGTAACTGTAGACATTCGGGAGTGGTTAGGCAACAATAACGTCACTTGGCACTTCATTCCTCCTCATGCACCAAACCATGGTGGGTTATGGGAGGCAGGCATGAAGTCAACCAAGTTCAGTTTAAAACGCGTTGTGTAAGACTCAAGTCTCACCTTTGAGGAAATGTCTACCGTTTTGTCGCAAATTGAGGCTTGTCTCAATTCTAGGCCATTTTCTATACTTCCAGACAATCATTCACCCCTACCCCTTCCTAGTTGGAGAGCCATTAGTCACTGTGCCTGACCAGAACTATGAGCAGAGCAACATTTCTTCATTGAGAAGGTGGCAACTGGCACAACGTATGGTGCAGAATTTCTGGCGTAGGTGGTCCGATGAATATTTAGTTTATTGTTTGCAGAGGTACAAGTGGTCGAAAGTGACACCTGAACCTAATACTCAAACACCATAATATGTTACAAAAGATCTTAATAATTAATAGGTAGAATAACATATTACCCTCATAGGGTGTACAACGAACAACGCAACGGGTTTAATTAAAGAAATTTTTAGTTGATCCGGAAAAAATCCTTCTTGAAAAGATTGGTTAATCAGCAGGTAATAGGGTAAGGTTAATTCTCTACGCCGTAACTATATTATTTAGTTTTGAAAGTTTTTATAATAACGTATAATTCACGAGGTTCCACCGGGCTTAGATACAATGTGTTATCAGTGCGAGCGAGAGGCGGCCGGCCGCGCGCCGAACCCCCACCACTCGCTCTCCCCACTGATGCGAAAAACTCATTGAACAGGTTTGCTACCTGGATCGCGTAATGTTGGACACGTAGTTCTCATCAAGAAAGATAATCTTCCTACAGCTCGTTGGTTGTTAGGACGAGTTGTGACCAAGCATCCAGGCTTGGATAACATAACTAGAGTTGTTACTCTCAAATGTAAAGGATCTCTCATCAAGAGACCTACATCAAAACTGTGTATTCTACCCGTTACAGAATAAATGCTTTGTACAAATTGACTGAACAAATTTGATTATTACCACAAGTGATTTATGTTACCGCAATCGTTTCGCAAAAAAACATTTTTTGATTTTTAATGCAGAGCTTTTTCAAAGCTCCACACTCCGTTGACCTCATGGTGGGCGGTGGTGTAGTATTTGGTGGTGAAGAACGTTTAATGACGTTCTTGGTGGGCGGTATGTTAAATGTGAAGGCAAGTTTCTAACAAATTAGACTAGATGGCGTTGTATGGCCTTAAAACAAGCAAGCGATAAGTTCCGCAACCACATGACTTTAGCCGCCAACTTTGAAATATATGAGTGTTCATGATAATACGTTCTTTTATTTTAATTACAACCTTATTCACGCGACTCTTTGGCTTGGATTACAGACAACGTTTCGCTTTAATATTAAAATGTGCCAAAATGAAATACTTTTATTTGTGTTATAAGCATGCTACAATTGTAGGCTCGCAATGCACGACTCATATTACTACTCATACTAATTAATTCATACCCAGATAATCAAATTTTCATTTGTCTAGCCTTTACGTAGAGGAAGCTACGAAATTATGCCTACAGCGTAGCTGGTCTACGATTTTTTGTAGATCTATCTTGCGAAACTTTGTCAAGTCATCTCCTCGCGAATACCGTAAAGTTTGAAGACAAAAGTCTTCAACCAGTATGTCCTACCTGTTATCACATACGGAGCTGAGTCGTGGACACCCACGGTACGACTAGTCCACTAATCAGCGGGCAAAGGAAAGGGCTATGCTCGGAGTTTCTCTGAAAGATCGTATCCGGAATGAGGTGATCCGCAGAAAACCTAAATTGTCGACATAATTGTCGATTAGTAAGCTAAAGTGACAGTGGGCTCATAACTGTAATAACGGTCATAACTGTCGAAGGACTGATAACCGTTGGGGTAGACATGTTCTTGAGTGGAGACCACGACTCGGCAAACGTAGTGTAGGGCGCCTTCCGGCTAGGTGGAGCGGCGATATACGCAAAGTGGCTGGCAGCAGTTGGAAGAGAAGAGCCGAAGATCGGGCTCAGTGGCATGCTTTGGGAGAGGCCTCAGTCGACTGAACCGGGCTGATGATGATGATGAATGTCTATCTAGATGTTTGTTCGCGCATGGATCACTAACTACTAATGGACTAAATGAGCGATTGAAATGCGGTTTTAAACATGATAGCTTATGATTTGACTTAAAGTCTGGTGTAATTTGTATCTCAATACGACGAGAAGAAACCGAGCAATCAAAATAAGGTTGACTGGAAGAGATCGCTTTTAGCGATAAGTCCGCCCGTTGTACTTTAGTTATAAGATTGTTCCTATTTATTGTAAATTTTTGGAAACTGGTGTACAATAAAGTATTATCTATTTATCTATCTATAAAACTATTTGAGGTCTGAACACATTTGATTAATTTGGTATATTGGTAGTTTATGTCCTGGAATAACCAATAGGATAATTTTGAACCAACGCGAGAAATGACCACGCAAGCAAAGCCACAATAAAAAAGAAACCGCTAGTATACACACAATGATACAGTGACCTACTTAACATTTATGATTTCATTCACAGTGCATTTCACCAGTATCTTCAAAATAACACCATTAACCGAATCTAAGCGAATGGATAACATTAAAATTAATAAGTCGGAAATTATGTTTGTTAATTTATATCGAGTAAATGTCCAACTATTTAAAAGAATAAATTTAACAAATGATTATGGAGGTAAAATAAGCTATTTTTTTTTGTTGAGAGCTCCTTTTGTTTAAATAAAGTCGCTAAGTTAAAATCTTACGGCCGGTTGGCCGTGACCCTGACTAGTCAACCAACATTCGCGGGTTCAAATCCCGCTGGGTGCAATCGTTTGTGTGATGAGCAGAAATGTTTGCTTCTGAGTCATGGAAGTAATATTTTTTTATCTATGTATATTTACCCGTTGTCTAGTACTCATAGCACAGGGTATCCTAGTTTGGGGCTAGATGATTGGTGTGAATTATTGTACCGAATAATATTATTATTACGGCAATGACTATGCACTTAAACATAATTTTAACTTTCTCGTTATATGTCTCAGCTCAGGGTTTATTTCCATTCGACTGTCAGTCTGAAAAACCTTTCTTATAATATTAGGTTTCTAATAGGTAAGCACCTTCGACCACATCATCGCTTTCCGTCAGGTGAGATCGTGGTCAAACGATTGTCTAGTCTATCTAACTTATAATGAAGCAATAGGAACAAAATAGACTGTACAAAGATAGTTTAAATAAAATGGTTGGTACTTAAAATAAGCAAATGAAAAAGTTTTTTTTTAAATCGATTCGTTCTGTTTGGCTGTTTTTTGTCGGTATGATTGTTCGCACACGTGCACGTACTGGACCGATTGCGATGTAGTTTTTACAGGGATAGGATAGGATTGACTTAAGAACTGGGGTACTCGGTATCTCAATCCAATGAGCAAAGCCGAGCAAAAAATAAAAAACTTATTGACGGCTGAAGGAATTTTGATCAAATGTTGGTATATTGGTACTTTTGATCCTGGAATAACACACACAGGGTAATTTTAACCTAGAGAAATAACCACGCGTGCGAAGCCGCGGGTACAGCTAGTCCGTAAAAAAAACAAAATACCAACTGTTGATTTTGCGTCTCCAAATCCCCACCATTATTTCAATAAAATTTATTCGTGCAATGAATATTCCAGTCGATTTAATCAACTTAGGCGCTTTGGTTCGTCGGTCGGAAAGAAATGCTTTAAATAAAAGCAATTATGGTATTATTTCACTCGATTTGATCTAGGGAAAAAGTTGAATAATAATTATGGATCTGCCATCGGTTTTTTTTTCTCACAAAAACTTCTTAATATGAAATGTGCTTTCGTGGTTTACAATGCCAAAATTATTAATGTTTTTTTTCCTAATTTAAGGAACTTTAAGAGTGAACGGCGAATTTTTTTTTTCTTAGAATTTGGAATTAAGAAATTATTAATATATATTTTTTTGCTCAATAAAGATTTCGCTCAGAATTTTTTAAGTAAGGATCATAAGGATCTAAATGAATCTAAAAAATAGATATTCATTTTCATAGCCGATAAATTTAGGAGGATCATGCAATGCCATTTAGTGCGAATCTGTCCCCACTTTACTTAATGACATAGGTACAATGAGGTTCATTACCACGGTGGGTACAGTACAAACTACACTTGCGTGCAATGGAATAGACTCAAGACCTCAAGCGCGCAATCGTGATTTTCTAAATCTGAAAATATGTAAAATACAATAAAACCCAGACACTGAAAGTTTACCATCTCACCTTTATAATAACTTAATTTTAGACAAAATCAGTTGAATATTTTTTGAGAGATGAAATTATACATATTTTGTACAAGTTTGAAAGCAACCATTTTTTTTTTAGTTTAAATTATTGATTAATGATTAAATACGTTCCACTTCGGAGTTTTTATAGGCATCGACGGCGCGAAACTTGCAGTAATGAGGAGAGCAATATTTTCAGGCATTAATTCTTACTTTACGTATTTTGTGTATAAGTGTCAAATTTCTACGAATATTTTTTCTTGTAGACCTTATGTATCAAAGCTTTCAAATAATCGAATTTATTTATAAATTAAATACTAACAACACAAAAAAAAACTTTGATTTCGCGTGTAGGAGCTGAGTCATTTTTATAGCTCCTCGTAAGCAATGAAATCGACTCAGCGAGCGACTACGCGAGTACGAGTATAGTTGTTTTAGTCTAAATTACGCACCATTCCTAATGTTGTGTGTTCCAAACACACAATATTTTGAGTTAGAAAATATTAATCAAAGGAAAATATAGTAAGTGTAAGTGAAGCTAGTTTAGATTTTAAATAATGCAATCGCTCCCTGTCTAGATGTAATTTACTTAAGTCGCTTCCTTAAGGCAAAGTCGGCGAGTCGACTCAACGTTCCCATTGAGAACATCAAAAGATTGTACTTAACTAACTATCCATCTTGAATATTCATTTTTGTAACCGTTTCATTAGTTAGAAAAATGCTTTTATTAAAATTAATAGACAAGCGCTTAGATATGCTAATTCTGATTATGTTAACAAGGTTAACAATTTGCTCCTGAGCTGCGTACTACGTAACTGATTTAAGTGCAAAGATACATTTTGTTGTTGTTGAAATATGTGAACAAATATCTTGAGATGGTTTTAATAAATTTAGAAGCAGAGATAATTATTTTTCGACCTCGACCTTCTAACCTCGTGGTTAGGGACGACCATTTTTCGTCCCTAACTACGATTTCCTGTATCTAAGTAATTAGTAATATTTAGGGAGTTAGGAAAAATAAAGTATTAGGAAGTTGTAGTATTTAGAAAGAATTACAAACCGGGAAGAGCTAGGAATTACAAGTAGATTAATAATTGGGTGGGAATTAGGTTTATTACAAGAACCACGATCTCACATATATCTAAAATCAAAGCTTCACACACATACGCTGGCCTTCAAAACTTAGTACCACACTTATGATGTCAGTCTGTTCGCGCATCACGTAAAACTACTGAACCGATTACAGTGCGTTTTTGACTGTTGGATATCTTAGGTTTTGACTTAACAAGTGGTGTAATTGGTATCTCAATCCGATGAGTAGGAGCCAAGCAATTTAATAAAACTTCTATGAAGTATAAAAGTGTGGTAATAAGTTTCTAAGTTGAATGCCAGTGTATTTTCCATACGCGGGAATCGAGCCAACAAAATCTTGCTTCGCAGCCAGTTCAATTGTAACTACGCAATGAAAGCTGTCTGGAAGCACCATTTAGTTTAATAAGAGTGATACACCTTCAAATTCAGCATCACTTTATTTTGCATACGTGAGCTAGTGATAAATTATTTCATTGTACCTAACCACATTTTGAATCAGTCACAAATCAATGTCGACAACATAGCCAGACACCTACTTAACTATCCAGGCTAGAGCAGGCAACGGTATGCATATTTATAATGTCTGGTAGTGTCCGCCCAAATTAACTGCCCTACATAGACACGACCTGACGTTACATAGCTTAGGTGGCTGACGTAGTCGTTGCGATCATATTTCCTGGAAAAAGTAATGCCACTAATGTTCAGTATATAATATTTTGGGCCGTACTGGCTCACGATTACGAATTATATATGAATGTAATTGAGCTAAGTCTAACAGTTTGTCATATTTGTGTGACTTCAATTCCCATTTTTTTAAAATAAATCTTTTCAAGTATTAATTCTGTATTGATGCTGAAATTTCGTAAGTTATGATTCGAAACTTTGGGTGTGATCGTTAGTTTGTGGACGTGCTTTATTTTAAGCAAACTTATATGATAAGCAGCTGTCAGTAAGGAAATATCAGTATGTGTTGCTGATGCTGCAAGTGTGCGTGCCCATCCTGATTTCGTTTAGTTTCATATACAATATGCTATCCCAACACCTACGGTGGAGCCTATCCTTCAGAGCACCCTCGCAGAGTCCATTTTATTAATCACTAGCTTTCCCGCCGGCGACTTCGTTCGCGTGGACTACAGTTTATCGCGAAAATAAGCATCATATGTTCTTCTAGGATATTAAAAACCAATGCAAAAGTAGGCATAGCCAACGCTCTTGATGTTTTTTGACAGACTTGTTATTTCGTTTCCATGGAAACCATTCTTTACAGCAAGTAATCAATATTTTCTAGTTTTTCCGTGGAAAATTTCAATTTTCCGGGATAAAAAGTATTCCTTGTTTTATTCCAGGCTATAAACTGTCTCCATTTCAATTTTCATCTAAATCCGTCCAGCCGTTATCGCGTGAAAGCTCCCCAAACAAACAAACAAACAGACAACGTTTCACTTTTATATATTTGTATGGATAATCTGTTTTATTTTCGTTGAAGTAATTACATACATTTCCACCGCTAACCACTTATCCTAGCTAACCACTAGCTATTGATCCTATTTACATGCACAAATTAATAGTTTATATAACCCCGGACCCCCCACCCTCCATTATAGCTAAGAAACATCTAGATCACATCAGTTTTCAAACAAATAAACCGTATCAAAATTAGTCCATTTGTTTGGTAGCTACGATCCTTATCTCCATTCCCAACCCATTCATCAATTATAAAATATAATAACTATATTTTAAATTGTTTTGACATTCTTGTATATATTTATTTGTTATTGCTTTATTCATTATTTTGTCAAGATTAACGTTTTTACATAATTTTAATTTGACATTATTGTATACTTGATACACATATTTTAATAATTTATATTTCTTTCTTGTTGATATGTAAATATTTTCTGAATAAATAACTATTGACTATATTGACTATTAATATCGTAGTATGGTGGGAAATTTGGGCTATTCATTCTTGGGCCTTGTAAGGTGGGTTTAAAACACAGAGGTTTTATTACGCTTACTATAACCGTACTACAATACAACCGTTACTAAAACCTATTTGGTTAAAAACTAAACCAGGTATATAATAAAAATAAAAAAACGACGGAATGACTTAATAATTCAAAAAATATTATGTCAGTCTCTAATCTATCACCATAGATTATACAATAATTCTCTCGGTATTGGTTGTTTGGAGATTCTCGTCTGATCACGTATCTCCTATTTATTATAGTTTGTGGTTGGTAATAAAGAGCTAAATTCCTATGAGACTGCCTCCAAAGAGTATATATATACTACGCTGCCTCTTACGTAGTATTTATATACTCTTTGAGGCTGCCTTAAAGAAAGCTGAAGGCTGCTTGAGCACCATCAAAGAGGATGTAAATACTACGTAAGCCATTCGGTGGAACGTTTAATCCGTTTTAATCGTAGACGCGTCTACGGTTTTAATCAAATTTTACTTGTCAATTTTATTTCGAACGTATGGCGTTGCTTTTCGTGCCTTATTTATTAAAACATATTGTTTACTTTATAAAATCAGCAAAAGTGACTAAACATAATAGACATATATATTTACTCTAAACATATTTTTATGCTTGTTGGTGCGTCATGCACTCTCGGCAGAGAGTAGTATAATCCTTGGCCATGCATCAAGAGTAGGTAAGTTTCCATTAATGTTTGTTCATTTATTTTGTTTCCGATTTAAAGTCATTTAAATCAACCTAAAATGGCAGATGAAATCCCCACATTCAAGTGCGTGCTGGTTGGCGATGGCGGAACTGGCAAAACAACATTCGTGAAACGACATTTGACTGGAGAGTTTGATAAAAAATACGTTGCTACTCTCGGTGTTGTAGTACATCCCCTGGTTTTTCATACTAACCGTGGACCAATCAGATTTAGCGTATGGGATACTGCTGGCCAGGAGAAGTTCGGAGGACTTCGAGATGGTTACTATATTCAAGGCCAATGCGCTATAATCATGTTTGATCTCACCTCTCGCGTAACTTACAAAAATGTACCCAACTGGCACAGAGACTTAGTCAGAGTATGTGAAGGAATTCCAATTGTTTTGTGTGGAAACAAAGTTGACGTCAAGGACAGAAAAGTCAAGGCTAAAGCAATTGTATTCCACAGGAAAAAGTACCTTCAGGTGAGGATATAGCTGCATTTATAAAATTGATATAACATAATGGTACATTTTTTCTAGGTCATCATTCACTAATAGCTGTATATTTTTCTTTTCAGTACTATGACATCTCTGCAAAGTCAAACTACAACTTTGAGAAACCTTTCCTGTGGCTAGCTAGGAAATTGATTGGTGATGGAAATCTAGAATTTGTTGCCATGCCTGCATTGTTGCCCCCAGAAGTCGCTATGGACCCTCAATGGCAAAACCAAATTGAAGAAGATCTCAAAGAAGCCCAAGACACTGCTCTTCCTGAAGAAGATGAAGACTTGTAAACGTAGCATTGTTTAATTAAAATTCACAGTGCACAATAATGAGCATTAATGTGTGAGCATTAAATTCCTCAGATGTCATTTTTGTCATCTGAGGAATTTAAGGCTCATCCTCACATGTACACAAATTGTAATTTCATTCCATACCAAAACATCAAGTACATGTTAACACTATGTGGTCTTAACTTATTTATAAAACTTATATCTCATTCAATTATTGATATAGCATTCTGGAGCTCTCCTTAAAAGTAGTCGTATTATACAATTGTCTTGGTAAATAATAAGTTCCTCATATTACTCGTAGAATTAATTTGTATGGTTAATTATTGAGTATGTAAATTGTGAAACAAAATTTTAGCACAATAACATGTACTCGTAACATCCAGGGATGGCAGTCGTCACTCTATTTATCACAATCTGTTATCTGTTTGTTTAAAACCTGCAAGGACTGACGAATATTTCATTGTAAAATTGTGGTGATATTTTCGGGTATTTTTTTTATAAAGATGTAAAACCATTTTTTTTTGTTTTCATACTGACCAAGCAAAATGCCTACAATCCACTCTTATACTCTCTATAAATACATACTCTCTCTACATACATACTGTCTCTATTTATGATAGGGTACCAAAACTACACCGCTTTATTAAGGAGTACAAAATACAAATACATAAGGAACCAAGTGATGGACTCACGAAGTAAGAATTTACACAGACGGAAAATAGTAGCAGGGAAGGGAGTGGGACCCACAACTTTATTTTCCAAGTGGATGTGTGGGTATAAATCCAGGCAGCAACAGCGATACTGCGCAGGAAGGTAACTGAGTATAAAATCAGAATACTCTCAGAAAGCGTCGCAGTCCTAAAATAACTTCAAAGATATGAACACTCCTTGGGGCTAACTATCCATTATCATGATCTTCTGGTGGAGCACAGTATACTTAATGATCTTACCCTCCAATGGGTAAAGGGACACAGCGGATCCAGAGGGAATGATACGGCTGATGAATTGGCAAAGAAAGATTCGGGTATGTGCCCTGCAGGACCGCAGCCAATGATTACATTGCCTAACAGTCAAATTTGAGCTTGGATCCGTCAAAGAACAAACAAATTACATCAGGAACTATGGGCAAGTATAAAAGATTTTGGACTATCAAGGGAGGCTTTACCAGAGTTAAATCCGAGATACTCCTAAAAACTTGTTAACCTTAAACGGAACAGCGTCTAACAGGTCGTACGAATTGTCACTGGTCATTGCCCTTTTAACAAACACCTACATAGATTTGGTGACACAGACAGCCCCTTGTGCAGAGGATGCATGGGGCAGAAGAAACGGCCTTGCATGTGTTCCTGGAGTGCGAAAGCGTGGCGCTACAAAAGGTTCCTGGGAACAACTGTGGGAAGCCTGCGCCGGAATACGTGAGCTAGCCTTCCTGAGGAAGGTCGGGTAACTAGTAGACACCACCCGGATCACGCAAAAGGGGCCGATGATCGGCCTAGTTGCGGAAAAGAGCCCTGTCGCGGCGTCCGACCTTCTTGCAGAGCCAAAGACAAGAAATAAACGAGACAATCAGATGTCATCTGGACTTGACGAAAAACAGAAAAAGGACGAACTTTTCATTTAAATTATAAAAATTGCCTTTTAATTTCTCCCGACTCCTGTCCGACCGGACAAGGTGGTCCTTCGAACCGGACAAGGTGGTCCTTCAACCTATTTGTAACCAGACCTACAGAAAAACGTCTACAAAAACAATGACTGTCCGGAGCCCGATCACAACTAGGTCTCGGGCCAGACAGACCGAAGATGGCGAGATGGCCGACAGCCGCGCGCCCCCTCCGACTCCGTCCGCAATCTCGGTGGCGAGCACATCCTCCTCAATCCGTCGGGAGAGGATTATCGCGCTGAAAATTGAAGCTGCGGAATGTAGAGCTGACGTCAAAATTGCCGAAATAAAAAATGACCTCGTCATGGACAAAATCAAAATTGAACAACATGCTCTCGATGATTCTGAGCGCGGCGCACCTCTCAATACGACTGTTCCAGTGAACAAATTGCGAGAAGACATACCACAGTGCGCATCAGCCACCACCAATCGTAAGACAGAATATGTACATAATGTAAATATAAAAGAAGCTTCTAGACCTAGTACTTCTGATGACTTGTCAAAGTTTTTAGCACGTCAGTCGTCGGCCAAGGACTTGCCTTTGTTCTTTGGAGAGCCAGAGGAGTGGCCATTATTTTATTCGACATTTGTAAATACGACACGTTTATGTAAATACACAGAGGGTGAGAATATAGCTCGTCTTGTGAATTGTTTGAGAGGTAAAGCACGGGACTCTGTTTCTGCACTATTGGTAAGTGCGACAAACCTCAATAAAATAGTCGACACGCTCAAACTTCGCTTCGGCCGACCAGACTTAATTATCGAAGTGATGTTGAATAAGATCAGAGCCATGAAGGAGGTGAGACACGACGACATAAACCAGCTCATCGAGTTTGCTACTAGTGTTCAAAATGTAGTGGCTGCCATGACATCGACTGGCGAGACTGGACATTTGTCTAATCCTATGCTTGTAAAAGAAGTAATCGGTAAGCTGCCTTCAGTCCTAAAATATCAATGGAGTTTTCATCTGAACGAGTCTAACATAAAGTCAGTGATGCTTACTCATGTTTCCGAATGGCTAATGAAGGCGGCAAATGCCATGACTCATGTTGCCCCGATGACATCGAAGCCAAGCATTCAGAACAATAATGTGACTGCTAGCAGACAGCAACCTAGTAGACCATGGCGACCAAATACCGTTCTGACGACTGAGAACCAAAATGCCGAAGTTGTGAATAAATGCTTGATCTGCAGTTGTGACCATATGCTTCAGGATTGCCCCGAGTTTCGACGGATGAAAATCGATGATAGATGGAAGTATGTGACCAAACGTAAGCTTTGTTTTAGCTGCTTTTCGTCCAGACATCAATTAAAGGAGTGCCGCCAGAAGCGAAAGTGTTATCAATGCCATAGATTTCATCACTTTTTAATGCACGCGGTTCCTATTTTGAATACAAGTCAAAATGCAGCAAATGTCAATCATCATATGACAAATGACGTACATACACGTCACACATGTACATGTACGTACATGTACGTTTTGATGAAAGTGGCACGTGTTGTCATCAGTGGACCAGCCGGAACTGTGGAAACTTTAGCTTTGTTCGACGAAGGCGCGGAAATTAGTCTAATGGACCCAAAACTTGCAGCGGATATTGGTGTGACAGGACCTGCTACCGACCTACGTATGCACGGCGCAACACCGGATATGAAGACGCTCAGTGTACAGTCACAACGTGTATCGTTTTACATTCGCGGGAAGCGGTGTTCAAATGTTTATAAAATTGACAATGTTAGGGTGGTAGATAACTTAAGTTTGCCTGTATATAGATGTAGTTATAAGAAACTTTGTAAATATAAATATTTATCTGAATATATTACCGAGGACATGACAACAGATGAAAGACCTAAACTGTTAATCGGACATGATAACATTGACTTGATAGTGACAAGACAGGTAATTGACGGACCTAGATTTGCCCCTATTGTATCGTTCACTCGTCTCGGTAACATTATTCACGGACAGGTGTCACCTCTTATCCCGACTGACTCGCCAATCTTGCACGTGTGTGCGTGTGAGGAGCTGAACGACGCCGTAAAGAAAACTTTCTCGACAGAAGCCTTCGGGACAAAGCCGTACCTCGACACTCCGCGCTCTCGAGAGGATATGAGGGCACTGGACATTATGGAAAAGACAACGAAAATGGTAGGTGACAGGTGGGAGACTGGTCTTCTGTGGCGCCAGGACGACGTGGATCTTCCCAATAGCTATGGTGTGGCCCGTCAGAGACTTGACGGTCTTGTACGTAAAATGAAGCGTATGCCAGACTTTGCCACACGTTATTCGGAGAAGATAGCTGAGAACGAGCAGAAAGGTTACATTAGCCGCCTGACAACAGAAGAAAGAGATGTGAAAACAAGTAAGACATGGTATCTCCCTCACTTTGCTGTTTTCAATTCAAATAAACCAAATAAGCTACGCATAGTACTGGATTGTGCTGCGAAATCGACGGGTAAGTCAATTAATGACTTTTTGATGAGTGGCCCCGATTTTCTCACTTCCCTGCCGGGTGTGCTTATAGGTTTTCTGTTTGGCAAAATAGCGGTGATAGGTGACATACAAGAGATGTTTCATAGGGTCCTTATTAGAGAGGAGGATAGACAGGCTCAGAGGCTTTTGTGGAACGGGGACGAGTATGTCATGAATGTGATGACATTTGGAGCTATATGCTCGCCATCATCAGCCCAGTATGTCAAAAATATTAATGCCAAAAGGTTTCAGACTACGCACCCACAAGCTGTCAAAGCCATTGTGGAACATCATTATGTCGATGATTTTATTTACTCTGTGGACTCTGAGGAGGAAGCAAAGACAATTGTCAATGACGTAATTTCAATTCATTCATCAGGTGGTTTTTACATGAGGAATTTTATGTCAAATTCTAAAGACCTTCTGCGTCACCTACCAAGTGAGAAACTGGCTCCAGTGGGTTTGAAGATGCTGACTGACGTAAAAGGTGAATTAACTACAAATGTGGAGCGTGTACTTGGAGTGAATTGGAACCCAGAAACTGACAGTTTCTGTTACCTTTTGAACCTCGACAAGTTAAGTGACGCGATCAAGTCGGGACTGAAGAGACCCACAAAGCGAGAGGTTCTGAGAGTTATAATGTCGGTTTTTGACCCAATGGGATTCCTTCTTTTTGTAACAGTTAGAGCTAGAATTTTGTTCCAAGACATTTGGAAATCCCGAATCGGCTGGGATGACGAAATTGAGTCCAGTCATTTTGACAGGTGGCAGTCGTGGCTACAGGAACTATATAAAGTGCGAGATGTCAAAATTTCCCGTTGGATATTTTCTGACTATTTTGATAGGGCGGGGGCCGTTGAGTTACATATTTTCTGTGATGCAAGTTCTAGAGCCTTTACGAGTGTTGCCTACCTGAGATGGCAGTTGAATGACGGCTCGTGCCAGTTGTCACTGATTATGGCAAGAGCAAGAGTTGCACCGCTGAAGTGTTTAAGCATACCACGGCTTGAGCTTCAGGCTGCTCTTTTGGGAGCACGACTGGGACAATTTCTTAAAAGGTACATGGCCGTGCCTTTGACGCGTTCCTGTTTTTGGTCAGATTCAAAAACTGTGTTGGCTTGGTTAAGGTCGGATAGCGGCAGGTTTAAGCCTTTTGTAGCTCACCGTGTAAGTGAGATTGCAGACCTGACAGAAGTCTGTGACTGGAGGTGGGTACCGACAGGTTTAAACGCTGCGGACGACGCTACGCGGGACACTGCCGTCGAGGACAATAGAAGGTGGTTGCACGGACCTAGCTTTCTATATGAACCTGAAGTTCGCTGGCCGTTAGAGGATAAATATGAGTCAGTTTTGGACCCAGACGATGTAGAAGTGAAAGCAGTTTGTTTTATCATGATTGAGAGTTTGATAGATGCTTTACCAAATGATTGCAGATTCTCAAATTATTGGCGTTTGATCAGAACAACTGCTTGGTCTCAACGGTTTTTAAATAATTCTCGTCATCGAAAACAGACAGATGAACTGACATCTCAAGAGCTGAGCAAAGCAGAACTTTTGTGGCTGAAAGTAAGTCAGGGTAGAAGATTTGCCAGCGAAATCACAGAGCTAATCAAAAATAAGTGCGTCCAGAATGACAGCGTCTTACGTCAGTTGACACCATTTATAGATGCTGATGGAGTCTTGAGAGTTGGTGGTAGAATTGAGTTAGCCGACGTTCACGACGATACTAAGCACCCTATTATCTTACATCCAAAAGATAACTTTACACCATTGCTTATAAATCGCTACCATAAAGAAGCCGCCCATAATGGTAGGGAGTTGGTACTAAACAATTTGAGAAAGCGATATTGGGTGATAAATGGCCGGAACGCCGTCAAGTCTGCCTGGAATGATTGCCAAGCATGTAAAAACAGACGCGCAAAGCCTTTACCACCTCTCATGGGACAGCTACCAGAAGTAAGACTTACGCAAAGAAGTCGAGCTTTTACGTTTACTGGACTGGACTACTTTGGCCCGATGACAGTCAAGGTAGGCCGTCGGTTGGAAAAGAGATATGGAGCTCTTTTCACTTGTTTAACAGTCAGAGCCATACACATAGAGCTTGTAAATGACCTTTCTACGAGTAGTGCCATCATGGCACTAAGAAGGTTTATTGCAAGGCGTGCATGTCCACGCGAAATTTGGAGTGACAATGCGACATCCTTCAGGGGAGCTAGTAATGAGCTAAGACAGGCAATGCTGCAAATGGATAGACAGGAGCTAATAAAGTTTGGTTCCATAAGACAGTTGAAATGGAATTTTATTGCCCCAACTGCAGCGCATATGGGTGGTTGCTGGGAACGCCTTATTCGCTCAGTGAAAACTGCTTTGAAGGTAACTTTAAATGATAGGACTCCCACTGACCAGACTTTACAGACTGTGTTGGTTGAGGCAGAATTTATGATTAATAATAGACCTTTGACTTATGTACCGCTTGACCATGAAGACGACCTACCACTGACACCAATGGACTTTTTACTGACTAGCACTGAATTTAAGGACTATCCGTTTGACTTATATACAGATCATGACTTACTCCGCTGCACCTGGCGCGAGTCACAGCGGCTGGTTGACTTATTGTGGCGTAGGTGGGTACGTGAATATTTACCCACATTGACGCGACGTGACAAGTGGTTTAGACAAACTCAACCTCTTACAGTTGGAGACCTGGTAATCATTGCTGACAACCAAATGCCTCGAAACTTGTGGTTACGAGGAATTGTTACACAAGTGTACCCGGGAAGAGACGGACACGTCAGAGTAGTTGACGTAAGAACTGGACAAGGACAGACAAGAGCGACCTACAGACGACCTGTGACGAAGCTCTGCAGACTGGACGTCCGCTCCTCATCTTGAGTATTAGGACAGGACCCTAATACTGGAGGTGGGGATGTCGCGGCGTCCGACCTTCTTGCAGAGCCAAAGACAAGAAATAAACGAGACAATCAGATGTCATCTGGACTTGACGAAAAACAGAAAAAGGACGAACTTTTCATTTAAATTATAAAAATTGCCTTTTAATTTCTCCCGACTCCTGTCCGACCGGACAAGCCCGAATAAGCTAAGTACCTACAATCCACATATTATGTGGAAAAAAAGAAGTGCTCGCACTCATCCCTTATAATTATAAGTTTTAATTCTAGACTCGTTTGCTTAATATCCCCTGGATCTAGGCTTTGTAGCAAAACCACTGAACCTAACCAGTTTTGAAAAACAAGACATAAGCTCAAAAACTAAAAGCCTAGGACAGTCTTGCGATGAAGTCGAATCGATTGATACCTTGCTTGTCAAAATCGGACCAAGTTTTTAGTTTGGACACATAACCCTTACTTTGCTTCGCCGTAGTCGGGTTAAAAAAAATAGCCTTTGACACTTTTTACCTGAAGATAAATCGATTGACACTTCGCTTGTCAAAATCAGACCAATAGGGGCGACGCTATGGTGGAACATCCACATAACCACATACATATATATACATATACATAGACTTTTAAACTCATTGCCTTTCCCTTGCTTCACCGTAGTCGTGTAAAAATACGGAGACCACACCTCCAATTAAACGAGTGAAGCTTATCAAATGGCGGTTGCGTATGTGTGCGTGAGTAAACTAGTATTTTATTAAATCTGATTTTTTTCTGGTAAATACACAATTTTAGCTAGACTGCATTTTCTTCATTTTCCGTGAGACCTTGACAGAATAACACGACTTAAAAGGTCGAGATCTTGCTGCGATGTGGCGGCCGATCGGCATAGCATGGTGTTTGTGTGTGCGTGAGGCTTGTGCCTACGAGCGAATCGGCATATCATGGGTACTTCACATTCGATTTGGCGAAGTAATTTCCGTCTGTTTTTAAACCGACATGGCTGATATATTATACTTATAATCTATATTATAGCAATAATTAAGAATAAGTCTGTACAAAGAAGATACCTAATTAAAATAATTGTCTAGGGTAGGGTAGTATTAAAATAAGCTACCGAACAAGAATACATAAGTAACATTTTTTTTAAATCGTGTCTGTTGGTCTGTATGTTTGTTCGCGCATTACGTGAAATTTACTGGACCGATTGCGATGCGGTTTTATCTAATGGATAGCTTAGGGTTTGACTTATAAACTGGAGTATTTGGTATCTCAATCCGATGAGTAGAAGCCTGGCAATCGATGATAATCTTTTTGACGGCTGAAGGAATTTTGGTCATATGTTTGGTATATTGGTACGTATTTAAAGGCCTTAACAAGACGGTTTTTTTTTGTTTTTTTTTTTTATTTTTCAATATGCTAATTGGTATTTTAACATAGCAATTTTATAACTGTCTAAAGATTACTATTATACGTTCACTTACAGCCTCTCGCATTGTGTGTTTACAGAGCAAACTAAACGAGGGTATTTACTAGTTTATTTCCCGCTGCAGGAGGAATATTTGTGCATATGTAAAATGGCCAATAATAGTAGATTAGTAGCCAAGGGCTGTAAGGCATCTATTGCAGCCCGAGATATTTAGGCGCACGAGCGCAGCGAGGGCGCCTATAGTTCGAGGGTGCAATTAATGCTTACACCCGAGCTAACTACTCTGCTTTACATCTCGATTGTGAGGTAAGTAGAAAAAACCGGCATTACAAGAATAAAACATTTTATTAGTTAAAATTTATAGTGAAATGAGAACAATTTTCAAATTTTAGGGACTGGTGTTTTTTGGGTATGTTAATAGTTTGAGATTGTAATATTTGTTGGTCATGGACAAAATCTGACGGGATGAAGCTTTCTTCAGCAGAAGTTGATGGTTGCGGATCATCTCTTGAGAAAGATGTTTCATTTTTTGAAAGCTGAATAGTTTCCGTTATTTGGTTGGTAATTTTACTTTTATTTTGTATGGAATCTTCGATGTAACCTTCAGCCACCTTGCTGGATTTCCACCCACCGTGCCTTTTTATAGTGGTTAAGTTAGCCCCAGCATCGGCTAAAAGTGTAGCCGATGTTCTCCGGAAGCAATGACCTGTGTACAATTCCGGGTTATCTAACTTTAAATAACTTGCGATTTGTTTCGGCATACTTCTGATGGTATTTTTTCCAATAACTTGTTTGTAGCATTTGCCTTGGTGGTACTTCAAAAAAAATCGGTTGGTGTTTAAATTTTCCGGACGAAAATTTCTGTATTTTTGTACGAATTCAGAAAATTCTTGAGGAACTACAAGTTCTGTCAATTTTAGTTTTTGTGTTCGGTAGTTTAATTACTAACAACTGACCCTGTTGTTCTATGTTCTCTATTGTTACATTTGTCAATTCAATACCTCGGCATGCGCCAGTTATACCGAAGATAAGAACCACCTAAAACAAGCGAAATATAAAAATAAGTAAGTATGTTTTATAGGATTGTAAGAATTTAAAAGATAAATGATGAAGTATTACCATTATGTGATTTGTTATTTTACGTACCTTAACAGCTAAATATATGTCATCAGGGGCTTAATTTATGAATGTTTTCAAGTCTTGCGCTGTAAAAACCTTTGAATTTTTGCTTTTGTGCCCAGCTGATTGTCTTTTTAGAAAATATGATAATTTTGAAAAGTTCTTGATATTGATGTCGTGTTTAGTACTCATAGTTGCTTTTAACATTGAATAAATGCACCACAAACTAGATGGCTGCAGCTTTTTTGATAGCTCACTAAAGTATGTTAAGAATACAGTCTCAGATAAAGACTACTCGTTTTTCTTTTCGCTACTTCATGAACTCGTCGTAAGTTTTCAAATATCTCTCTTTAGAACTTTCAGGCAAAATATTGTTAATTGCTGCTTCAGCTTCCATTTTCATTGAATCGGGAGTGCAGCTTATATCTTCATCACTTGCAGAACTCATGTTTTTTTCCTAATTAGCACGTAATTATAAAAAAACCCAAAAACAAACAATATTTAAAGTAAAAGTTTTCTATTCCCGCCTTTTTTCATCTTTTTTTAAATTATTATTTTCAAAAACGAAATTGAGCTTCGCCGTTCGATATTTAAAACTGATGACTATTATACTCATACGACGACAAGGCTGAATAGCGAAGCGACCTCTTTTGTCATTGGGCTGAATGCATGATGTCTATTGCCAGTATGATGGTTAGATGTACGCGAACTATTTAAAGAGTGAAGTTTTTTTTTTTTATTACTTACCGCCCTAGGGCTTTTCTAGCTACATTATTACCCTACAGCGCTAATTGCTCACCTACAAGCCCCATTTGGGGGTAATAAGGACCTACTTACCGAATATGAGAGATGTAAAATAATTACAGATAAGTATCTGTATTGTCAGATAATGTCAAACATACAAACATTTACTTTAATGCATACATTATCATTTGTAGCCGACCTAAATAAAAGGAGGTTCTCTAGTTAATGTGTAGGTAAGTAGTAATATTGTTGAAAATGCGTAATATTCATAAATGTTAGTCTATAGTCTTAGCATATGTATCAAATTTCATGTATGTATGTTTGTATGTGTGTATGTATATGATATTGTCCAAAATTCTGAATATTCATATACGTTAGTCCATAAGAGTATCATCATCATCATGTCAGCCTTTAGAAGTCCACTGCTGAACATAGGCCTCCCCCAAAGAGCGCCATGACGAGCGATCTTGAGCCACCTCCATCCACCGACTTCCTGCGATGGCTACGATGTCGTCGGTCCATCGTGTGGGGGGTCTCCCCACACTTAGCTTGCTTGTTCGTGGTCGCCATTCGAGAACCTTTAATCCCCAAAGGTTGTCAGTTCTGCGAACTATATGGCCTGCCCATTGCCACTTCAACTTGTAAACTCTGAGAGCTATGTCGGTAACCTTCGTTCTTCTACGGATTTCTTCATTTCGGATTCTATTACGTAGTGAAACACCGAGCATAGCTCTCTCCATTGCTCGCTGCACATCTTTGAGCTTGTGTATGAGACCGATAGTTAGCGACCACGTCTCAGTGCCGTATGTCATCACTGGTAACACGCACTGATTATAAACTTTCGTCTTGAGGCTCTGCGGTATCTGCGACGAGAAGATATGGCGTAATTTCCCGAACGCTGCCCATCCAAGTTGGATTCGTCGGTTCACCTCTTTGTCGAAGTTGGATCTACCCAGTTGGATCGTCTGACCCAAGTACACATAGTGATCAACAGCTTCGATAATATCGTTCCCAACATAAACAGGCATGGGTACGACATGGGCATTTGACATGATGTTCGTCTTGCCCATGTTCATTTTAAGACCCACCTGTTAGGAAACAATATTGAGGTTACTGAGCATATTGCTGAGGTCTTCCAGGGTTACAGCCATGATGACTATATCATCAGCAAATCGAAGGTGACTGATGTATTCGCCATTGATGTTAACACGAAATCCGTTCCAGTGCAGAAGCTTGAATATACGTCTTCCAGTGCAGAGGTGAATAGTTTCGCAGAAATAATGTCTCCCTGTCTCACCTCTTTTTGCAACTGGATAGAATTCGTGCTCTGATTCTGAAGACAGACTGTCATGGTGACCTTGCTGTACAAACACTTCAACACTTCGATGTACCGGTAATCAATCTGACAATGCTGTAATGACTGTAGCACTGCCCAGGTCTCTAAGGCTTTTTCGTAGTCCACAAACGCTAGACATAGTGGCCGATTATACTCTTCGGTCTTCTCTATAATCTGCCAGAGCGTATGGATGTGGTCTACGGTGCTAAAGCCTTTCCGGAATCCAGCTTATTTGAAAGTCGTCAAACCTATGAGTGAGACGGTTTGTATCTACTCTCGAAAACAGCTTATAGACGTGGCTCAGCAGCAAAACGGGCCTATAATTCTTCAAGAGGGTTTTATCACCTTTCTTTAAGAACAAAACCACTACGCTCCTGTGCCACACCTCTGGCGTAGTACCCTCGAGGATGACGGAGTTAAACAGCTTCTGAAGGACTTTAAGTACCGGTGTTTCACCCGCTTTCAGTAGCTTTGTCGTTATTCCGTCCTTCCCTGGTGCCTTGTTGCTCTTAAGCTGTTTAAGAGCCATTCTGATCTCGTATAGGCTGACGTCCGGGATATGTTTGGTAATAAGAGTATATGAACAAATATATCAAATTTCACGAATGTATGTATTTTTGTCCACGTATTAAACATCTAATTGCAATAGTCATTTTGTAATAGTTTCGTTATCTTTCAACCCAGGGAAAAGTTTAAGTTTTATCAAAATCGGTCCTGTATTTAAAAAATATGGAGTATTAACAGTTTCCAGTAAGTATTTTTTCTTAGCGAATTGAATAAATACTTAATTTTCTTAGGCCTACTTTAAGAAAACTAAAAGGTGAGATATATAAACTAATTTAGAAATAACTAGGGGTACCCGCAGCTTCGCACGCGTGTTCATTTCTCCAGGTTAAAAATACTCTATATACCAAGAACGTATGTATGTATGTATGTATGTATGTGTGTGTATGTATTCCAAGACCTGAAATACCAATATACCAACCTCTGATCAAAATTTCTTCAGTCGTCAAAAAGTTTTTAACGGTTGCTCAGCTTCTACTCATCGGATTGAGATATCAAGTACACCAGATTTTAAGTCAAACCCTAAGCTATCCTATATTAGCAACAACATCGCAATCGGTCCAGTAGTTTTTACGTGATGCGCTTGGACCCCTTTAAAAAACCGCAGCTAAATCGGTCCATTCGTTTGAGAGATACGATTCTCACCCCCCTTTTCTCAACTCTCTCCCCCCTTCCCCCCACTGTATAGCTAAGAACCATCTCGATCACATCAGTTTTCAAACATAAAAAACCTCAAAAACCTCTATATATAAAAAACCTCATCAAAATCGGTCTATTTATTTGGGAGCTACGATCATCACATTCATTCCCTCCACACTCCACCCATTAAAGCTAAGAACCATTTCAATTACCTCAGCTTTCAAATATATAAAACCGAATCTAAATCGGTTCATTCGTTCGGAAGCTACGATTAGCACCGCCCCCCTTTTTTCGGGATAAAAAGTATCCTCAATTTTCTAACATCATAATAAACTATGACTGTGCCAAGTTGCATCAAAATCTATGAAGTAGTTACAGCGTGATACGTGTTCGTTTAAATAACTTTCAACCCCTATCCTGTGAGAACCATTTAATTTTTCGAGATGAAAACTATCCTATGTCCTACCTCGTACTATGAACTCAAATCAAGCCAAGTTTCATTTGAATTAATTCAGTAGTTTCGGCGTGATGCGCGGCCAAGATACAGACAGACAAAAATTAAAAAATATAGTTTTTGCTTTAGTAGGTACCGAATATCGAAAAGCCTCCAATTTTTTTTACAAAATATCTTCAATTTACGGAATCGGACCTGTTACAGATTTATCACAAGTATAGATTATAAATATAAATAGATGAAACCGAATTTAAATCGTACAAAACCTCAATGTTTTTGTCCAGGTAAATGCCCACTTACTTGTCGGTTTTTGCATTATTTCCTGCTTATATTGAAGTTTTATACGAGTTGCAGTCTTTTTTATTGTTTATCTCATTAAGTGTAGTAGGTAAGA
The DNA here is from genome assembly GCA_946251855.1 of Alsophila aescularia. Classification (NCBI taxonomy): domain Eukaryota; kingdom Metazoa; phylum Arthropoda; class Insecta; order Lepidoptera; family Geometridae; genus Alsophila; species Alsophila aescularia. The sequence continues at coordinate 21,660,523 of OX276379.1, forward strand.
AGCATTGCAAAGTCAGTAACCATAACCATAACCATAAAACCAATGGACAATGGGCACTGTCTTCTAGTCAACCATTGGACACAGAATAACAGCTAACAGTACAAAAATAATAATTAAAATAAATCTGTCAATTACGAGTTTCATCCCTCCTCCTAAGAACTTGGCTTTTCATTCAACTACGCAAATAGGAATGTTGTATTTTCAGAAGCCATTACAGGATAGCAGGTCTCTCGCCTTTTGAAAATTTAATTAGGCAAATTAATGTTTTTCAAAATTTGTTTTAGGCTTAATCTCTACAGCTCTTCTGTGCCAAAATCTCTTAGAACTGGTCAAGTTGCGATTCGTATCTCGTCTTATTTCGTACTTCAATAACCTTATTGCTACTGAGGAAAGCCTAATTTTATTAACCGCAAAGTTACGTTGGTAATAGAAAAATTTGAATATCTACAAAAATATTTTAGATGTAAGAGATATTATTATTTTTTGTGTACATATTAATGTAGACAAAATATATGAATGATTTGTTCTGGAAATAAGTTTCAAGTTTCTAATTCAACCCTTTTTTGAATTAGGTACCCCAAAAGCATCTAAGTATAGGAATAAAAGGTTTTTTCCCATCCCTCTTTCCATGTTGGTGACCTTGAAACATTGTTTCTTTTTTTTTAGCTCAATAAAGTGCATATAATATCATGTGTAAATTTCAGATCTCTACCTTATCTAGCTTAAGAGCTAAAATCCCATATCTAGCTGAATAAAGCTAAGATTGTAAGATTGTCTTTTAGCGATAAGAACGCCCATTGTACAATAATATGGTATAAGTTTTAGTATTAGTTAATTTGTTTTATGTAATTTTTTGGTGTACAATAAAGAGTTATCTATCTATCTATTTATCCCATCACAGACGGACCGATGATTGGATGAATAAACAGGTTCCACTTGGAACACCCATTGGAGGTCCGTCCAGGACCTCCAATGGGTGCGGAACCCTAAACAATAAGACAGGTATTTTTGTTTTATTTTCTTGAATAAAGATGCTAAAGTATTGAAAAAACAAATGAAACTGACTATTGCCACAGTGCATATATATCCGTAAGGACTATATATGTACTGTGCTGTTTTTTTAGCATATCTAACTAAATATATATTGGAAAAACTATCGCTTGCGCTAGGTAATTATACGAGTAGGTAACACTTTTGTTTATAAAAATATTCACCCATCTATATTTACGAGAAAATAATTATGTTTTAGTTACAATACTCGACTAACGAAAAGTCCTGAAAATGGCATTTTGTTAGTCTGTTTATAACGATGTAGGTAGTAAAATTTGATATCACTTACCACACAGTGCGATTAGCGATAAAAGTTTCATGTTTACAGTTCTCCTTATTTACATATGTTACGTTAAATATTCACAGTTGAATCTCAACTTTAGTCACATAATTGTACTAATTTCACACATTTGTAATCCACGGCACAATCCATTTCAATGCACAGAAAAAAGTAGAGTGAAAAAGCAGTTCGAATTTCTAGTTGCCAGTTACAAGTAGCCGATCGCGTTCGTGTTTAATTTTTAAATGGAAGGTACTGGAGCCAGCGTGCTGCCGGCGCGAAAGCTGCCCGGTCTATGCCTTGGTTTTCCCGCTGCGGGGGCTCACGTTATGCGCACTGTGAACTCCCCCTTTAAAGGGTCCTGTAGATTAAGTTTTTAAACTTTGACAATTGATAAAATGAGATGGAGTATGTTTAGTGGTAATTTAATCGTTGAGTAGAAAGTTTAAATTTAAATCTTTATTTTAATTAATGAAATCGGGAAATAAGGTGGACGTATTTCTAATATAGATAAGTAGGTACTGTCCTCGGTTATGACCTTTGAGTAAGTATACATACTCAAAGTTTATGACGTTATAAAGTTAGCGGTAAATTATTTTCATTTGTTCTATTTCTGCTTGGTGTGTATTTTGTCTAAATAGTGCAGCTAATATGACCCTGATTTAAAAATGAAACAATGGAACATATTTTTTTCGGTAACTGTTGGTATGAAATATTATTAATCGACATCCAAAAGGAAGAAATTCTCAAGTCATTCTCAAGTATGGTTTTGTAAGTAGGACTCAAATCTCCGGAATTCCTGGACCAATTTGAATGTTTATTTTTTGTTCAAATCGTTAAATATTCAAGTGTGGTCCCATAATATAATTAAATATTCAAGTGTGGTCCCATAATATAATTAAATATTCAAGTGTGGTACCATAATATAATTAAATATTCAAGTGTGGTCCCATAATATAATTAAATATTCAAGTGTGGTCCCATAATATAATTCTCATAAAAACTGGATCATTCGTTTATAAAATTTGATTAATATTTTGACGTCGATTATTAATAGAAACGATCATTCAACATTATCAAAAATTTCCGAATTTCAATTGTTAATGACTCAGTTTCAAGGATACATTTTGATGAAGGGTTGGTTAACGTGGGTTGTTTATTTATTTTATTTTGTTATTAAATTTATTTTTTCATTTACCTATCATTAGTTTGAAGCTAAATATTTTTTCTTTGTTCATTTTAAACATGGATTTCCGCAAAGTAACGCCTGAGTCTATCAACTATCCATACTAATATATAAAAGTGAAACGTTGTTTGTTTGTTTATTTAGGGAGCTTTCACGCGACAACGGCTAGACAGATTTTGATGAAACTTGGAATGGAGATAGGTTTTACCTTGGGATAAAACATAAAATACTTTTTATCCCAGAAATTTGTAAGTTTCTCCGGGAAAACTGGAAAATGTTGATAACTCACCGTAAGGAACGGTTGCCATGGAAAGGAAATAACAAATCTGTCAAAAAACATCAAGAGCATTGGTGCTATACCTACTTTTGCATTGGTTTTTATGATACTACCAGAACATAGGATGTTTTTTTTTGCGATAAACAGTAGTCCGTGCGGACATAGTCGCGGGCGGGAAAGCTGCTGTTTAATGTAAACCTTGACAAAAATAGCAATTCGGCAGATCCTGTGGTAACATATTTCTTGATTATTTCATTGAAATTTGACTGTCATATCCTTTTTATACGCTTTATATTAGCTTCACTTGTATGTTTGTATGTGTAGGCGCCGCAAATAAACAATATATTTGAAATGCGCTTTCTTTAGCGGGGAATGAGGATGGCTGGTGAAATAGGGATACTGAAGGAAAGACGACTAAACTGATCTCTTGACACTGCAATACTGGTCTTCGTCTGGTTGTGCTTGTTCAGTACCTTCCTTGACGTTAGTGGACTGTATAGTTGTTGAAGAGCGGTTTGTTTGATAATTTGATTGTCGCGACGCGACGCGGGTTGGTATTCATATGTTTTCACGACGAAGGCGTCCAAGGGAAGCTGCCTATCGCGAACAGCTGTACTCCTGGGACCAGAGGCAAGGGGCCTGGGTCTCCACGCGCACGGCGGCGTTCCAGGAGGTAAAATTGTATATTTTGAAAAGCGGGTGAGAGCCGTATCGTAAGCACGTCCGAGCGGCGGGGCTGTGTACGACGTTCCTCTTCGGCGTCTTGAGGTGCTCTCTCGAAGCTTCTTCGACGGCCCGCGCTGGTGTGCTTGGGCGCAGACATTTGTTGTCGCGCTTACTCTTTCAGTAACAAAGCGTCGTCAACAAAGGGGTGGGGAGGATATTTAGGATTAGGCCATTAAGTGGCGCGAACAGTATGTTTGTAACCGACTCGTTTGGAAGCTATTTTGACTCACTTTAAACGGTCAGATTTCATTCAAATTTTGCACACCTGTCAAAGACCGATGACAATGCAATAATTCGAAAAAAAAAACGCTCTTATAAATAAACAGGTATGAGAAGGATTATCATTTCGATAATATCTTAAAAAGCACCCCACGCTTTTTTTTAAATGAAACATTTTTTCTTATTTGCACTATTAAAATTTATTTTCTATTTTTTAGTTTGGTTTTCTATATAAAGCGTGTTTTTTAGTTTTTTTAAACTAATATTTATTACTATTGCAATTTTTGATCTGTTACATTGTGAAGATATTAAGTTTTTTGGACGGTAACTTTGCGAGATGAATAACTTTGCGAGATGTCTAGGAACTTCATGGATTACCTGTACGTAGTTGATATTTTACATTCGTACGCATTATTAATTATACAAAAAGACAAAAGACAAAAGTGCTCGAAGACAAAAGTCTTCAATCAGTGCGTCACACCAGTCATGACCTACGGAGCCAAAACGTGGACACTCACGGTCGAACTAGTCCACAAATTTAAGGTCGCTCAGCGAGCTATGGAGAGAGCTTTGCTTGGATTTTCTCTGAAGGACAAGATTCGTAATGAAGATATCCGACGGAGAACCAAGGTGACCGACATAGCTTAAAGGTTAAGCATGCTAAAGTGGCAGTGAGCTAGACACATTTCCCGAAGAACCGATAACCTTTGGAGAAGGCGAGTTCTCGAGTGGAACCCACGTTTAGACAAACGTAGCGTAAGACGCCCTAAGGCCAAGTGGAATGACGACCTGCGAAAAGTGGCTGAAAGAAAATGGATGAGGAGAACTGCAGACTGAGCTCAGTGGCGTGCATCAGGAGAGGCCTACGTCCAGCAGTGGACAAATATAGGCTTATGATTGATTGATTCATTCATTCATTACACTTTGCATGCTTGTTTTGTGTTAACTAAAAATATACTTTGTGTTAGTTAAACAGATGATGTATATCTAGTAGGGTAATCAGATTTTAGTCATTCCAATTACAATTATATTTGGATTTTACTATTAGACTTGCAAGAACCCTCGAAATACAATGGAACTATCTACGTTACGTAATCTACACAGTTTTCTCGAAAAAATATCCAACTGTCACATGTAACTTTTTAATAAAGTTTAGAAGGATTCGCACATATTTGGCATAGTGCCATGTAGTTTGATTTATACATTGTATAATATAAAAAGCTGTGCATACCTACTTAATTACTGGGAAAAAACTAACTTGTTATGCGACAAGGTTTTTTTTTACGGAGATAGGTAATATTGCGCGCAATTTTTGATAACGTTGCAAGGTTTGCAACAGGCCTCAAGCAATGCAATTTTGTTTTTCAATTGTTTCTTTTTTTTGCAGCGGGAATAAAAAACGCCTACATAACATTTTTATAAGTTATAACTGTAGATCGTTGACTAGGTCTATTGACTACGTAAAGACGTTAGGGTGACGTCATCGCACTCCAGGAAACATGGGTCTTACCTCATGATCTACCTTCCCTGGGTACTATTGATGAAATAAAATCCTTTACTGGATCATCTGCGGTGGATACGTCTGCGGGTATGCTACGGAGGAGACCTTATCGCGGTGTCGCCCTATTGTGGAGGAAGAACAAGTTCCATAACGTCACTGTAGTGAGTAGTAACAGTGTGCTTATTGCTGCAATAAAGGTTTCGCTTTCTGACAGCAGTTCATTCTTGGTAATCTCAGTGTTTATGCCTACTGATTGTGCTTAAAACTAAAGTGATTTTACAGAATGCCTTAGTGAAATTAGTGCTATCGTTGAAAGTAGTAATACGGAATCAGTTTATATATTATGAGATTTCAATGCTCACCCTGGAGAACGGTTCAATAAGGAACTTTTGAATTTTTGTCTTGATTAACAATGGGTTTGTATTGATTATCAATATATCGGTTTAAAGTTGAGTAAAAGTATCTGATGATACTTTTACTTATATAAGCGATGCTCATGGTAGTAAACGTTGGTTAGACCATTGTGAGGTTACGGAATCGGCGTGGCAGACAGTAAAAAGTGTAATATGATGTAAATTGGTCAGATCATTTTCCTTTAGTAGTGTATAATTAATATAATAAAACCTAAAGTACAACAAATTAATTCAATCTGTAATAAAGTTATATGGGGGAGTAAATATATACTTGTGAAATAGAAATATTAAAAGTACCTGTAATATACGGTTAAGAGAGTTAGATTTCCCTGCAGCTCTGACTAAATGTAGTGGGAAAATGTGTAATATTATGGCGCATGAACACGTAATTAATTATATGTATAATATGCTTGTAGGTGCTTTGAGCACTGCAGCTTAGTCCTGCTCAACTTTAAGAAAATCCAATAATAAATTACTTGAAGTAGGCTGGAACAGACACGTCAGCAATGCACAAGGGAAGGCGCGTTAGGCTTTTCAAATGTGGAATTTGTTTAGCAAGCCCACTGGTGGGCAAATTTATGATAATATGTGAAACATGAGAACAACTGTCAAGGCTAGACTAAAGTGGTGTCAAAATAACTAACAACTAATCAAAATGGATATTTTGGCTTCCCACCACTCTGCCAAAGATTTTAAAGGCTTCTGGAAGGAGACAAATAACCTAAATCCTAAGGCTAGTTTGCCGGTGAGTGTGAATGGTGTGTCCGAGGCCAGAGATATAGCTAATTCTTTTAAGGAACACTTTCATGTCGAAACATTGTTGACAGAGCCTATACTGAGCCTCATCTGCCAGAATCACATGTTTATTTTAGTGCTAAAGACGTTTCTATAGTGATTAAGCAAATGAAGAGAGGCAAATCACCTGGACATGATAGACTGAGTATAGAGCACTTGCAGCATGCAGGCGTCCACCTCCCCAGAATACTAGCGATGCTTTATAATTTTTGTATCGGACATTGCTACCTACCCGAAATTTAATGAAAACTGTGGTAGTTCCAATTATTAAAAATGGAACTGGTGATGTCTCTGACAGATCCAATTATAAGCCTATATCGTTAGCAACAATTATTGCAAAGGTGTTGGATGGTATGCTAAATAAACAACTTAGCGTACATCTCGAGCTACATGACGCACAGTTTGGCTTTAAACCAGGATTGTCAATGGAATCCGCTATTCTATGCCTAAAGCATACCGTTCATAGCTATACAAGTAGAAAAACTCCTGTATACGCCTGTTTTTTGGTTTTGTCAAAGGCATTTGATTTAGTGTCATATGATAAATTGTGGTATAAACTTTGAACTGAAACTAGTTTGCCAACAGACTTAGTGAGCGTCTTTAAATACTGGTACAAAAATCAAAACAATATTGTAAGATGGTCGGACACATCCTCTGATGTATATAGATTGAATTGCGGGGTGAGGCAGGAGGAATAACCTCATCCAAGCTTTCCAATTTACGAGTATGTATGAACAGCTTGATTGTTGAGCTCATTGAAACAAATGTCGGATGCTCGATTGACGGGAATTTTCTCAATAACATAAGCTATGCAGATGATATGGTTTTGCTGAGTCCATCAATCAGTGCTTTGAAAAGGTTACTTGGATTGTGTGAATCTTATGCTGCGTCCCAAGGGCTCAGGTACAATGCTAAGAAGAAATGAAAAAACTGAAACTAAAACCTACTCAGCCTCACAGGAAATTCTGGGTGATACTCCACTCTCTTGGGTTAAGCAGTTCAAGTATCTGGGCCACTGGGTCACTAAGGACATGTCAGACGACATGGACATTGAAATGGAACGTAGAGCGCTGTCGGTCCGATGCAATATGTTGGCTCGCAGGTTTGTACGTTGTACTAAGCCGGTGAAAATTACCTTGTTTAAGGCGTTTTGCCAGAATTTTTACACGTGCGGCCTGTGGGCCAATTATTCGTAGAAAGCCTACAATGCTCTTCAGATCCAGTACAATATCGGGTTTAGGGTGCTGTTGGGTCTACCTCGATTTTGTAGTGCATCAGGAATGTTTGCAGACGCCCGCACCGATGATTTTTATGCGTTTATGCGTAAAAGAACGGCGTCTCTCATGCGTCGCATGCGGAGTACAGCCAACAGCATGCTGACCGATATTGCGGATGACTACATTCGTGGTGGTTTTATGAGGCACTGGGTTGATGTACACCAACCAGTTGCTCAACTCGTGTCTATATAGATTTTTGTCGACAATGTATGGATTTTTAGATATAACATGTTTATATTGTATTCTAACATAGATTTTTAAGTTTTGTGTACACTAACACTATGGGCAAATAGCCTGATACAAACATATAAATAAAAAATAAAAAAAAAACCTAAACCTTATTAAAAACCTCCCCCTCCCAATATTTTCGGACAACATTTGGTCCACAAAATACTAACCAACGGTGGAGTGGTTGCGAAACTATATGAGTACCTACAATGTTTTCCTTTCTTCAAGCAAACAGTACTCGGTATGGATAAAAAAATCCTTTCTATTACTTTTGTAAGACAAACTGGCAAAGAGCGAAGGCAATTTATTTGTCGTACGTCAACTTAGCTTACCGGCTGAGGGATCCCAGGATATTTTTATGCCTAGTGTGTTTGCTTCTCATCTTTATTATATTGTACGACCTTATAATTTAGGTCATACTGTATGTTTAAGCCATTATCTAACAACTATTTAAAAACTTAATATTTATTTACCTCGACGTTTCGAGGTAAATAAATACCTCGAAACGTGCCTATATCCGTCACTCCGTCGTGAAGGAGTGACGGATAAAGTCGGTGCTTTGTTAAAGGACTTGTCTATCAAGACTGTTTATACTCCTTTATCCAAGTTAGCAAGGCATGTTAGAACACCGAAAGATGTCATTCCTTTTCAAACTCCTGGCGTATATAAGATAGATTGCAGCTGCGGTAGTTCCTACATTGGACAAACCAAGCGTACTATAGCGGAAAGGGTCAAAGAACACATTGCAGCTGTAAAGAACCGCCAGATAAATAAATCTGCAATCGCTGAGCATTTGCCCGAATCGGGCCCTAATCACTGGATTGAACTCCATGACCCGAAGATCCTCTCCACGGAACGTCACTACTACTCCAGGATTGTACGTGAAGCGGTTGAAATTAAAAAGTATCCCAATTTCAACCGAGAGGATGGTTTCAAGTTGGCTGCGTCCTGGAATCCCGTGATAAGTGTTCGCGTCGCGATTTATGTCAGAAGATATCTGCAGATGTCGTTAGTGTAGTGTGTCGTGACAATTCTGAATTTTTACAAAACCAAATGCGGGTAGTTGGAGACAACGCTCGCCCTTCTCGACGCTGACACCCGCTACTTCAGTCTTCTCGTGACCACGATCAATGCAACTTGATCGAAACGTCGAGGTAAATAAATATTAAGTTTTCAGCGCGATTAAGTCCCGTTTAAATATTTAACTATGTGTTCGAATCGCGAAAGTTTAAAAGTTACAACTATTTAAAACCTTCTAATAACATGCAATGTTGTGAGGGTGCGTCATAGACAACTGCATATTACTTCATACGTAGAGATTTTATAAAGATATTAGATTTAAATGATGTCTGGGTTTGCCACCGCCTTCAAAAAACTCTTTCTTATCATATGTTTTATGTATGCATTATTATTAAGTTGGTAATTTCGAAAAAGTGATACTTTTGTGGCTCAATTGTAATTATTTTATTCTTTTTAGTGGTTGTTTACAAAATAAAAAAACAAATTATGAAGTCGATTTAATTTTTTAGGAAAAATATTTTATTATGGTATGCATGACCTGAATCGACATCCAGAATTAGCTCCAGATAAAGGAACTCTTCAACGGTCAACAACACGGACACGAAATTTTGTGTACGCATTTTATATATAGCCGGTTTAAGTTTTACCATGACGTGGTTGCTGCACTCAGGATTGGGTCCTGACTAAGGAATTCCTCAACGGCTAACAGCACAAATACGATTTTTTGTATGAGCATTTCATTGTGATAGCCCGTTCTAAGATCACCATGACATAGCTACTGTATAAACGCTTTTTTTAAATGTTTTTTCATTAAGTAATTAATTCAGAACCTACGCAGCGTGCAGTTACAAATATGTGGCATATTTGCTATTTCGGCAGAAATTCTATCTGGTCTATTGTTTGCAGTTTCAGCAGTAGATTTAATGCAAATCTGTGGTAGAATTGACCAAAGCGTAGTATTTCTGTTGTGTGATTACTTTATTGTTTGAAGTTATTTTGTTGTTTTTTGTTGAAACTTCGCCCGCGGTTTTGTCTGCGTGGTTAACAGTATCCTACGTACAATACACCAAATTACATCAAAATTTGTTCGGCATCAAATCATTTTTTATTTATTTCTCGGCTTCTAAATACTAATCGGATTGAGATGCAAAGTACACCTGATTTTAGGACAAATTCCAAGCCACCACCAACCGCATTGAAATCGGTCCAGTAGTTTTTAAGTGATGCGAGAACACACAGGCTGGACCACAGTCCCCTGAACCATATTTTTTCAAATATCTTCGTTGTACATACTTTTTGTTACTTAATAAGATATAGATAGATAGATACATAGAAGAACATTTATTTACACACAACAAAAAACAGAAAATTAACACAACTTAAAATACTGACTAAAAACTAAAACTAAAAATAACTATATAAAAACTAAAAGGCCATTAGTGGAGGGAAAGGTCCCAGAATGCTGGTGGCATTGCCACGTCGAATGGCAATGCTCAATTTCTGTGCGAAATAAAAGCCAGCATTCTGAACACCTGACGCCTCCACCAATAGATAGATACAATATTATAAGTATATTGAGCAGGTCACAAGAGTTCCTATTTCAATTAAGGGTAGGCTATAAAATTAGGGTAAAGACGTACTTGCAGAGGTATACACACCCGTAACTTGGACACAAATTAAGGGTGTGTATACCTCTAACAAACAAGTAGAACAACTGGAAAAAGTAGACAGTTGTAATGTGGGTGCGGTGGCCGGTGAACCCATGATGTAATCCGATCCAGCTCAAGATGACGTAATGCAGGTGTTTACGCTAGTTTCATTAGTGAGTTGACTCAGTGCTAAGTAGTTAAGTGCAAGTTTAAAGTGCAGATTTTCTATGAGTAAAGAATGATCAAGACTGCTGCGTTTTGAACACACAACCATGTTTGCTCGAAGCTGCGCCGTGATTGGCCACCCCGATCCTTCTTCTCACTCGTAATTAGTATTAAACTCTTTAAGGCGAAATGGGCACCAAATTTGTCGATTCTTCCTCACGAATATTTAAAACTAGACCTTTCAAAACGGTTAATTGACTCTTTTTTTTATGTGTGATATATGTACACAAAATACTTTACCCGAATTTGGTCACCGAAACAACATTAAATAAATTTGACTCAATAGAAAAAAACTTAGTTTCCTTAAAATCTCCCGTTTTGACGTTCCCAAATCGAATCAATTTCATTCAGTATGTATGGAAGATATTTTTACAACAAAAAAGTGTATAATCCCAACAAACATTCAAATAGGTACATCAGTGAAAACAGTTTTTCACTGATGTACCATAAGACTGTTAAAAAAAGTAAAATAACACTGACAATCCATACCAATATATAAAAGTGTAACGTTGTCTGTTTGTTTGTTTGTCTCCCCAAACAAACTATGTTTGGGGAGCTTTCACGCAATAAAGGCTGAACGAATTTTGATGAAATTTGGAATGGAGATAGCTTATACCCTGGAATAAAACATAGGATACTTTTATCCCGGAAAATTCCATGTTTCAACGGGAAAATAGGAAAAATGTCGATTATTCGCTGTAAGAAACGGTTGCCATGGAAACGAAATAACAAGTATGTCAAAAACCATCAAGAGCGTTGGTGCTATACCTACTTTTGCATTGGGTTTTAATACTTTTTCGCAGTAAACAGTAGTCCGCGCGGACGAAGTCGTGGGCGGGAAAGCCAGTATAATATAAATAGTTGGAAAATACGAGTGTCTAACATATTTGCGACGTCAAATACTCTCGATAATAGGGAAAAGGGGGGTAAACACGAACTCCGGGATATCTCGCAAGTTTTCTCAAGTTAGACAATATCAGTTATTTTCTAACGCGCCACCAAAAGCCAAGCCCGCGTCTAGTGCCTGACAAGTAGTAGTGTAGTGAAGCCGTGCTCGCCGTACAAGGAAAGTTCAATTGAGTTTTTTCGTACAATTTCATGTAATATTTGAGTAAAATTGAACTCCTGTAGAATTTATCATTTTAATTGATTAAATTTGGCCATAATTAAGTATCGATTCAAAGCTCACGCAATTCATCTTAAATGATTCCAACCTCAAGAAAAAATACTTATGGTTATTTGACTGCGTGAGTCAATGACGAACGAATTGAATGGGGTAATCTCGAACATGTATATTACCCCAAAGCATTCAATCGATTCATTTCTTTTTTGATTTTTATATATTATTGGAATAGCAATAGTTAATTTACTTAAACAGGTATATTTATAAAATCCAAAGCCTGTCTGACTGTCTGTATACCTCTTTGACTATAATTTAACTTCCACTGGACGGATTTTGATGCGAATTTCATCATCGTGTAGGCTGTTTGTCCGGAATGGTTTTATTAGTGTCAGAAATCTATACCTAAAACTAATACATGATCATATCAAGACAGAAGTTATAATAGAACCAATTTGAACATCCAGGGACTGAGTTATATATAATTACAATTTTGTTCGTTATAACCCTACGCCTTTGTAATTTTGGTAATCCCGAAAACCAAAGCGGTTCGTTTTATTGTTCATCTCCCAGTCTAGAAGGTGGCCCACGCGCGTGCGTAAACCGGTTTTTGTACTGAGTTTTGAGCCGCAGCAGCCGCGGGGCACTGAGTCTTTAAGTATTCATAATTAGCCCACTCTCCCCTATGGCTACTTTCAGCAGAGCTGCACCGTGCACTAACCACGCAACGCGAGCATTCAACGACTCGTGCGCTGCGTGACCTGTGCTGCGTGACGAGTGAAGCACGGCTCTTGCCAGTGTGGCTGTGCTGGAAAGCACGCGCACGCACAAGTCACGCCATGCGCAGCGCACGCGTCCGTTGGGACTGGAAGGTGTATAAGTCGTAGCCAGATGTAAGAACTGATCACTTCATAATGTGGCCGATCATTTCATGAAATGGTTCTATTTCATGAAATGGAAAATATCCGCTGCCCACTTATGATATGATTTGGCCAGATCAATGAATAATCAGCGTTTGACGATAAATTTCTAAACGTAGAGCTACTTCATGATATGGTCAAACATTATTTTTTACGATCGTAAAATACTTCATAATATGGTAAAACGTTAGTGATCATATCGAAAAAGCATAGCTGGCTCGAGCATCTAATGTTGACTGCTAAATGCTCTTGCGTTTCAGGTATGTCGCTCAAAGATCTACTTTTCGAGCAATCCTAACCACCTTTACGGAAAAAATATTAAAAGTTCCGTAGTTCAACAGGAATGATAGATCGGTCACGTCCATCTGTGTGTATCACAATCAGTTTTTTTTACCATGTACTTATGTACTTTCAGTAGAGGTTATAATTATTTATTTTATTTTTTATTGGCTCTAGTAAATATATTCATTTGGTTCTTTTAGTACATCAGCATTATCATCTAATTCGATAGCTTTAGTATTCTCCATATTTTGATTATTAATTTCAACTAAAGTCTTGACAAATCTGTAGTAATTTACCAGGCGGTCTTTCTTTTTGGTTGGCTGTTTTTTATTGTATTTCTTCAAGTATTCTTCATAAAGTTCTTTAGCGTTATCCAAGTTGAAGATTTGTGCATTCTTTTTATGATCAGAGTGTACAGCTGAAACAGGATCTCTTATATTATCATCTGTGGAAAAAAAAGTATCATTATCATTAGCTGGGAGTTGTTCGCTGCTCAACGAATCATGATCGTAAGGAGCTCGTTGTGGCGTTCTAAGGGCCTCCCCCATAACCATAATGAGCGAGTGCTCACTGTTTCTATCTAGCGGCTGCCTGTTACTATTACCAGAGTCCACCTTGTTCTATGTGCCTCCCCCATAACCACAACGAGTGAGTGTTGGCTGTTTCCATTTAGCGGCTGCCTGCGACTATCACCGGAGTCCACCTCGTTCTATGTGCCTCCCCCATAACCACAATGAGCGAGTGCTCGTTGTTTCCATCTAGCGGCTGCCCGTCACTATCACCAGAGTCCCCCTTGCTTTAGGGGAAGTTGTGATTGATTGTATGTTGGATGTTTTTGAGAGAATATCACATACATGGTGTCAACTGAATCCCATACCGTCCTTTATGATCGACAATATCCGTGTCTGCGTACTTATTTATAACAAAATTTGTTGAATTATTTGTCTTCTCATTAAGACTTGAAACCATGTTCATGTTGTTTATAAAATTTGCGAAGCCCTGTTCCATAGCTTCCGAGGTGTTATATTTTCTATTAAACTTCCATTGGTAATACTCAAATAATGTTGTAGCATTTTTTCGATCGTATAATATTGAATTTTCAACGACGAAAATAAAAGGTGAAAATAAAGTGATAAACACTTTTAAACTCGAGTGCACCATGATCATTGATGATAAACCAATGATAACAATTTGATTGGAAAAGGTCAATTCAAGCATTCGTTCTCCATTGTTTTTAATCAATTAAGCACAGCGTAACTTGCGTCTACATAATTTCACGGACTATAGATAGTTCATAGGTTCAGAAGTTAGGTACCCTGCGGAAATCCATATACATTATAACCGTTTTGGCCGGAACCCTAAGTCTATGCGTGTTGGACACAAAAAAAGAGTTGCGTAGTCAGGGCCATAAGATACCTAACTGTGAAAACCGCATTGCAATCGGTCCAGTAGTTTTTACGTTATACGTCAAACTTAGTTGTATTTACGGTTGGATTATGTCTGTTACTATAGAATTTGTACAGAATTGACGCAGACATAAAATGCATTATCTTGGTTGGCTATATCAGTAGTAAATTCTCGACACTTAGACAGCTGCGTTTTTTTTTTGTAAGTTCGTTTTAGATGTGCTAGCCAGTACAATAGTTATATTTTTTAATTTTTGGTTTTGTTACATGGAACTCAAACAAAAAGAGCACCTTAGTGCTAAATAATTAGTAAACAGAACTAAATAACAAAATACTGTCGAAGAAATCTCGTTATAATTTGAAAACATCTTTAATGTAATAATATACTTCTTAATAAATAATACTTAATAAATAATAAATAATACTTCTTCTACTATTGTTTCTTTATTTTTGTTTTTGGTGTGTACAATAAAGAATTTATCTATCTATCTATCTATTCAACGAGACCCCACAAAGAGGACAAAAAATACTTAAATTTCCTTGTATTTTTGCCACTCGCAAAACACGACTATACATATATCTATAAATATTCTTAAAATTCAACGTTTTAGTGAAAATAGTTTTTGAATAAATTCTCTGTGTCAGACGGACAGATGGACATGGTGAAACTAGGTATATGGGTTCCTTGTTTGACCACGGAACCCTAAAAATATGTAAGAAAAATTTGTCAGGCTAAGCAATTATTTTTTCTCATTTATCTTTCTTATTTTATTTTCATTTATATTCTTAATTAATATATTTTTTCGCCCCCTCTGGGCTTTAACTGAAAACCAGCGCTGCGTGCCTTCGGCAAACAGCCTGAGGCCCTTTCAGCACCACTTTTATTTTCTACTTTTTATTTATTCTTTGTACTTCCTTTTCTTTTGTATTCCTTGTAATTATTTGTATCATATTTTTTTGTGATTGTTGAATAAATGTATTTTCTTTCTTTTCTTTTTTCGTTCTTTCTTTCCGGAAATACAAAAAAAAAAGATTTATTTCAATTGTAATGTATACAATACAATATATGAAAGTATGTTTGTTTTGGTCAAGTTACATTAGAACCAGTCTCTTTCCACTGAGTTGAATTTTTACATCTTGGTTCAGTTCCGATGACAATGGATTAGCTACGGATAAAGGAACTCTTCAACGGTCAACAGCACGGACACCAACGGAAAACGGAAATTTTGTGTACTCATTTTATTATGATAGCTGGTTTTAAGTTTTACTATGACATGGTTGCTGCACTCTGGGTTAGGTCCTGACAAGGGGCATCTCCTCAACGGTTAACAGCAGACACGAAATGTTGTTTACTCATTTAATTATGATAGCCCGTTCTAAGTTTCACCATGACATGGCTACTGCATAAAGACTTTTTTTTCATGGTATTAATGTAAATTATTTCTTTATTTACCTCAATAAAATCCATTTAAGACCAGGCTCCACTTTTTAAGGGGTTTTTCCATAAATATGCTGGGTCAACCACAAACCTAATAAATGTAAAACTTAACATATATGTTTTTGTGATCTTTATCTCTCTGTGATTAATACAAAAACGAGATTAAAGAATTTCATTCGACACATTTTCTTAACAAAAAATATTATCTATTATTAAGACAAAATTTACCTAACTAAATTATTAGCCTGCCAATAATAATAATTAACTTTTGAGACTGGTGGCAGGGGAGTAGGTAGTGGGAAAATGTAACCTTAGAGCCTGGCCTTAATGCTATTAAAATAATATCTTTAGTACATAATTTATTTGAATCAAAGATTTAGAATAACCTCATACTTTACGAATGGGATCGAATAAATTGCACTATTTACGAGTCGTATCGTAATCCGCAGAGATCCCACCAAATAGGTAGGTAGTATTTCTAATGAGGGAAAATTTTAATCACCCGGCTTAGAAGGAAAACGAGCAGCCTCAACGCAAAGCATGCGAAGTTAAGGCCCGAATATTATACAAGACCAAAAGGCCAAAATTAAACTTGCGACGACGGTAGTAATAGAAAGGGTCTAGTTTACTTATGAATATTAAATTTAATTACCGTTATAACGGTCTTTGTTTATAGGTTTTTAAATAAAGGATTTTAATAATATTGCTTGTGGTAGCCGGTCGCTGACCTTTCCCAGTTTTATTCGCAGAGGGGCTGATAAGGGTTACTTATTTCAAAGTGTGGGTGTAGTTTATTTGAGTTTGTGTAGGTTTATGTTTTTCATATTAATTAACTTTCTTTTATGTACCTACCTACGTTTCTGTTGTTCGGAATCAATAACAGGAGAAATGTAGTCCAGCGTTTAATTTTGCAATTTGTATTAATAATTGACTTTCCACATACTTTTAGTAGAGTAAAGACATTTAACAAATTTTGATTAAAGTGGAGATTCATACATAAACAGTAATTTTAAATCTTCTGGATATTTGAGAAGATTTGGATGACTCTTTAACTAGACCTCCAAGTAGTCGTAACTTTTAAACTTTCACGTTTCGAACACATAGTTATATATTTAAACGGGACTTAATCGCGCTGAAAACTTATTTTTTTCTTACCTCGACGTTTCGATCAAGCTGCATATATTGGTCGTGGTCACGAGAAGGTGGTCCGTATTTGTTAAACAAAACAGTCATGCAAGATTTGTTCAGATAACAAAAGAGTGAATACGCGCACAAATTTTTGTGGTAAAGGGTACCCAGCCTCACACTATTTTCTAACAAAGTAGGCAAAACGTTGGCAACCCCACCCAAATATTGGCATGTCACATAATACCGAATATAAATCGGTGTGGTAGGATTATTTACTTTCATTGTCAACAATTGATATACTTATTAATTTTCGTCAAGGCCAATATTTGTGTCAATGCCAATAAGGTATCTTCAACTTCAGTTACGAGTTTGTTTTAATGTGTTTAGAAGTTGTGAAGGCAAAATATTTTAACTGTAACCAATGTGCCGGGAATTCGTGTTTATCCACACGTTAATATTTTATTATGCATATTAATATTTTTCAGCTACCAACAAATATATGCATATTAAAAATAGCGTCAAAATCAAACACCACAAAAATGATTTCTCACCGAAATATTGGTAGGCACGAGTGAGAGACCGCAAACATACGTATAAATACGTACGTTGCCACCTTATATGCCTGCTTTATTTAGTCTGTTTTTACAAAAATCGGAATCGCATTCACTTTAGGCCTTTCTGAAAAACAGCGTCCAGCGTCTAGCACTGGACATTTTTGCTGAGCACTGGTCGTTAGCTTATAATGTACATGTTAATTTGTTTACTAGGTACTACTTAATTATATTTTTATATATTTTATTTGTTGTGCCAATAAAAGCTTTTTTGTTTGTTTTGTTTGAAATTCTGTAGTAGATGATATCATAGCAGTAATTTCAGAATAGCAACCCCGTAATTACGAGTCTGAACAAACTTTTTGGTCATCAAATATTTTCAATACGAATTAAAACGAGATGCGCATACCTAAACTCTGAGTAACCTTTTAGAAAATCCCTCAAGGCTTTTTTACAACTAATGGTAATCTCGAAAGAACATGCAACACTTAATCACTTTTATATTACTTCGCTGTTACTACAGAACCCGTTCGTAGCCTGTTTATGTCCGTAATACGTGACTGCGTTCACAGATGACTCCATACGAGCTTCTGACTAACACTCTATCAAAGCAAATTGATTTTGTACGGGGAAATATTGTAATTTTTTCGAGCTGGAGCTATACGAACGGCGTCAGCAAAAAGACAATGTGTAACGATCGAGATACGAGTACGATGGTAAACACTTTGACGCCATCCATCTTGCAATCTTAAATCTTAAGTTATTCTAATGGTCCTCCCAAAGAAATCCCATCTTACTGGATAAATAGTGGGAGCATTAAAAACTGTTTATATTAATGGTTCTACATAATGTAATCGTTCAATTTAAGTACCATCATTTTTTTGCACATGCATAAATGAAGGTACACTTACTGTTTTGATATGTTATTATATATAAACGTAAGGCGTTTTGTGAAAACTCAATTGTCGCGTAACGGCAGTCTCGTTAGGCGATCGAACTGAAAATGTTATATTATTCCAAACAGAGACAAAGCTTCAAACTTACAACACTACCCTTTTCGCATCAAGGGTGAGTTTTACATCGATGTACAAAAATCAAACAAAGCGCTAATCAAACCTTGAAAGTTATCAGTATTATATAAAAGTTGATATATGGCCGGTGTGACTAACCCTCGAATTTCAGCGCAAAATTAAGCAGTTTCAGACGTCGCAAGAACTTTTCTTTAGGTGATAAACGTTCTCACAAATTGCCCACATTTATTCGAGGTTGTAGGAAACTGGCGCTAATATGGACCGGGAGGAATTCCTCTTTGTGTGCCTCTGTGTCCCACACCAGAGGAGTGCGAGATATATCACTTTAGGGAATTGAGAGCGCATCTTTTTCAACTGAACGTATGAGCCGAGAGTAATTGAGTTACAAGGTTAGAGGAGTGCATCTCTCACATAACTCATGTAGATTTTGAGTTATTTAGCTCAGATATTTGCGATGAACCCAGATAGTGTTATGCAATGTCAAAATAGCTATAACTACAGCTATAGCTATCTGTCTTTGGTACGTTCAAAAATTCACTTTTTCATGGCATCGTAGCAGACTTGAGTGAGACTAGATATGCTAGATAGAAGAGAAATGTAATAATCTAAAGAAGAAGCCAAATCATTTTCATCCGTTACTACTTTACTTATGTAAGGGATACGAGCCCTAGGAAATGAAAGCTATTTTTTTATGTTGAACAAAACATTGCAATCTAATCTTAAAAACTATAAATACGAAAATAATGTGACGTGATAAAATATTAACACAAATGCAAAATAGAGATTAAAAATGTAAAAAACTAATGGGAACCTATAAATATCCAAATTGATTACCTTTCAAGGAACATGTAACGTAGACCTTAATTTAAAATAATATCAAACAGGACAAAGAAACACAAACACTCAAACGATGATAAATAAATAATTTAATGGCAAAACTTCAAATGATATCTGATTTAGTATAGTTTTAAAAACACTTGAAACCATTCGAAAAGTTAAGTAAGTTTTTGCGTATCTTTCAAAGCCGTGGGAAAGGAACAACAGTTTTAAGACAGGAACGCATTAAGGAGAACAAAGTAAATAGCGAATAAATGTTATTTGTAAAAAAAAAACATATATCCAATAATACATTAGATATCTTAAAACATAATTAATAATTACTGATTACAAAATAATCCATAATAGTTACTTTTAAATGAATGATTATACTGTTCAGAATATTAACTTATATATGTATTATGTACTTTCTAAAATAATATAATCAAAAGTACCATCAACGGACTTATCGCCAAAGATAGAATTACTACCAGAAAACCTTAGAGTGAAGAAGATAATAAACTAATTATCTTTTGTATAGTATTATAATAAACTATCAAAATTACTAACTACCAAAATACTTATAAAACCAAATTAAAATAACAATACATCATATAGTAAACTCTATTTAAAATATCTCTATTATTCATAAAAAATTATAACTTAATGCGAATGACAGAAGCCATAACAGATTAGAACGCAACGCGGTCTCCATATTAGAAAAAGACAAATACGAGTGATTTAAATAATTAATAATTCGCGTTTATTTACTATTAAAATAAAGTGTTAAAGTATAGTTTTTTCAACATACGTGTCCAATATGTAAAGCGAATTTAGTTGCAGTGGTTCATAGTGCAGTGAGTGAGTGGGGCCGTGCCTACATGCAGAAATTAAAAGCTAAGTAGAAAACTTGGTGTTGGTCGATTTTCTGGATAAACTCTTATATTCTAGAATACATAACTAAGTAGAAAACTTGGTGTCGGTCGATTTTATGGATAAACTCTTATATTCTAGAATACATAACTAGGTATATACTTGGTGCTGTCGTGATTCTGAATAAAACTCTCATGTTTTAAATTACAATAACTAAGTATTAATCTGATACTTATTTACTTAGTGCAAAGGTTTAAGATGATTTATCCTTTAAATTCAACATATAATTAACTAGAAGATAGATTCAGAGTTTGCAATTCCTAAACAGTTAACCTTATTTAAATTATAAATAACAACTGAGTACATAAACGATGACTGTTTATATACTCAGCATAATTAAAAAGTTCTAAACTTAACTGATTTAACCTAAGTATCTAAGCTTAAGGCTATGTTACTTTGTGTATGATGATTTTAAATGAATTTCTAATTAAAATTCAATAACAACTAAGTCTATAATCGATGACTGTTTTATACTCAGGATATACAATTTTCAACTGAACTAATTTAACTAAGAGTATAAATCTGACATCTGATCTGGACATTGTACCATATTTTAAACTTCAATCGCTATTAAGTATATAAGCCATAACATTGCTTATATACTAATAGAACTAAAAACTTATGAACTGATTTTATGTAACTATAACTAAGTAAATAATTTTTAAAACTAAATTTCTTATTTATAAGAAGAACAGAACTAAGAAGAGTTGATTATTTATTGAACGAGTGGATTCCATATGTTTTATAGAGTACGGATAACCTGAACTGATTTCGTATATTATTGAAATATAGCAGTTGTGAATACTGGGAGGGGAAGTCTAGTGGAAATTGTTGATGATGTTTATATCTATTTATTGATGTGGATCTTATTATAATATAAATGACAAGTTATTTACATACAGTGAAACTCTTATGTATTATAAATTAACAAAACCTTATATACTACAAGTTTTGACGAAATGATTATTTGCGAATTTACGGACGATGACACATATTATACAAAAGTATACAGAGAATTTCTTATGTATTATAAATTGACAAAAAGAAATTCTTATGTATTATAAATACTATATGATTTGACAATGTGGTTATTTCTGATTACTAACAATGACATATATTAAATTATGCTAAAGTATTACTTTGTTCGTCTTTGTTTGTTCAGATATATTAAAGAGAAAAGTTATATACCTACCTTTAATGATAAATAATTTGATTGAAATACTATGTTCCTATGAGAGACATTACGAATGCATAACCCCTTTTGTTTTGTTATAAAGATGTATAAATACACATATTTTATAATCAATTACTATGAAGGTAATTGTTATTATTTCATAATTTAATGAAATAGCTGAGAGAAGGGAGATTGTTTCATCCTGAGACACACTAAATAGCCCATGCGAGCATTACATCATATACATATTATCGTGGAAAACACGCAACGTGGGATTTACATTAAAGAAACATTTAACATGCTTGAGAATTCTGAAAGATTTGGTTCTTATTAATGTTAGGAAGAAATTATCTTCCTTTGTTATTCTTGGCCTCCCGATAAATATAAATAATGATTTAACTTCACTATGAGGAATTACATAAAAGTATTTCCAGCCGGCAGGCTTTGGACTAGACAGTGATACCGAATATTCAGTTTACTGGATATTAAAGTAGCCTAGTAATAGCCGTCAAGTGGCTGCACCGTTTGGACTCAAGTCTAGTTCTTACTTGCTGGGTTGAGAATGGTTCATGAATCTAACCGGAACTGGACATACAGTTTCAAGACAGACATTACCGACAAAATCTTGTGAATTACACCAAAACAGATCATAAATAACGCTTTATTTAACCTTCAAATTTGTCTTTCATATGAATGTTAAATACATAAAATAAAGTTACTCATTTACAAAAGATTAGCATTGACCAAGGAAGTGAATTATAAACACTAATAAATATTATGACAACATGTTTTATACTCAAATACTACAAACCATATATTCATATTTCTTAAAACATCTGAAGAAGATAAATACAAAACTATTACCTTTTATATAAACAACAATCTATTTTATTAGGATAGGGAATTTATTTAGAAACCGCTCAGCAATTTTTTATATTCCAACAGAAGTCGGAGGTCTAATCCTTCACCCTGCAAGAGAGAGTTACAACGCGTCTTCAAACATCGTGTTAAGTCAATATCCAAGTTAGTCGCTTTTCACATTTTCTTACACAATTTCTATATTTTTCTAAATGTTTATTTTACATGTTTTCTCCTTTAAAACAGCTTAACCAAAAATATAACAGAACTATCTTTAACCAAATACGTTAATTTTCAGCAAACTGTTCATTTAACTTAGACGGTGATCGTCTAAGTCATAAGCCATTTAAATATTAAACTTCTATAAGCAATTATGATTATAACATTTCAATAAACTTCAATTTTATGAGTAATCTAGACGATCACATAAAAACTTTACATCTATTCATTAAATCAGCAATTTTAATAGCAGCGTTTCACGGAACTTCACTTCCATAGTAAAATAGGAATTATTCAATAGCATTTTTACTTAGGCTAGGAGACTAGAACCTTACACTTACCCCAACTTATGTCGGCGCAGTCATATGTACAACACTGAACTTTAGTGAATACTCGTTGCAAAGGAATTGTGACGAAATTGCGCTTTAAATCGGTTTTATGGTTCAGCAAGACATTATCGGTAACATGTTCCACTCCGGAATTAATTTTGTTCATTTTCAGTTATAATTATCGAGTAAGCGCTACGATTTTGTTTTGATTAAAATGAAATTGTTTGTCGAAGTGTTTTATGTAGAGAGATTGAAGGTTGCTCGTCAAAATAATGATATTACTTTGAATACTGATAATCTGACTGGCATTTGGTATTCGGACAAAAACCATGAACTCGTATTGGTATTTAAACGGTTACCGATTATAAGTAAGGTACTCAGTCATTTGGATGAACGCAGAGTTTTGAAGCTCTTTCGGTATTTAGATGAATAACGAATATTGAAAAAATTACTGGGCGAAATCCCCGATTATGAACTTTTCGAGTGATTCAATTTATTAATGATTATAAAAGAAAGACTAATATTTACCTTTCAGAAAATACAACTATTAATGTATCAATTAAACTACTACTTCAGATATTCGTCTAACTCCATAAATATGATCAAGAGTACCTACAAAATTCAAATATTCCTTCTAAATCAAACTAATATTATAAAACTAGCTGCACCCCGCAACTTTGCCCGTGTGCAAACTTTGCCACCTCCTTTCACCCCCTTAAAGACAATATTTTAAAAAACCTTCTATAATGCACCTTCAAAATACTCAAAGTGACTATATCTCCTAAATTGAAAATCTTAAGGTCCACCGGTTTAGTACACCATGTCTCTTAGTCAGTCAGTGTCACGGTACTGTTTTAATCCTTACTCTAATTAGTTATTTCTCTGAAATTGTTCTCAAATGCATTGGAGGATGTGTTTAAGACTCTGGTCTGGAAAGGATGTAGCATTAACATTAACGGTGAGTACATCTCACACTTGAGATTCGCAGATGACATTATCATTGTGGCAGAAACGTTGCAGGACATGCAACAGATGTTGGACAGCCTAGCTGATTCTTCTCAAAGCGTTGGTCTCCAGATGAACTTGGACAAAACAAAGATTATGTTCAACGAACATGTTATTCCGGAACCAATTGCTGTTAACGGAACTGCTCTCGAAGTTGTTCAGGAGCATGTTTATCTGGCAAACCTTGCAACTAGGTAAAAACAACTTCGAGAGAGAGTCCCGCAGAAGAATACAGCTGGGCTGGCAGCATTTGCGAAACTTCGTCGATTCTTCTTGTCACCAGGACTGCAAAGTTTGAAGACAAAAGTCTTCAACCAGTGTGTCCTACTATGTTATGACATACGGAGCCGAGTCGTGGACACTCACGGTACGACTAGTCCACCAATTTAAATTCGCTAAGTGGGCTATGGAAAGGGCTACGCTTGGAGTTTCTCTGAAAGATCGTATCCGGAATGAGGTGATCCGGCAGGGAACCAAAGTTGTCGACATAGCCCCTAGGATTAAGAAGCTGAAGTGGCATTGAGCTGATCATTTTTGTCGAAGGATTGATAACCGTTGGGGTAGACGTGTTCTTGAGTGGAGACCACGGCTCGGTAAACGTAGAGTAGGGCGCCCTCCAGTTAGGTGGAGCGACGATATACGCAAAGTGGCTGGCAGCAGTTGGAAGAGAAGAGCCAAAACTCGGGCTCAGTGGCGTGCTTTGGGTGAGTCCTATGTCCAGCACTGGACTGACACGGGCTGATGATGATGATGATGATGATAATGATGATGATGTCGATGAACCGTATCCTATGTGTTATTACAGGATCTAAAGTATCAGTATATCAAACTTCATCTAAATCTGTATATGTACGTTCAAAAAATTGTTTATTGTGGTGGACCTATTCGGTCCAATATCGTAGAATAAAAACCAGCCAAATGCATGTTGAACACACATAGACTTAGGGTTACGTAGCCAGGACACCAAGCTACCCAACTGTAGAAACCGTACTGCTATTGGTCTATTAGTTTATGCGTTATAAGCCAACAAAGTCGTTTTCACTGTTGGCTTATGACTCTCACTATTGAATTTGTTAGGATTTGACGCGTGAATAAAATGCGTTGCTTTGGTTGGCTATATCTCGTAAGGGTAATAAACCCTAGAGAGCCGTGATAATTTATTTTGTTAGAAAATTCGTATTATGCGCTAGTGGCCTAGTAATTTTTTGGTTTAACTTCCTGCTATGGCTACATTGTCGTCGGTCCATCGTGTGAGGGATCTTCCTACACTTCGTTTGCTTGTTTGTGGTTACCATTCGAGAACCTTTATTCCCCAGCGGTTGTCGGTTCTGCGAACTATATGGCCTACACATTGCCACTTCAACTTGCAAAGTCGGTGAATCTATTGGACTGGTATAGTTAGTCGAATAGATTCAACGACATACAAATTGTCTAAACATCTGGTTACTATCCTGCAGCCGCCTATAGGTAAAACCAGTAGCTACGTGAAGGATTCCTTTCATTTCGTTCAGCTGTTGGAGGATGTGAGAGTCCAGCGAGTCCAGTACATTTAATTTTCTTTAACATTCGCTCGGCGTCTAATCATCGGAATACCAAGTACCCTAGTTTTTAAGTCAAACCCAACTCAACTTTGTTTATCCAACTGTAAAACTAGCTTTGCAATCGGTCCTGTAGTTTTTACTTGATGCGCGGACAAAACATACAGACAAACAGAAAGACAAGATTTAAAAAAGAAAAGAAAACTTGTTCAGTAGCTTATTATAAGTACACTAGTAGACCATTTTTTTAATTATCTTCTTTGTCCAGAATTTTTCGTTATTATTGCTTTATTATAAGTATATAGATACTAAATATTTGCCCTGCAACCTCACGATTTGCTTTCTGTTCATCATCACCGAGTCACGGAGTACGAAGGTTGTCTAGTTAGTATTCTGGGTAAACAAATCAATTGCGTAGATAGGTTTGAAGCTTTCGAAACATTCCCCAATCAAATACATTTCAAATCAAGTTGCTATTGTAATAAAATCCCATTACCTTTGTCTTGGCGCCACCTTTACTAGGGGAAAATTGGTAACTCCTGAGTCATGGCGACACCAAGAGTAATAAAACTTATCGCTATTAGCATGCGAATTATATTAGAGAGCCATCATCGTGAGTATCGATAGTGAACCTGATCCAGTAGCAGTAATCGCACCTTGACACCCAAGCATGCCTTAAGGGCCAACGTGCCTGGGATGGGAAATCGGATCACCTGCGAGAGATCCAGATTGTGCGGGGTTACCCTCAACATGCCTCCACACGCCCCTTACAAATACAAAATACAAATACAAAATGTTTATTTAACTAAAAGAATAAAACAAATAAATAAAATTGCCAGTGGTCTCCGCACTAGGTCAAGCCTGTGTCGCCTGTGTCGCTGTGTACAGCCTGCCTTTCATTCTCCAAATCCGTGCGCGTTCTCCGGTGAGAAGGTAGCTATCTCCAACTGATCAAGGGCGTACCCAGGACCCGCCCGCAGTGGCAAAACCATCAGATGGTCCCACCGGGACGTCAAGACGTGAGGTCACGCACGCAACCTGGCCACCCAAGGGAACGCGCAAGGTCAGTTATTTGCACCTGAGCCAGCGACTAGTGTCTGCTGTAAGCACTGGTGTCAGCGACTCATTGGTCAGCGTTCTCACTTGCGCCAGTGACTCATGTTTGCTATTGCACTTGTGTCAGCGACCGTCATATCCAAATTGTGCACAATTAGTGCCTTCAACGCCTTTGTATCTCATCTGCATAATTATAACTGGAAAGGGCTCACCCGATTCGTTGATACCTTTCTCAACGTAATCCTTGTAGTAGATCTTGGATCACAGTCTCTCCACGGCAAGGCTCATCGTCACACCGCAGTGCAACCCGCAGCCAAAATGGAGACAGCATCCTGGCACTGCGTCTCACTCGCGCCATCCAACCCTGCTCTGACCGCGTCTCACCAGAAAGTGAATTTCTGACAGCCACCGTTTTACCGCGCGAAAAATCCCGCAGATAATCTTACCATCGTATCACTGCAGCTGACGAGTGTCAAAGCTGCCAATCCGCTTGATGGAAATCGCGATACTTCCAGCGAGTTTATAATGATGCAGCTTACCAGCACAGGATGTTGAAGTAACTAAAGTTTAGCGTCAACATAGTACTTTGATGTAGTTTGTTCGAGCTAGACTAGCAGAGCCTCCAATATTTATGATAAGTTGAATACAAACATAAAGTTCAAAATTAGCTTAACCCTTCGGGAGAACTCTCGGAAGAAAAATCCGATCACTTTGGTAGGAATCGTCCCCTTGGCGCTAAAGTGACTTACTCGCTAAAGAGCCGCCTTAGAGCATAGTTTGTCATCGAGCTAGTTTTGCAAACTGGAAATATCTTCAAAGGAGCATTAGGGAATGGATTGTTTTTGACAAAGCGCTAGTTCAGGTCAAATTCAAGCACACTATGTATGTACGCACATCGAAGTAATCATATGTTAGAGCGTGGTTTCCAACTGTGCCCACTTACCTATAGTGCTCTCATTATAAATCCGTGGTAGTGCTGTATGAAATGCGTTGCAGTTTCCTAGGTTTCTCTCAATATAAAAGAGATTTAGTTATCTTCTAGATCTGATAGGTTCATTCTTTTTTCTATGGTCAAATGTAGGCTGATAAAAGGGTTACATGAAATATTTGCATTAATGTACTCGTTATTTTGATTAATTTTCCGCATTTATTCGATGTTAGTTTATTTATTTCTAAAAACATGACTGTCTCTAGAAGAGTAATTGAAAAAACTAGACACTAAACTTGAATAAAGATTTGATATCAAGGGTATCCGCCTTCATAGAGGCTTTGAGTTCGGGATCGGATTTCTTTATATCCTTTGGTTTGTTCGATATTTTCAACCACTCGTCCGCAGAAAAGTCCGCATACTGATTCGGTCCAACTTTCTTTGAGCCCGGAAGCGCATTTACCTGATTTATCTTTCTCAAAGTTTTCAGAAAATTGTTATATCTTTCTTTATACTCCCAGTCACTAGAGAATGTTCTGTTATATTTCAAAATGAAGTTGCTGTATAAAGCTGGCCCCTCGCGCAGATTAAGATAATATGGCTGATAGCTCTCCTGCCCTTTCAACAGTATTACATTAATCAAACAAAGTGCCGACACAATCACAAAATGTTTTCCCATCATCGGGTCGTCTCAATTGCAGCGGTTTAATGGTTCTGCTTTAATTGATTGGAAATCACCATAAAATTAAAATCAAATCGGAATTTACGCGTGAAATTTTAATCTGAAAGTTAATTTGCCGTCCGGGTATCAGTTAATCGGACAGTCGTAAAAACTGCTGAATGTGGAAGTTTCTTTTGGGAAATTATATAATTACCGCGCCCAAGGGTTTGGTCGGTCGACCCTTTCTGTGTCGCTCCGTTGACCTAGCCCGCCCACAAGACTTTAAGTTTGCTTGCCCGAGTGGAGGAACTACTTTGTACGTCGAACCCTCTCATTACTTAATCAAGCGTCCTTTTGGGACAAATTAAGGCGTTCGTTAAAATATCAGTTCATTAAAATGACAGGGAAGTATCAGCCAGGCGTTAATCGCACTGGATTAAATAATTTCATCGCGATAAAAGAGGGAATCCTCGGATATGGATAGCAATTCAGCACGAGTATCCGATCCGGGTGACACAGAGGCATCCGCATTTGTAAAAGCCAATAAAATATCTCAAAGGCAATAGAAAAGTATCCGTTTCGTTTCGTTCCGTCGCAGTCGCGCTGGCTCTGTGGAGGGTAGGTATTCGACAAATAAATGTAACATCGAGAATACGTCGTTCGACTGTGAGGGGCTCTGGGCGGGTAATGCCAGCCGCTGCTGGTGCTTTATGATAGGAAAGAGTCGAGTTCTGTTCACAGCTATTAGATATACCTATACGTATAATTTGTTTATGAAAAAACGAAGAAGTGACTGCTATGGCAGACAGATAACCGAACCAACGAACGTAACGGAACTAAGAGGATTGTATTTAACATTTGGATCCAGGATATTTTAAAACTAAGAAAAATCATTTAAAATCTTAATTCATAATCTAAACATCTGCAAAAAATGGAAGCAAATAATATAAAGTCTGTTTCAAAAAAGTTGTGTGTAAATTTCTGATAGCTAGACTGGTTCAAATTATGGTGCTATAAATTTGATCAGAAAACTAACAGACAAAAACAAGCACCAAATTCTAATAAAGCACTTACTAAATTCCAACTATTTGTTCAGAATCGCATTCTACTAACTAAATCGACTAACTTTCAAAGACTATAAACAAGCCATGAGTGTGGGGATTTTGTGTTCACACTAGAAATGGGAATCACTGCTTACATATTTTTCTTGTGAAATATTTTTCACTTCTATTTTAGATTATGAAATTTTACAACCAATGTTTTATCATTTGCAATGCTATCACTAAAACTTGATACAACGTTTCAGAAACATTATTCGTAAACTTCTACATTTATTAGAAAGCAATATATAATGTACAGGTGTTTTTTTAACAGTGGAAGTGCCTTTATTAACTAACAACTATATATTAAATCAAAGTAAAAGAAAAAACAAGACTGCTCTGCCAAAAGATATAAGATTTTTCCGCATCTAAAAATGGAGCCATACTGCAGCCAAATAGAATTATTTAAATTAAAAAAATGCCTATGTTACTCCGGATGATGTAAGGATTGTAACGATACCCCATACATCTAAGTTTATTCAGGCATTCAAAAGTATTGGTGGAATAAAGAAACTGAACAAACATACATGAACTCTGAAAACATTACACCCTTTTTTTGGGCAGACATGCAATACAATAATAATTGGGCTTGTGCCTTTATTAACTAAATACCTAATATATTATGTTAGACTACAAGCCATTACTGGCTCACAGGTAGCCCAAATGTTCTATCCCTCTACCTACTCTAAAACTGACAGTAAATTACACAACTGCCCAAAAAAAGGAGTGTTATGTGTTTATTAGCATTCATGTATGTTTGTATGAATGTGAGTTTCTTTAGTCCACCATAACTTTTAAATGCCTGAACAAATTTAGACGAATGGGGTATCGTTAGAATTCTTACATCCCCCCGAGTAACGTAGGCTATGTTTTTTTTTAAAACATTCAGTATGGCGGCATTTTCAAATTGGAAAAAAGAACATCGAAATTTACAATATGGGTATCAAATTGAAGGTCTTGCTAAGCACATTCCAACAGTATATAATTTATTGGCAAAAGCTCTTTTTTGGCAGGGCAGGGTATTTTTTTTAGCTTTTAAGCTAGGTATTTTGATGTACCTACTTGAACATGAACATGCCCAACAAGGCTGCAATGTACTCTTAATCCGCATGATCTGCGATACAATCTGAATATTGTGCTATTTCATTGCTATAGGTTATATATAAGTTTTATCAATCACTGATAATAATGATTGAAAACGGCAATGAATACCTACTCACGAAATGTTTCATGTCTATTTTCAAACTATATATTTCAAGTTTGCGAAAACGCTCCGAGTGCAGTTTTGAGGGTCACCGTGAGTCGTGGCCAGTTAATGGACTAGTCGCCCGTCATTTTTACCCGACTACGGCGAAACAAGGGAAAGGTAATGGTTATGAGTATAACAGTCTATGTATGTATGTATATATGTATATATGTATGTGGTTATGTGGATGTTCCACTATAGCGTCGCGCTTATTGGTCCGATTTTGACAAGCGAGGTGTCAATCAATTCGTTTTCAGCGTAAACGCGAGTATGTTTCAGGTAAAGATTGTCATAGGCAATTTTTTTACCAGACTACGGCTAAGCAAACTAAGGGTAAAAACTAAAAGATTCGTCCGATTTTGACAAGTGAGGTATCAATCGATTCGTTTTCAGCGTAGACGCGAGTATGTTTCAGGTAAAGATTGTCATAGGCAATTTTTTTACCAGACTACGGCTAAGCAAAGGAAGGGTAAAAACTAAAAGATTCGTCCGATTTTGACAAGCGAGGTGTCAATCAATTCGTTTTCAGCGTAGACGCGAGTATGTTTCAGGTAAAGATTGTCATAGGCAATTTTTTTACCAGACTACGGCTAAGCAAAGGAAGGGTAAAAACTAAAAGATTCGTCCGATTTTGACAAGTGAGGTATCAATCGATTCGTTTTCATGTAAAGTGTGTCATGGGCATGGGCTATGTTTTACCTGGCCGTAGTCGGGTTTTAGTTTTTGAACTTATGTTTAGTACCTATATATCTATTTGTAATTATAATCTATCTATATATCTATGTCTATCTATCTATATCTATATCTACCTATCTATACATATAAAATAGAAATTATAACGAAAATATCTGAACAACGAAGATAATTAAAAAAAATGGTCTTCTTTGCTTAAAATAAGCTACTGAACGAGAATAAATATTTTTTTTTAATTGTGTCTGTCTGTCTGTTTGTTTTTTTGTTAGTTTGTCTGTATGCATGTTCGCGCATCACGTAAAAACTGCTAGACCAATTGCAATGCGGTTTTTCTGTTGGATAGCTTAGGGTTTGACTTAAAAACTGGAGTACTTGGTATCTTAATCGAATAATTAAATACCGAACAATCGTTGAAAAACTATTTGACTGCTGAACTAATTTTGAAGAAATGTAGTATATTGTACTTTATAGCTACTTTTGATCCTGTAATAACACGTATGGCCTACTTTTAAATGAAATGTCCATGAAGGCAAAGCCGCGGGCACAGCTAGTATACAATATTCAAACAACGCCTGACTTAACTGTACCTTTCCCTCTATCTGCGTAACGGACTCAAACTCTATTAAAACAAACCAGCCATTACAGAACCACTGAAAGCGTTACAAAGAGAAATGCTTACCGCAGACTTTTAACCATATATGGGGTCCCTTCAAATAAAACTTGAATTAGTGATCACAGTCCCGAAGAATAATCATTTACAAGATCCTTAGTTTGAACTTTGCTCGTTATCTGAAGACTATTCAAGTCTCGTCGAAGATGGAGTGCTTACACGATTAACTGAAAGTTTACAGAATAACTATGTCTTTGTTTGGCCTTTTTCTCTACGAAAAACTCATGATGATAAAAACTATGTTTATAGAAAATTGAATGAAGGTCAAACCTTTGCATCATAATTGCTAATCGGAGCATAATTGAATCAATGGATAATCGAATCAGTGGCAGGGTACATAGCTTATAGAACCGATAACCAATAGGGGAAGAAAGATTCTCGAATGATAACAACAGACTGATCAAGTAGCGTAGGACGGTACCTCTGTGAGATGGACCGACGACCTGGTGAAAGTTGCGGGGAGACGCTGAATGCGAATAGCTAATACAACATCTAGAAGCATGTCACTGACGACTATTGGTTCCTGTGTAATTTGTTTTAAATGTTCAATTTTATTTTATCAATGTTCATGCAGAGGCCAATAAATCAGCAGACTGGTCAGCATTTGTTGCGACTCTTGCAGCGACTCCACCAAAAGGACGATATCATCTGTAAATCTCAAGTGTTTTTTCCAGTCCAACATCTTGTACATATCCTCCACTGCGTTAGTAAGCAGTTTCGGGGATATGACATCCCCCTGTCGTACTAATAATGAGCTAAGACAGGTAATGCTGCAAATTGATAGACAGGAGCTAATTAAGTTCGGTTCCATAAGACAGTTGAAATGGAATTTTATTTCCCCAACTGCAGCGCATAATTATGGGCGGTTGCTGGGAACGCCTTATTCGCTCAGTAAAAACTGTTTTGAAGGTAACTTTGAATTATAGGACTCCCACTGACCAGACTTTACAGACTATGTTGGCTGAGGCAGAATTCATGATTAATAATAGACCTTTGACTTATGTACCGCTTGACCATGAAGTCGACCTACCACTGACACCAATCGATTTTTTACTAACTGGCACTGAATTTAAGGACTATCCATTTGATTTATACACAGATCATGACTTACTCTGCCGCAACTCGCGCGAGTCACAGGGCATGGTTGACTTGTTGTGGCGTAAGTGGGTTCGCGAATACTTACCCACATTGACGCGACGTGATAAGTGGTTCAGACAAACTCAACCTCTTACAGTAGGAGATTTGGTAATAATTGCTGACAACCACGGAATCTTTGGTTACGAGGAATTGTGACACAAGTGTACCCGGGAAGAGAACACGTCAGAGTAGTTGACGTAAGAACTGGACAAGGACAGACAAGAGCGACCTACAGACGACCTGTGACGAAGCTCTGCATACTGGACGTCCGCTACTCATCTTGAGTATTAGGACAGGACCCTAATACTGGAGGTGGGGATGTCGCGGCGTCTGACCTTCTTGCAGAGCCAAAGACAAAAACAAACGATACAATCAGACGTCATCTGGACTTGACGAAAAACAGAAAAAGGACGAACTTTTCATTTAAATTATACAAATTGCCTTTTAATTTCTCCCGACTCCTGTCCGACCGGACACATGGCTTAGTTGGACTTAAAAACTGGTGTACTGAGTATCTCAATCCAATAAGTAGAGGCCAAGCAATCGATAAAAAAACTAATTGACGGCTGTAAGAAATTTTGTACTCTGTAGGTACTTTTGGTCCTGGAGGAACACATAGGTATCTTTTAATCCAAAGAAATAACCACGCGAGCTAAGCCGCGGGCACAGCTAGTTTTTAATAAAGCAAATAGCGTCAGACATCTTCCATTTCGCTGGACCACATGAACACATGTCATGTATAACATGGATAGCAATTATTTCAAAGAGGATATTCTCTCTAACAATATGTAAGTTGATATTGTACGGACTGAAAGACCAGACTTCCTATGATAATAGTAAACAAACTAAATTTTAATGATCTTCAAGAAACGAAGACTCATGGAAGGATTTTAATTTTAATTCTAAAATGATCAGGGGATTTCAAACAGTTTTTTTTTTGTTATTCATTCTTCTTAACAACAAACAAAAGATATTCAAACTGATTCATCAGAATCTTTTAACTGTATTATTTTCGCTGAGATCTTTTCATTCACTTACTGCTATATTTCAAATTATTGTTTTATGGTAAGAGCATTATACCCAAAAGCACCCGCAACTCAGTCGATATGGCTAAAACCAAAATGTTGCTACATTCATCCTTCTGATATAGTCTGAAGAATTACGTTATTATGAAGCTATAATTATGTTTAAGAACTATAAAAGAGTAGTTAGCGAGAAATATTGGTGTCATAATTTTATTCAGCTAAAAGTTAGTGGCGGCATGAAACTTTTTACTAGCATTGCTGTATGTTTTGCACATTAACATGATAAAACTATTGCTTTTGAAGAATAAAAGTTGAACGACTTTCTGTTTTATTTTAATGTAGGTAATTAAGTTATTCATACGCTCACCTAAAATGTTTGTGTTTCTTCCCGATATAAGATCTGTCTGTGGTATTTATTTGCGGTTTGTTTGTTTGTCGTATGAGGTAGTCCTGGCCTGTGGTGTCAGAGTTTGTCAGGCCGGCCGAGGGCCTCTGACATGAAATATAGAGAAAAGGGGGTGAGGATCGTAGCTTCCAAACGAATGGACCGATTTTGATGCAGTTTTTTCTGTTTGAAAGCTGATTTGATTGAGATGGTTGTTCGATATACAGGGGATGGGGGGGAGAGAGGTGAGAAAAGTGAGAATCGTAGTTTCCAAATGAATGGACTGATTTAGCTGCGGTATTTTTTTTTTTAGAAAGCTGGGGTAAACGAGATGGTTCTTAGATATAATTGGGGGAGGGGGAATGGGGGTGAAGATCGTAGCTCCCAAACGAATGGACCGATTTTGATGCGGTTTTTATGTTCGTAAACTGATGTGATCGAGATGCTTCTTAGTTTTAATTTGGCTTGTCTTTTAAAGCAGTGTCTACATGATTACTAAAGTTACATAATGCGCATTATTAGATGTTCTGTGTTAATGTTTAAATATGTAGGTAAAAAAAAACAGCAGCATATTAATCTATGCCAGTAGTGATGCGATATTGACCGGCAACATAATAGGTATTTGGCATTTTTTTTAAATCGTGAGTTGTTTAGGCAGGTTAAAAGTAACACTTTATCTTTTCTACACTTTGTTTATCGCATTTCATCAATAGACAAATATATACATTAAAATGTTCGCAGGCATATATTAATGCTTCATGCTTTTATATACGGCTGAAACCCATTATGAGTTTCGGCACAGAATAAATATGGTTTCGGGTTTTACACATAAAGGCAATCGCAAATTCTCCAAATTGAATGTTTCATTCGTACTGCCAATTAAAATGGGTAAATTCAAATTAAAATTAATTTATTGTAATAAGAACGGTGAGAGAAATTTAACATTATTACACTATAACTTACCAAAAAATTAATAAACATATCAAATCAACTATGAAAATTATAACATAAGGTGTTATAATTTTCATAGTTGATTTGATATGTTATTAGTTGCACGTAATAGTAGAGGTTATTTCGCTGCTACCCACGTGCGTGGTATTCTTAATAGTCAGCGGTACTCTTACGCAATTTTGACGACACTTTCTTCGTCAGTTGTTTTACACCATTCAGAGACTACATTATTTTATTCCTTTGTCGTTGTTATATTTTATATATACTTTTTTATTTATTTATGTTTATTTAAATTACTTATATGTAATTATTATATCTATAAATCTACATCTATAAATATATATATATATATATATATATATATATATATATATATATATATTTATAGATGTATTCATATTTAATTTCATTTTTTATACTCTTATGTTTATTTTTTCCGCTCCCTCTGGGCTTTAGCTGAAAACCAGCGCCGCGTGCCTTCGGCAAACAGCCTAATGCTGAGTTAAGGCCCATTCATCACCACTTTAATTATCTACTTTTACCTTTTCTTTGTTTTCCTTTTCTATTGTTCCTACTTAATTTTTCTAATTATTTGTATCTTTTATTTTTGTGTGTGTTGAATAAATGTATTTTCTTTCTTTCTTTCTTTACAAACAAATGAACAGAACAGTTTTCCACTTGTCAAAAAATAAGTCAATATCAGGGTTGACAACCAGGAGTGCATTGAGGTTACTCAGGGACCGGCACAGGGGGAATTGTCTCGGGCCACAGTGCGGCAGCCAGAGACAGCGAACAGCCTATGTCTTCTGCTGGGCCTGTGTCGCATATAATTGTCCGGAACGAACAACCTGCACAGATGATCGTGCAAGTCAGTGGAGTCTACGGACCCTCTTAGAACCTTGCAGCAAATTGTGAGCTGGTCTGATAACATTCTCACTTCAAGTGAATTAAAACCAAGCTGACCAAGCAAGAACTTAGTGGGATAGAGGTATGGGTAGTAATCGTAAAGTCGCTTATACAAGGATCGCAAGAAGGCTTTTTGCACTTTTTCCAGCATCAACGTGTATGTAACATGGTGAAGATTCCACACACATGAACTTTAAAGTTTTAACATTGCGTCAAATTTCATTTATATGACGCAATGTAATTAACAGTAAAACCTAAAACATAAATAAATTAACATGAAATTTGGTGCTGCTCAAAGCTAATTTAGGCTTTTAGGCCAAGTAATTAATTATTACTGACATAGCTATGCTCAGAGTTATAATTCTTAGAAGAGGGAGGGTTAGGTTTTTGTACGTACTTTGAATAAAACAACGACTGAAGTTCTTAGGATACGTACCAATAATAAAGTAGACTAGACTCCAAAAAACTGAGTCTTTGTTTAAAGAAATGGTGTGACAAAAAATAATGCGAATGTATATCGAGGGCGAGGGTCGCCACCATAAGGGCCCACGTTAGAAGCTGATAAACTCTCTTCGAGGATTAGCCTTTACAATATGAGCACAATTTTACAAGTGCCAAGGGTCGAAGGTTGACAAATGCCTATTTATTCGCTTGTCCCCTGCTGCGAGTACATTTTGTACTAAAAATTATAATATGAATTATTTTTAACGTAACGTGTCCTCGTGTAACTAACGGAAGCTCTAGCGCTCTCCGTAACTGGATAAACACTTTGAAGTAGTTAATTTGAATTTTAAATGCTAGTCGCCGCCATCTTGCCGAAGAACGTGATAACGGCTGAGAATGGAAGTATCCTTTCAGATTTACTTTAGCTTAATTCCATTGATCCAACTCTTTACAAGCTTTTTAGTTTCTTTTCCACAATCTTGGAAGCTCTTGCAAGCTGTTAATAGACATCTTCGTCTTTGTTTTGTCTTCGTTTTGAAGTTTAAATTTTGTGCACATATAGATTCGATGACATTGAAACTTTATTACAGATAATGTGATGTGATGCGTTCAGGAGTGACGATGCACTTGGGAACACTTAGAAAATGCTAGTGCATACTGTACGTACTCGTATATAGTGTCTGGGTTTAATTTTTCTCAGTTATGTGATTATTTTTTAGGCGGTACCTGAATGCATAAGTACCTTTAAGTTTTTTGTCATGATGTTTCTTATCCGAGAAAAGTGTACGATATTGTTTTCCATTCAACCATAAGTCCTGTTATAAATATTTATATATTTTAAATTAATCTATGAGGTAGGCTTTAAAGGTGTATACAGAACCCGTTCTTCGGCTCTTTTCATCCAGTTTCTGCCAGCTGCTTCCGCAGGTCGTCACTCCACCTGGCCGGTGGGCGTCCTACATACATACCTACCCACCTTAGATACATACGTTATTATCCAGGTCAAATTAACTGGATTCAGTCCTAGGAAATGGTGCCTTGAAAGTTCCTTGCATTTGTAGGATTTAGGCCAAGATTGATGGTAATTTAGCTATCATGTGACCTTATTGTAGGATTCAGCTTTGATATAATAGTAAGTAGTTAATATGGGATTATAGATAAAAACCGCACCCTGCCCATGGTCCCCATACATATTTCATAGTTAGTTTCTTCCCGTGGTCCACCTCAAGATCTGGGTGTAACAGGGGTTTTTACTTATTTCTATAGTCCACCTCAGTTCACCTGGATGTACCAAGGGCAATATTTTATTCCCTTGGTCCACCTTAGTGGATACATTCAAACTACTTATTTAAAGTTATTTTCCGTATTTTTCGTAATGATTGAACAACTTCAACACGAAAAAGTAAAGTCAGTCAGTGAGTTAGTCAAAGAAAGTAAAAGTTACAAGTCACAAGTGTGATACGAATTTTGTAATGTACACATTTTATAAGGTGATGTAATAATGTACATCCAAAATCACCGCGCCTTGCCCGTGGTCCACCTACATAGTTCACCTGGTTGTACCAGAGGCATATTTTTCTTCCCGTGGTCCACTTCAAGATTTCTGGGTGTACCAGGAGTTTTTATTTCTTTCCATAGTCCTATTAGTTCACCTGGCTGAACCAAGGGCATTTATTTTTTATTTTTGTGGTCCACC
Source organism: Alsophila aescularia (assembly GCA_946251855.1). NCBI lineage: Eukaryota > Metazoa > Arthropoda > Insecta > Lepidoptera > Geometridae > Alsophila > Alsophila aescularia. Next base: position 21,699,015 of record OX276379.1, read on the forward strand.
TCAAGATATCTGGATGTACCTATTTTTTTTCCATTATCCATCTATGGAGTTATTAATTTATGGTTTGTAGAATGTATTGGCCGTGGTCCACCTAGAAAATACCGTTTGTTCCCAATACATCCGTGAGAGCAATTCCGTGATGGAACTAGTCAGTTTTTTTCCCACTAGTTCCGTGGGACAAAGAACACATTACACAAATAATATAGTATTTTTTATTCAGGCTAGTTCCATACAGTCTTAAGCATTTTTACGACATTCTGAACTAGCCAGCCAAGGCTGTCTCTAAATCACACCACTCATTTATTATAACCACGTGTGTCGAACCAGCAGCGTATACTCCGCACACACCATACAAGGCGTTCATATATCATGAGCCTTATACGAGTACAACGTAAGAGCCCGTCACCCTAACCCCGTCAATAAGTTATGAGAGAGATCGGGCGTCAAACCATTCCATGAAACATTTTTATAAAATAACTAGTGACCTGCCCCGGCTTCGCAAGGGTAGATATAAAAAGATAAAATTAGTAGGTACTTTATTTGGACAAATAGAACATTACAACAATTTCTTACACAAAATGTTTATTTGCACAAATTATAACGTAAGAACAATTTCTTACACTAAATACTTTGTTTACACAAACATAACCTAACAACAATTCCTTACTACCCTAGTATTATTAGGTATTCTGTGCTACTACTTCTTTAGAATATTTACGCTGCCATAAGGCAGAAGTAGCTTCGATGACGTCACTACAATAGAAAGAACGAGCGATATACAACTAAGGCCAAGACAAAACGGAACAGAGCTATTTATCTTGCATCCCTTACGCGTAACCTTTTTTTTTTGTCTGTCACTAAGTCAACTTTGTGATCAGTTGGCGAATAGTATTTTTGTATTTTTAAAGTTTTAGAATATATTTTGGGTGAAAAACGGACTCCATTAGTGTTATAAAAGTTTACACCATGATTGGGTGTAGTGTGTCTGGCTGCCAAAGCCCTAGTGAATACAAAAATCGAGGAATTATCTTCCACATGTAAGTATTACTTTTCACCTAATATTTTTAATATTATGTGCTACAAGCTCGTCTCAAATAAATTTCCTATGTAATATTCTTTACAATAGTATTGATTTTTAATCCGTAGTCACCTATTTCCAGTAAATTAGTCGCAATTAAAAGTAAGATAACCTTAAACAGTAACAAGTAGAATGTTTCCATAAAATGGCATGTAGTTTTACCCAATTTATAGGGTAATGATTTTGTTTTGCAGTTTGTATCATGATAGGTATTTTCGGTTTGTTTAAATAATGTTTTTATTTCATTTAATTTAAACGATATACAGTATTTATTATTAGTTTTTAATTATAACGGTATTTTTTTGTATGGAATAAGGAAACCGGAACGAGATTTTTACGTTTTCCTATTATTGATATTAAAATAACACAAGAGGCATGATGACAGTATGTAATAAAATAATAAAACAATATTTTATTTCAGGTTTCCTATATATACAATTGTAAAACAACAATGGATAAATGCAACAGGCCAAACAAATTGAGTACCAAGTAAATATGCAAGAATTTGCTCAGTCCACTTTGATGCTACACAAATAGTAACAACAAATAAAAGCAAAGGGCTCGTTGAAGATGCAGTTCCGGTTAAATTTGTACAGTAGTCACAGCATATCTATGTTTGTGAAGTTAGGCTCTGTGAACGATTGCGCAGGTACTGCTGTGGGGGGAAAACAGCATGAAGTAAGAGTGAAATAAAAAATGCGAATAACGTAATCGAGTGAGCGAGGCAGTTATACAATGCTGTCTTCACCTTCAACATTGGGATTGCGCCTGAAAATAGCAGTTAGCGCAGCTACTAGCATATAACTTCCGAGACATACATCCGCTGCGACTACTGTACATGTATGTGCTTTCTTGTGGCTTACTTTTTTTTTAATTATTGCATCACACTTTGTCACTATCAGTTAGTTAATTCTTAGTCATTAAAAATTCGTGCTGTCATTAAGTAGGTAACTATATGTGTTTTTTATTTGTACACTCAATTATCAGAGCCTAGAGCTGCAACCAATCAATCTATTGTTGTGGTTACTTGCAAACAACAAGCAAACAAGACATAATTGAGTATTTCAGAAAAACAGCTGTACGGTAGGTAATACTTATTATTTATTTACAGTTTATAAGTTCCTTTTCCAGGGGATCGGGATGTCTGGAAGGAAATGGGGAGACCGTTGCCCAGCAGTGGGACATCATAGATTAAAAAAAAAAAAAAGTTCCTTTTCCAGCACTCACTTTTTTATTTGCAGATACTTCAACATCAGTAGGCACAAGTCAGTCTTCAATAATGTGTACCGCCAAACGACATTTCTAGAATGTCAAGAAACTAGTGTTTCTAAAAATCATTGTTTGGTAAGTATTTTATAATCAATGGGCGTTTTTCTTATACTATTTCATGTTATTTCTTTCGAAGCCTCTAGATATGTATGACGTTGTCCCCCCGTCCTTTGTCTTGTTCGTAGATATTTCCTTCAACGTCAAAGTGCACAAGTCAATCTGTAATGGTCTGCACCGCAAAACAACATCAAGTTTTTTAGATACTAGCGTTTCTAAAAAACAAAATGTGGTAAGGGTTATAGCATCTCATATTAAAAAATAATTACTACCGTCTATGTGCTAGTCTGACTTGCGTTTATAGAGTTGCGTAAAGTTTCATTGCAAATGTTGCAATGAACAACAATTGCAAGCCTCGACCAAGATCTTAAGAAGCACTTGCTGGATGGTTGGATTAAGGGTCAGATGCAGAAGGCAGTACTCCTTGACACGGCGCGTATAGTCAGGAGGTTCCTCACTCTGCAGCCCTAGCCACCGGTAGTTTGAGCCCTGCTCCGCTGCCGGTGGTACCCTAAGGTTTAAAGGTTTTTATAATATTTTTATAGAAATATTGTAAAAAATTGTAATCTAAGATATGAAATAAATAAACTGAAATAATGAACATGAATACAAAATTTTCCTATTATTAGAGTTCTGACTGTAATATTCACACAATTTTAATAGGCAATCGTGTATTATATGGAATTACTTATGTTATGTTTCTTATCCTTTGTTATGCCACTTACCTGTTATGTTATGGCCCTATAATAAATAAATACGTAACTTTCATTATTGTGCTTAATTTATTTTCATTCCCTATCATCTGTTGACAATATTACATTGTGTCGTACGATTTAGTTCCGCAAGGGGTAATTTTAATTATAATGTGGCAGCACCTAAGACAAAACTATTGCTATCTAAAAGGGGCACGCGGAGACTACTTCTATTAATGTAAATATTCTAAGTCTTATCCCGTATCCAGAGAGTATATTAAACAAAGAATATAGTTACTCTCTACCAAGAGATATTGAATAACGGGGCCCGTATCTTCTATTTAGTCTGTGTTTCCTCCATAAAACAACCAGAAACTTATATATTGCATTCAAGACATATTTGTTATCTCTTGCTAGGTGAAAATGTTTTGTTTAAAGGTTTTATATTGACGTACCATTTGTCTATACTCTATAGTATTATTCTGTTGAACGCAAAAAGTATACGGAGGATCGGAAGTCTCTTTCTCTCTCGTACAAAGTTTCAGAGTTTTCGCACAGACTAAAATAAAGTTGCGAAATAATTATTACAAAGACAACTGTACCAAAGAGGTCACCTATTTAATATATTTACATAGTACATCCTCTTTGGTGTCAGATGAGATTTTATATACTATTCTGTAAATTAAAGAAGTTCTTGTCCTGTTTGGTTTTCGAAGTATTTGCTGTCATCTGAGATTGGCACTATAAATAAGAAAGAGACAACAAGGGCTCCACGCTCACGCCCACGTCCCGCCGCTCACGTAAATGTCTTTTTTTTTTTTTTAAATCGTTTTCAAGGTCAAATAATCGATACCCCGCTTTTTCTTTGAAGAGATCGTTCCAGTTGTACGTAAGTACATATAACTTCCTTGATCTGTTCTGTGAGTTCGTTTCCATGGCAACGTTCCATACACAAAGTAATCGAGATTTTAGAAAAAATAATATCTCGGGTTACATTATTGCAATTTTCGAAAGGAACTCAAATTTTTTGAAAAAAAAATTACTGCTCATGTTACTTTCTGATAATTTAGCTTTATATAGGTGAAAGAATTTTTTAAATCGGGTCTTTATTTTTTGAGTCTATCCATTACAAACAAACAAACAAACAGACAATCAAATCTTTCCTCTTTATAATATTAGAGTAGATGTAGATGTAGATGTAGATAAAACAAACACTTCGTTTGAGGATAATGTCTCTGTAAAATATTCATACATTTACGCTTGATAAACTGTGTTTTGCGCGGTATTCTTTATTTAACTTGCATTGTATGAATATTATAAACGTATATATGTCATCTGGCATATATGCATTTATGAGCGCAGCCAATGGTACAAGAGATGGTTAGACTATTGAGTGGTCACTAGCCAGCCATGGAAACTATTGTAGACAAGGAGGTTGGATACACGCTGTTATCCGGAGGCCAACACTGAGCTCATTTCAATTTATGAAGCAGGTTCTTAGCACTTTTTGATGCGAGTGATACCAGTACATAGAGATTATGCAAAACATTAGCAGTTATTGTAGTTTGGGAGTTTAAAAATATATGATGTAATTACAAAATATAAATCTATGGTAAAAGTAATTTGTTTATTAACTACTTAAAAATATAACTAGTACCACAGTAATAGCGTACAGGTACGAAACATGAAACAATGGGACAACACGCATGCCATGGAAGTCAAATTGTTCTTGCCCACTACCGGTTGGCAGTGTACCCAACCATGCTGGTGGCATTGCCCCATTGAACTGCAATGCTAATTTGATGAACCAATTTCAATTTCTCGAGGTGCTTAAAAATATCTATTCTCCAAGATGGAGGACATGTTTTTTTATTTGTTAATTGACGTGACGTTTTCGAGGTTTCTCGGGATTCATATAACGAAATGACATCCATTTTCAAATCCAAGATGGCGGACATGTTTTTTTTTTTTTTAATAAAATTTATATGAGTATCATTATCAAGATTTGTCGGGGTGCTTATAACGAAAGTAACATCCATTTTCAGATTGAAGATGGCGGTCATGATTTAATTGTAATAAAATGTAAGTGTAATGTATAAGTATAGGAGTCGTTTTCTAGCTCTGACTGGATGCTCATAATTAAAATGAGATGAAATCGAAGATGGCGGACTTATTTATTTATTTAATTGTTATGCACAAAAATAGTGTACAAGGAACGACTTAATGCTAAACAACATTATCTACCAGTCATCCAGGGACTTGTATTTATTTAAGTGAAATATACAAAAAAAAAGTAAACGCTCGCCGGAAATCTTGAAAGTTAAGTAACATCCATATCATAGTTACTGAAATATCCTATTGGACCCCTGGGGTACCTACTTACTAAAGGAATATTTCCCCATATTTAAATTTACCGGTTTTGTCTGCATTGTATGTCAGTCATTTAGTCTCGATACTTTTTATAGGTATAGATGACATAAAGTAAGTTTTTTTTCCTTTCCCAAATAATTCCGTAGGTTATCCTTATTTTCAGTCCTTCATATACAAATTGAAATGAACATGTATTGCTTCAATAAAACATTTAAGACTGAAAATATCTAGGCATTCATAGATAGGTAATTTGCTAAGCCTTGCACGAAGGCTAAGAAATAAATTAGCCACAAAACATCGTCACTGTTTTACCTACCTTCCCCCATATCTCCGCAGCCACAGTTTGTCACTCTCTAGGTGTTGAAGTTTGCCAGTTTTCGCATCGGATAACATCGGCCAATATATTTGTCCCCGCGATATCTGGAATGGCCCGAATCGGATTAGGGTCACTCCATTAGATGGAGTTTTACTACACTTTTGTTTTATGATCGTATTTTTCCTATAATGTATTGGAAGTGGCCACAAAATAATCGTTGTATTGTTATAAACACAGAATGATATATCTATGAATTTTGTATGTAGTATGGTAAGTATATGTTTATGGAGAATTTTGGATATTGTTGGTAACAATGTCGTTTTTATTAGCGATATTATTTATAACTTCGTTGGTTCAGTGTTATTAGAAAGTAATATACTTGGTGCTTGGTTGTAGTGGACATGAAGGGCAGTTCTTAGTCATTATCAATGGATAAACAAGACATAAGTTCAAAAACTAAAACCCGACTACAGTCGGATAAAAAAATAGCCTATGACACTCTTGCAATGAATACAAATCGATTGATACCTCGCTTTTCATAATTAGACCAAATTTTAAGTTTGAACATAGAACCCTTCATTTGATTCGCCGTAGTAGAGTAAAAAAATATGTCTATCACATTCTATAAATGAAGACAAATTGATTGACACCTCGCTTGTCGAAATCAACCTAGTTTTTAGTTTGAACACAAAAAAATATAGCCTATGACCACAGAATAAATAATAATAGCAGAAGTTGTACTTTGCGCAACCATTAATAGACATAGCGGCTTTTGCTACTAAGCAACAAAGTGCAATTCAGCTCGCATAAGCGCTCAGTGCCTAACGCAATATTCACCTAAACGTTGCCACTCTCTTCTAACGCGTAACTCTGTCGCTGTCTGGCGCAGAGTGGCGTGCTAGCGTGTGTGTGTGTGTGTGTGTGTGTGTGTGTGTAGCTGTGGGTTGTCGGCTTGCCGCTGCTACTATAATATTCATCGTCTATCTACCTACTTGACCACGTAATCTATGTTATGTTTTATGCGTAGGTATGATGACAGGGTCAATTAGGTAGATAGGAAATGAATATTAAAGTCCGTCTATTGTAATTAACAAATGAAAACAAACCTTCAATCTTTAGGCTACCTAGATACCTCTTTGTTTAACACATTCCTCATTAACTTACTATAATAATATTTTCATAATTTGCACTAATTAAAAAGTTCGTAGAATAAAAACATTAAAAAACTGGTTGTTTACATTTTCACTATCCTAATTCTTAATAAAACAAAAAACAAAAAAACATGCACTTCCTCCTAAACATGTGGACCTATTTACATCATTCAAACTGATAAAATGGTTTTAGACTTAGACCTTTCATTTAGTTAAGTTAAGATATCTCAACAAACAAAAAATCACATTTTCAAGTTGCTTTTGTAATTATCCAACATATGTATGAAAAGCGTAACCATTATTTTAAAAACTATCTTATCAAACGTTAAACGATATATTTATTATAAACTGGGTCTAATTCAATAAAAAAGAAATCATTTTTTTTGTGTATAACGCGATAATCTAAAATACTTAGGTAGATAAGTAGGTAGTTCTAAAATACGACGTAAAAATGTTTGTTACATGACTCATTGAAATACAAATAACTTTTGAAATACCTAAGTACTGTTTTGTTAGTTGCAAATTTGCAAGTTTTGATTAATGTCTGCGATTAGAAGCACTCGCAATTGCAGCGAATTTTAATTCTTTCGGGTAGTGTACAGTTAGCAAAAAAATATGCATGTAAGTAATTTTTTGTTAGCACGCACATAGACTGATGAAAATATAAATCGTTAAAATGGAACAAGTTCCACCACTTCATATTTACATTCTAGTCAAACGCCAAACAAAAAAAATACAATTTAGGTACTTAACTATGTAGGTACAAACTAACGGACTCCGCTTGCAAAGTCGCGGGCAAAACATAACACACCTTTAAATATTTACTTACTATAGTTTTTTTCAGTCATTCAGTAGACAGATCTGTGATAACTTTATTGTGATAAAGACACAAAAAAACTTTGAGTCTTTTTACCTACTAAGGCATCCCTTCACACAACAATTGTAATTATTGGTACGTCTCGCCAATACTAGCGAAAGTTCAAACAAGCGACTCTGTAATCGTCTGAATGCAAGCGTGCGGCGGCCAGCCTCGCCTGATTTGTAGCGCCGGGGCTCGGCAATCTGTAGGTTATTAGCTAGCGTAAATAGGTAGAGTGACGGATGCCTGCTATGACACTGCCCCTGAGCCCTGAAGAAAAATTGATCGTGACGTGGTCGCTAACTATTGGCCTCATACATAAGCTCAAAGTCACGCAGCGTGCAATGGAGAGAGCTATGCTCGGAGTTTCACTACGTGATAAGATCCGTAACGAGGAAATCCGTAGAAAAACATATTATTTCATAAAATTCCAATTTTTGCCAATCCAATCACAATGTAGGAATGACAGGCTATTTGAATTTAGAATTAATATAGACAAATTATCAAAATGGAATATGATGAAAGAGGTTTGACATCGTCACAGCTTCAACAATTTTGAGAATGTTAACAAGGCAATCACGCTAGTTATTTGGTGTACAACCTTGTACTATTATTTATTCTGTGGTACAACTAATAATTTAATGTTACATCCAAAGAAAACTAAATGTATCAAAGTCTCACTACCCAATGTCAAACTAATTCAATAATTTTAATAAATAGTGAGCCTGTAGATCTAGTCAACCACATTTGTGGGTATTACTGTAGATTCAAAATTACAGTGGGGCCCTCACGTATCATTGATAGCTGGAAGATTGAGCTCTGCAGCTTATGCAGTACGTCAAATTAGACAGTTTACCGATATAGCCACTACAAGATTAGAATGTTTTAGTTACTTTCACAGTATTATGTCATATAGCATTTTGCTGTGGGGTAAGGCCACGGAAATTCAATAAATATTTGTGTTGCAGAAGATAGCAATTCGTTCCATATACTTACAATATGAAATCCCGCGATTCTCTGCGGGAATGTTTTAGAGAGATCGATATTCTTACAGTGGCTTGTCAATATATATATTTGAAAATATAATGTATGTTTGGAAGAATATCAATACCTTAGTTAAAATAGGGATTTTTATAATTTTAATATAAGAAATAAAAATAAACTAAAAATGTCTGGATTTCGGTTAAAAAAAGTTAGTGGTTCATGTTTACGTACGCTTTTTTAATAAGTTACGTGACGGCATTGATCAATTGTCAATGCATAGGTTTAAAACTTTTGTCAAAGTAAATCTCATAAAGAAATCTTATTACAATGAAAATTATTATATAAATGACAGAAATGCATGGCCTGATGTCTCCAAGCTCCATGATAATAATAAGTGATCACTTCGATGTTTACGTTATATGTTCAAAGTACTTTGTGAGTTGTCTCATGACTACAACATCCCATGAGATCATGATATGATGTCACGTTGTTTTATACAACACTAGCTGATGCTCGCGGCTTCGCACGCGTGGTCAAGTGGTCAAATCTGTAAGGTAAAAGTACACTTTGTGCTATTCCAAGCCCTAAAATACCAATATACCAACATTTGATCAAAATTCCTTTAGCCGTCCAAAATATTTTTATCAATTGCTCGGCTTCTGGTCATCGGATTGAGATATAAAGTACCCCAGTTTTTAAGTCAAAACATAAGCTATCCGCATAAGCTATCCGCATCGCAATCGATCCAGTAGTTTTTACGTCATGCACGAACAAACATACAGACACACAAACAGACAAACAAATAGACACGATTTTTTAAAATGTTATATACTTGTTCAGAAGCTTATTTTATGTACCCTAGACCATTTATTTTTTAATTATCTTCTTTGTACAGACTTTTTCGTTCCTATTGCTTTATTATAAGTATAGATTCTTATATAGTTTTTTTTCTTTATTTTTCCCAGTTTGAATGTTTGATGATTGTGGGACATCTCACTTTTTCCTTTAATAATTGTAATTTACTTACATTGTTTTATTATAATTTCTGACATTTGTTTTTTTTTTAAAAGATAACAACTAAGCAAAAAATTACATCCCCGTAAAGTTTATTGGTGCTCTCTTCTCTAACGGGCTTTTTTCCGAAGCACTGGTAGGGTCAGAAGGGTATTTCCTTTTCCAGTGTGAGATTTAGGTAACTCTGTTAGCAGATAAAAGGGAAATTTCCTTTTCAAACTCAAAGCGTGGTTTGATTTATTAATATAATATTTAATGTAATTCTTCTTATTCATGAGATGTCAATTTAAACTTGTAAAAGTGCTATTATTTTGCCTATCTATCTATCTATCTATTACTATAATAAAACTGTAACTAGGCTAAATCTGTACATTAAATATTTTTTGAAAATTTTAATTGAGATGAACTTCAAAATCTATATGGAGTGCAAAAAGGTTTTTTTTTATTTTTTGTCTGTCTGTCTGTCTGTCTGTCTGTCTGTCTGTCTCTTTGAACACGCATCACGCAGAAACTACCCGACGGATTTTGATACAATTTGGCACAATCATAGCTTATGTTATGGATTAACATTTAGAATACTTTTTATCCCGAAAAAAACAATGGTTCCCGCAGGATAGGGGATGAAAGTTATTTAAAAAAAACACATATCACGCTGAAACTACCGTACGGATTTTCAAGTAACTTGGCACAGTCAAAGTTTATAGTATGTGTAAAATGAATGATACTTTTAATCACGAATAAATACGAGATTCCTGCGGGATATGAGTCTAACGTTATGTCAATTTGAAAGGAATAATAATTGCACATCCGTTTATAAAACGGTACCGTGAATTCGGCTCCTATGCCACAAGTCAGAGTGGCACAGTATAAGCGGTGTCCGCCTTGCAACCCAGAGGCACGTGGATCGAATCCACGCACTGCTATGAATGTTTTGCCTCAATATTTATAAGCATTTACATATTTTGTGCCTTTTTTACATTTTCTTTGATTTTTTTAAGGCTTATGTAATTTCCTGAAGTAAACCGTCAAGTTTTGTTTGAAAACAATATATATAATGGGATCTATCCAGACGAATGGTCCGACTTAGGTGCGGTTTTTTATGTTTGCAAGCTGAGGTAATCGAGATGGTATAGTACGAGTTTGGTACGAGTAAAGATATCACAATGGCATCAACAACTCAAGCGAATAAATCAAAGGCATCAAATTTCTCCCTCCGATTTAACTAGATGGCGCTGATTGACCTTAAAACACGCAATCATTTCATTCCTGCAACCAAGGGTCCCGGTAAATTCGAATATATCAGGTTTTTGGGATTCGGCTCACACTAGCACTAGCACGACCTCCAGGGGCCTAATTCTCCAGTTTTAAGACGCCTATTCCTCGCTGCCTGCGTGGAAATCGGAATCAATCACGAACAAATTCCACGTAGGCATGGGTCATACTCGCAATATCCAGCACCAGGGCTTTCAAGTACGTCTATCTTCAAACACCAGGGCGAAAAACCAGGGTTCAAAATACTTTCAAGTGCTTTCTGTAGAAACAGATTAAAGCCTTGAGAGTAGAAAATACTTGCATAGGAAATTGATTTTTGCCGTCATATAAATAAGGAGAACAATCGTGTTTGCAAAATAAAAGTACTTGGAAGCCTTGAAAGTAGAAAATACTTGCATAGCAAATTGATCTTTGTCTCTATATGTAAAAGGAGCACTATCGCGTGTGTGAAAAAGTACTCTGAAGCCTTGAAATTGTTTGTTTGTTTGTCGTATGAGGTAGTGCTGGCCTCTGATGTCAGAGTTTGTCAGGCCGCCCGAGGGCCTCTGACATGGCTTAACGACTGCTATTAACCAATAACAGCAGGGACCGACACCTTAACGTGCCCTCCGAAGCACGGAGCGATGGATAACCGCACATAACTTCGAAATGTCATTGGTGTGGGAGCCTAGGTTTTGAACCCGGTATCGTTGGATTCTAAATTGTACTATAGAACCATTAGGCCACCATCGCTCTTTTGAAATGAAAGTAAAAAATACTTGCATAGGAAATTGATCCGTGGGTATGCATAAATAAAGACCACAATTGCTTTTGCGTAAAAAATACTTCGAAGCGTTGCAAGTTTTCTGAGTATGTATATACATTATATGTACTACGTTTTTTTATTATGTTTCTTCCATTGAGATATTATAATGTACTACCTACGTACCTACATAATTATATAATTATATCTGAGGTTTCTTCATAATGTCTTACTGGCAAAATGGTTAGTTGTCGGTATTGAAATGTGTACATACAGAGGTAGGTACACAGGTACACTTCACAGAGAAAGTATAGAAAACATTTATTTTTTCAAATCAATCCTCATATCGTGTTGAAAAAGCTCAAAAAGTAGGTAGGTAGGGTAGGTAATTATTAAGAGCCAGTTAAAGTGCCAGTAAGTAGGTACGTCGTTCTGTGAAACATCATAAAAAATAATTTGTACTAAGAACACAATGTTTCGTTGCATTAAAATTTGTTCGTATTTACCTCAACACCTTAATTACTCTCTAATCTGTGCCACCTTACCTTCGGAGATAATTTTCTCTACTCAATAACAAGACGGTCATGATAACAAGTTACTTCATTTAAACTAGATGGCGTTGTCTACCCTTAAAACACGCAAGCGGTTTGTTACAAAGTGGTTTGAACGTTGAATGAACTCAAGTAACACGTTTTCTTCTTTTTTTACTTTATGGTCCTTAGAGGCTCTTAAAACGTATTGAGATGTTTTTTGTGTTTTTTGATAGAATAAGTCGACTTCAGTTGTAAACCGCGCAGCGAAATTAAGCTAATTATTTATAGTGAAATAGTAATTTATGAATTTAAAAAAAAAAATGTTATAACGCATATTCTGTGAAGTACGGAGTGCCGTACTTCTCAGAATATGCGTTATAAAATGATTAGATGCCGAGCAATCGATAAAAACTATTTGACGGCTGAACGAATTTTGAAGAAATGTAGTATAATATTGTACTTTGTAGGTTTGGTCCTGGTCCTCCTGGTCCTCTGGACCTGGACCAAACCTACAACTGGTCTGGTGGTGGTTTGGCTTTTGGTCCTGGAATAATACGTGTGGGCTACTTATAAATGAAATGACCACGCGGGCAAAGCCGCGGGCACAGCTAGTACTATAATAAAACTGTAACTGGGCTAAATCTGTACATTAAATATTTTTTGAAAATTTTAATTGAGATGAACTTCAAAATCGATATCGAGTGCAAAAAGGTTATTTTTTATTTTTTGTCTGTCTGTCTGTCTGTCAGTCTCTCTGTCTGTCTCTTTGAACACGCATCACGCTGAAACTACCCGACGGATTTTGATGCAACTTGGCACAATCATAGTTTATGTTGTGGATTAACATTTAGAATATTTTATCCCGAAAAAAACAATGGTTCCCGCAGGATAGGGGTTGAAAGTTATTTAAAAAAACACATATCACACTGAAACTACCGGACGGATTTTGAAGTAACTTGACACAGTCAAAGGTTAGTTAAAAGTATCATTCATTTTATATGTGTTAAAATGAATGATACTTTTAATCACGAAAAAATACGGGATTCCTGCGGGATATGAGTCTAAAGTTATGTTAATTTGAAAGGAATAATAATTGCACATCCGTTTATAAAACGGTACCGTAAATTCGGCACCTATGCCACAAGTCAGAGTGGCACAGTGGAAGCGGTGTCTGGCCTGCAACTCAGAGGCACATGGATCGAATCCACGCACTGCTATGAATGTTTTGCCTCAATATTTATAAGCATTTACATATTTTGTGCGGTTTTTTTACATTTTCTCAAAACCGTCAAGTTTTGTTTGAAAACAATATATAATGGGATATTGATCATTTATAACTCTTTCGATGGAATATACCAAAAACGTAAAATCCCAAAGACGTAGAATGGTACGATAAATGCCAAATTCTCATTATGCCATTATGCGCGAAAATCGCGAAATAACAAATGCTCGACGATGCCAATGTTTTAAATCATCTCAGTCATAACAATTCCACTTCGGATTATTTAGAAAAAGCTCAAAAACAGAAAACAATTCTGTCAATTTACTTTGTAATATTTATTGACTTTGTAAATTTCTTAGTTTTACTTAAAGTGCATGTTTTATTTACAATCCCTCATAAAAAGCGCCTTCTTGCGGCTGTTTGCATTGGAACCAGAATCCAGGCACCACAATCTTAGAACAAAATGAGTGGAACGCATTTATGATGTCTTTAGTCTCTATGAGATGTCGCTGTTACGTAATATTGCAGATGGTAGTTTTTTAATTATTATGGTTTACAAACAAAGTAAACAAAAACTTTTCTTTCTGTCAAAGACAGAAGCGGACACCCAATTTTCGACATATGTTTACGATCCTTCGTGGCGCAGTGGTGTTAGAACCCGACTTGCGCGCCGTCAAACCCAGGTTCAAATCCGAGTAGCCTTAAAGACTTTTCGCACTTTTTATTGTTTACAAAGTGAAAAGACAGAAGCGGACACTAAATTTTCGGCCAGTGTTTAAGATCCTTTGTGGCACAGTGGTGTCAGTACCCAACTGACGTGCCGTCATTCCCAGGTTCGTATTCGAGTAGCGTCAAAAACTTTTGCACTTAACAAAAACTTTTCATGAAGCAATAGTTCCATTAGCTAAATACAGAGGCGCCACTGAGCTTTACCCCTACTGGGCGCGAAGATAGACCTCTATTTCCGTATATACATAGTACTTTGTGCCAGAATCCTGATTGTTTTACATGTTGTAACAGAACTGTCTGATGCACTAACTAAAGGAAAGCCGACGTCGTTGCATATTTCGAAAATATACATTACGTACACAACGCTCTTGACGTCAGAGACCGTGTTGGCATCATGAATCTGTAGAGGTTCGTGGTTGTTGGCATCGAGTATGTTTTAAAATCCAAAAAGAAATTTATTCTTTGAAAGTACACCGTAAAGGTATACATTCGAACATTTATGACGTCACTGGCCGAGCTGAGATCGGGTATAGGTAGTTTCGAATAACGCTCCACATAACGCTATTCTTTTCTATTCTATTCTATTCCACAAAGTGTCTTGGTGGCTGTACAAACATTAATAAATAATAATAAATATATTGGGGACAATTCCATACCAATTACCTAGCCCCAAACTAGGATACCCTGTAATATGGGCACTAGATAACGGATAAACATACATAAATACGAATATCACATCCATGACTCGGAAACAATCATTTTTGCTCATCACACAAATGATTGCACCTTGCAGGATTCGAACCCGCGACCGTTTGATTTCGTTCCCAGGGTCACTAGCCACTAGACCAAACTATTAATTATTTATTTGCTATTACAACCCAGATAGATTTCTGCCAACAGCCTTCAGTGGCAACCCGACATGACCTAACTTAACCTAACCTATCACGGCCATGTCGGGTCACTACTGAAGGTCTGTATGTAAGTTTGTTCGCGCATCAAGTAAAAACTACTTGATCGATTGCAATGCAATTTTCACTATTGGATAGCCTAGGGTTTGAGTTAAAAACTGGGATACTTAGTATCTTAATCAGATGATTAGATGCCGAGCAATCGATAAAAAACTATTCGACGGCTGAACAAATGTAGTATGTTATTGTATATTTTAGGTACTTTTGGTAATAACACGTATGAGTAACTTTTAAATGACTACGCGGGCAAAGCCGCGGGTACAGCTAGTTTACAATAAAATTCTTTGATTTTGACTTTATGTGGTTAGAACTCACCAATTCTAACGTCTGAAAATCGCCATGCATTTTTTGTCGCGCGCGGACTCCCGTTACTCTTCTCGCGGCACGCGGTTTCTAATCATACTTCCAGGAGAAGGTCATTTTCGCAGCGATTTTCCGTTCATTCAATTATGACAAATCAATAGTCAATGATGATGGTCACTTTCAATTTATATGGCATTTGCTTTGTATATCGACACTATCATCGCGCCCGCTACCGCCTTGGTTCTTAAACTTTTCCTGCTCAAAGAACAAGGGCAAAATTTTATGTGATATTTCTTCGTCTTAGCGTCTTGAAGTATCATTTCTACAGAACTCAAGTAATTATTTTTCTACGTTTTTTCAACATAGCATGTAAGCCAGCTTAAGAAATCAATTAAAAGAAACATTAAATTGAACCTTCATTTCCTTCCTACTATGAGTATGTTTTACTGGCTTTGTTGCCTGCCCAATGGGTGAAAAAAAAAGGTAATACAATGACGTTTCCGGTTTGGACCTCAAAATTGTCAAAACAGTGTCAGTAACTTCCCATCCGATTTTTAAACCAAAGGAGGTTGAATTACGCTTACTTACCACCCGTTTTTTTTAAACTTTTTATCAGTTAGCGTAAATCAGCCTCCTTGCGTTAAATAGAATAATATTATAGACGAAATGGTACGTCAGTATAAAACCTATAAACAAAACATTATAGCAAAGAAAAAACAATGCATTACTGTTTATGAAGGAAGTAAGTAAGGAATTGCTGTTAGGTTATGGTTGTTATTATTTAGTGTAAGGAAATGTTGCAAAATATTTTTACTAATACTGGATGACTGTTTCCCTGCACAGTGAAACAACAGCAACATATATAAACATATTGTTTTGTAATCTTGATAGACAGTAACAGCTCGATAATAATAATTATGCAAAAGCTTAGTCTGTTAAAGTACAATATATTTAAACATTATGTTTATCAGGTATAGGTAAGTATTTGATTGCCTACTTAATTAAGGAGATAAAATGATTAAAATCTCCGCTTTTTCTTTGTAGAGATCGTTCCAGTTGTACGTAAGTACATATAACTTCCTTGATCTGTTCTGTGAGTTGAACTTGAATGAGTAAAGATTATCTTACTTTTGTTTAATTTTATTTTAGTTTTATCTGTTAAAAACAAAACGTTTTTACTAAGTGCAAAATCTCTAAACATATTTCTCAACTTATTGTCTCGGAGGCAGAAGCTCTCTCAAGTGATCGTGATAAACGAGTCTGCATTGTCTAGAGACAAGACATTTGCGGTCTCTGCGGACAAGTGACAAAGGCCTGGTAACTACAGATTGCTATTGCGGCGACATGGATTTACTGCGACAATGTTGACTGAACTCTTATAATCTATACCTACTCATAATAAAACAGTAAGTAATAAGTAGTTTGTACATAAGGTATAAATGATTGAAATAAAATTAGTTTAAGAGACTTGAAATAAGCTACTGAACAAGAATAAAACAATTTAAAAATTGTATCTGCCTGTTTATTTTTGCATTAATCAGCATATAAACCATACCAATGCGGTTTTTTTTTCAAAGGAAAATTAGGAGTTAAATTAAAATCTGATTGATTGCTTTTCCGCAGAATAAATAATAGTACTCCGTAACTTTGCATCCTATTATTTATTTACAAAACTTACAACTAGGTACCATTACAGGATTTCATCTAATGCGATAGTGCAGCAATAATGATCAAATAACCATCTTCAGTCGGCTAAAAAGTAACCTATGATTTAGGCATAACATAGAATTCTTAAAGTTACCTTTGTAAATTCACTCAGAATACAACCAAATAGGTCTAGTTCAACCGCAATTACATTGAGTATGCGAAGTGCACGCGTAAAAGGCGCCTCCCGTAGGATTATGAGATGAGTTTAGGCCGGACAATCGATAAAAACTATTTCTGCTGATTTTGATGAGCGATTCTTTCCGTTTATGTTGAGTTTTTCGTCCCTGTGAAAAATAAATACCTAGAGCAGTTGCATTTTTTTAATGAAGCTCTAAATCTTTCAACTTGTGCAGTTCTAACGAAAAATATACCTAGATTAATATCTACATTTTCATCGTTTGACTCATGATTGTCCGGAAGCTATCTGTCCCCATATAAATTATAAAAGAACCATCATGAATTACGGCTCTCAACAGTCTCAAAGAGGACGAGCCATGACATTCAATTAGATCATATTTCAACAGCATTGAAAAATCGTCGAGTACCAATTAACTGCGATTTTATAGTCCTTCAGGATCCCCTCTCCGTGGAGTCTATGGTCAAACTTTTACAATTATGCCACGGAATTAATGGTGCTATCATAAAATTGTGACCATTACCATGATTGTTTCATTATTTATAGACTCTCTTTGAATTAAATTTATCAGTATAACAGAGATACATTTGAAAAGTTCGGTGTAGGCCTTTGCCAAGTATTTGTTAGGGGTGGTTCAAAAGATAAAGGACAATCAAAATATTGCGCGAATGGCGGAGATGAGAATAATCGAAATGTAAGTTAACACAGTATTAGTGGGAGAATTTCCTCAAGTTCTCTAAAAAGTCATGTCCGAAGCGAGCCAAGTCGGTGAGATAGTGAAAATACAGTTAAATCTTTGTGCCCTAGATTAAAAGAAGGACAAACATCGTGTTGCTCGGTAAATATATGTCATTCCGAGCTCGACGCTTGGTTCTTCGCTCACCCTTTTATAGCTCCGATGAAATTGTGACATAAAATATTTATCTCTTTTTCGGTATGTGTAACGCGTCTGCTTCTTTTAGGATGATAACACTAAATCCCCGTTTCATAAAACAGCAAAAAAAATATGTCATGACTCGCTGCAATGTAAAGAAAACAGCGAGATATTAACAATGTTTTTCCTTGAGGTTTTTGCACAGTTGTTTTTAGAGGCTTCATGGAATATTCGTACCTACAGCCTTGTTTGCTTTTCTTAAAACCTTCTCAAGTAACTCATAATTAAATAGAGATGAAAAAATTAAGAATTTTGTATGTGATGTTATGGAATAATCATATAATGTGTACGTATTTGTATTCCAAGTAAACCTTTCCTTTATAAACTCGTTTTCTTTCATATTACGCACTAGCTGATGCCCGCGGCTTCGCACGCGTGGTCATTTCTGTAGGTTAAAGTACTCTTTGTGCTATTCGAGGACCTAAAATACCAATATACCAACATTTGATCAAAATTCCTTCAGCCGTCAAAAATATTTTTATCGATTGCTCGGCTTCTACTCATCAGATTGAGATATAAAGTACCTCATTATTCAAGTCAAAACATAAGCTATTCGCATCGCAATTGGTCCAGTAGTTTTTACGTGATGCGTGAACAAACATACAGACAGACAAACAGACAGACATGAATTTTTTAAATGTTATATTCTTGTTCAGTAGCTTATTTTATGTACCTACCCTAGACCATTTCATTTTTAATTATCTTCTTTGTACAGACTTTTTCGTTCCTATTGCTTTATTAAAAGTATAGATAGAAGATAATCAATACATAGTAAAAAAGACGCTTTCTGACGTCTGTAACTACGCAACGGATTTTAATGCGGTTTTCTCCATCAGTTAGATTACTTTTTACGGAAGTTTTATATATATGCTGTGCCCACGGTTTTGCCCGCGTATTCTATATTCATAGGTTTTTTTCATAGGGCACCCTGATTCTTATAAAAAATAAAAGTAGCTTAAGTTACTCCTTATAACATCGGCTATATTCCAGTGAAAGTCCCATCAAAATCGGTCCAGCCGTTTCAGAGATTTTATTGTTATGGATATGAAAAATACGAACATACCATACTTGAATGTAGCAAGGGGGAAGGCAGCTAGCGAAGCGAACCACCCTTCCCTCGAAGCGGAGTGAAGGTCGAATGTGAGAGAACTACATTTTTCACCTCTTTTTTTTCTAATTACACCTCTGCGAAGCCGAGGCGGGTTGCTAGTCATTGATAGAAAGAAATCTAATTTACACCACCAGCTCTGAATTAATAAATTCTACGGAATTCAGGGCAAAGTTGTGCTCAAAGGTTTCGTAAACGCAACGACTATACTAGTATTTACGATTTCCAAGTTAAGTCTCGGGAATTTACGCCTTGGGTGCGGAACAAGTTGTTCTAAAAAGGTGGGCAAGCAAGAAAACGTGGTATCAAGCGTAACTATGTAAAACAGTAAAGATATCACTCTTCTACTTTTTTTATTTTTTTTACGGACTAGTCCATTGTTTAACCTGGTATCACGCGTAACTATGTGAAACAGTAAAGTAATCTTCTACTTTTTTATTTTTTTTACGGACTAGTCCATTGTTTAACCTCTATCTCGCCTGATGGAAAGTGATGATGCGGTCGAAAGTGTAGCACGCTTGCCTAGTAGTAATATGAACGTCATTAGGTTGAAATGTGGTACAAGTGTAGAGAAGAGTATGAAGCATTAACTAGATCTAGCTGTAAGTGGGATATATTTCTGGTCATCCAATGAAGCATTTGTCAAAAGTCATTAATTTTCTAATATCACGGTTTTCTTCATAATTAGAGTAGTGTAATCCTTGACTGTAATTTGTCAAAATTTCGTCGTTGCAGGCCTCTTCTGTAGGTTAAGCCGGCTTTATATGCTCAACGTGGTTTTTTATCTTACGTCCCGTTCCGATGTTGCTGAATCTACGTTAGTTTTTGCTCCTTTTGATCGGATGTATGAAAGTGCGAATAATAATTTTACTCGCATCTTCTTATATGCGCAGTTCGTGAAGGAAAAGGACAATGGCTTCATATATTTTGTTTTGAAACACAATTTAAGCTAGTTTTTTTAAATATCAATCACATGCAGGGCCATTTTGGATTGAAATGAGAGAACAGAACAGAACTTCACTTTGCATAGTAGGTACTCGTAGAAACATAAATATTGAAGTATGGGGAAACAATATGTACCTACCTAATTTACTTACTAAATGAAATTTAATGATAGTAAAATTAACAAACGTTGAATGTTGAATTAAATTAGAAAATTTCAAAAGAGTTTCGAGCAATTACATTGTATTTCAACATTTAGTGAACTTTAGCTAACAAGACTAGCAAGTCTAGAAAACCTCTATTCTATCCATACCAATATAAAAAAGTGAAACGTTGTCTGTATGCTTGTTTGTTTGGGGAGCTTTCACGCGATAACGTCTAGACGAATTTTGATTAAATTTGGAATGGAGATAGCTTATACCCGGAAATAAAACATATAATACTTTTTATCCCGGAAAACTGGAAAATGTTGATTACTCGCTGTAAGGAACATAACAAGCTGTCAAAAAACATCAGTAGCATTAGTGCTATACCTACGTTTGCATTGGTTTTTAATATCCCACTTAGTAGAACTTAGGATGCTTTTTTCACGATAAACTGTAGTCCGCGCGGACGAAGTCGCGGGCGGGAAAACTAGTTATAAATTCATAAGTGCAGTTTTTTTCTTTGTTAGTTTTCTACTCCTTCGTGAAAGGCCCTATGAATACTAATATAAGAATTATGTCGCTAAAAACAGAACTTTCTTATATAACAAAGCTCCTATAAGAAAGCTCTGCTTTTATATATAGTTATTTGTATACAGTTATTCCAAGCATTCGTAAAAATCTGTAAAACTCTTCGCAACTACAGTTCAATTAAATTTTATTACTTTTCTTTGAACTTTTTTGGATTATAACAATAAAATAAATGATTGAATGTAGTTACAAATATTGTAAAACTGTATATGCAACCTGTACTTTACATCTATCTATGCTTTCAAGACCATAAATGTAAAGTGCAGATTCGCTCTGAACAGTGAACACCAAAGTAACTTCTAACAGCAGCAATTGTGAGTCGGACTCTCAAGAGCTAACATAACAGCGCCGTATCAGCCGAGCTCAACGGCTTATAGACAGCAAAATACGGAAAACAACGTTGCAAGTGGCAAAATAAACCTGAATACATTAAACAAATGTACACATTGAGAAGTGGATGCAGTAGTGTTATGATTCATCCATACCAATTAGAATAGAGATAGCGTATACCCTGGAATAAAACAGGATACTTTTTATCCCGGAAAATTGTAACTTTCCACGGGAAAACTGGAAAATTTTGATTAAGTAACGGTTGCCATCACAGAATGGTCTGTAGTTGCCATGGAAACGAAATAACAAGTCTTTCAAAAACATCAAGAGCATTAGTGCTATACATTATACCTACTTTTGCATTGGTTTTCAATATCCTAGAAGAACATAGTATGCTTATTTTCGCGATAAACAGTAGTCCGCGCGGACGAAGTCGCAGGCGGGAAAACTATTTCAAATTATAATCCACCATTGTAAATTAAATTAAAAAAAAAACAAAAAAAAACAATATAAGAACAAAGTGATAAGAAAATTAATGTCATTGTAAAAAAAAGAAGCGTGGGGTTCTCGATATTAATTGTTATTTATATTTTACCAAGATGTGTTACTATATCTATTTTGAGTTATAGAGTTACCCCCTTACCTACTTATAAAAAGTTATGCAATGGTTATGCAATGATTAATAATTCTGCACAGTACAATATTGTACACTAATCAGTACTTAATCATTGCATAACTTTTATAAGTATGGTGGTTAGTGTAAGAATGTCGTACAAAGCACCCCGCGCTTTTTTTACTACGACATTATTTATATTTTTTTTTTCTTCTTCTTAGTTCGGTTTAATGATATTAATGCTTGTTTTTTAGTTTTCTGAACTATAATGTAGTGGTTTATTTTAGATTTAGTAAGTTTTTTTTTTTTTTTTTTTTAAATAATGTTAGTCCTGATGATCCTGATCAGGATAATTGGACTAAATTTTTAAAATTATTGTATTGTCTGCGGGCCTTGATAAGTGTGCAAAATTTTGAATTAATGTGTTCATTTAAAGTGGTTAAAAATCGAGTTTAAAGATTCCGTCACATACAAACATACATACACGTGAAGCTAATAAAAGCGTGTTAAAAAAAATAATGTAATTTTTTCGCCGAAAAAATGTCTTTCTTTTCCAGAACTACCAACTGGAAAGTTTCAGAAGGACATCGCAATCGTGTACATCTTTTTAAATATTTGTCTATTGTTTGAATACTCATGACTCTCCTACAGTTTTTATAGGTTTTTTGTTTGTTTTCCAGTGCTTATTCAATATCAACAATGTACACAAATGTTCTTTCTCCCTACTTCTGGAAGAAAGCAGGTGGGGAGAAAGGGATTAACCCTGGAACCGCCTACCTAGATGATCATTTCTTACTAAAGCTGTTAACATGTGGTTATTTTCAGAGTGGATTGTTTCATAAGGTTCCGTAGTCAAACAAGGTCGCTAAAAACAGAGCCATGTCCGCCTGTCTGTTTGTATGTCACAGGTATTTTATTCAAACACTACTTACACTACAAAGTTAAAATTTGGCACATGTATAGATATTTATAACTGCTACATAGGTGTATAAAAACAGAGTTAATTTAAAATCAGTATAATTAAATTTAAAAAAAAAGGTTTTACGGGTTCTTTTTTTTGTTCCTTTGTAACTTTTACGTTTATAAGTTTTTTTTTTTTATTTCTTCGTTTTTTTTCTTTTTGCTTTTAACTTTTTATTTCTTTTTCTTTTTTTTATTGCTTTTTTGTCAATTTTTGAGCTACTCTGAAAGTTTCAGCCAGATAGCTAATCGGAAAGTTCCTTAAACTAAAACTAACAAACCAACAATATTTTGTACCCAACCTGTCTCGTTGAATAGGTATTTTAAAACTATAATGAAGTTTCTTGAAAAAATTAATTTTCTTTACGATAATTTCGGCTCTAAAGTGACGTCTTTGCTTGTGTGACATGTCTGTGTCCCATAGACATACCGGTACTATTATGTATTCTGTGTCATAGATTTGAATAGTATATTGTACGCCAGTAATATATTCATCTATGGTATATTGCTGTGTTTCAACCAGCCTGGGTCTGTGTCTTTTCAGGATGAATCGGCATTATCTGTCCCAAACAATCTAAGTGGATGGCTGTGTTATATCACCTGGCTCCAGCATGATCAGGGCGTACCCGAGAAGTGAGGAGACGGAAGATGTCCTGGGTGAGCATGTCTCATTCAGGGCCACGTGGATGGCCTTGAGCATGAGTGGTACAAGTGGTACTCGGGGAACTCAATGAAGTAAAGGCAATTTATTTTAAAATGAACAAAATAAAAAAATATGTAGCCTACTTCCGCCAAAACTGTAGGTAAGTCAGACAAATGATAAATGGTAAAATTAACACAAGTAACCCCACGCTAAACAAAATTGAACTAATGAAAAATATAAATGAAATGAAAGCCTGGAGGCCAGAAAAAACACTTATATACAAATAATATAACTATATAAATATATATACACAATAAAAACCCCCCAAGCTAAACAAACCCTACTCAAATACAAGTATCGTAACACTTATATATTCATATACATATAATATAAAAACACATTAAAAAAATATATACCTCGATCCAAATACTGGATCCAGCACTCGACGAGTCAACATCACCCGAAGATGCCTCGTGCAGAGGCGAAACACGTGTCGTATTGATGTCAGACGTTTGGTATTTGGATCGAGTATTTGGATTGATTTTCCAACTTCAGAAATTTCTTTATTAGAGAAAGGTTTGAAATATAATCTTAGTTCAAAACAATCTCAAAAATCATTGGAAACTTTGGCAGTAGATTCAGAAATTGCGTGTTCTTTAGGTAAACAGAATGTTGCTGTTAAGCATCTCGTAGCATCTCAGATTAAGAAGTCTAATACTCTTAATAATAATAATCCCCAGGTACCAGAGTTTAGGCTTTATAAATCATTGCAGGAGAGATTGTGTCAAAATGATTTGGTTGTTTCTAAAGCCGATAAAGGTAATACAGTAGTAATATTGGATAGGGATTCATATAACCAGAAGGTCTACGAGGTTTTTCGGGGTGAAGAATTTGAATTCAGAATTTCTTAATAAGTTTACATCAGATTTGAAAATGGCCATAAAAACATAACGTATATTCCACCAGGGCCTCTCAAAAATATTGTGCCCATGAATCCACGTTCGCCTTGTTTGTATGGCTTACCTAAGACTCATAAAATCAATATCCCTTTATGTCCTGTGGTCTCGAACATTGGAGCTCCAGCATACAAGTTGGCTAAATATCTAAATTTTATTTTAAAAAGCAAAGCGAGTTTCAAGCCACAGTATAGTTTGAAAAATAGCTTAGATTTAATTCACAAAGTTAAAGACGTTATTATTCCACCGAATGCTAAATTGTTGTCATTGGATGTAGACAGTTTGTTTACCAATGTTCCCCATAAAGAATGTTTACAAGTATTGGGTTCTCATTTTGAGAAACAACGGTTACACCCTGGTAAGACAGATGATCTTATTAATTTGACTAGTATTTGTATGGAACAAAATTATTTTAGACTAGCTGTACCCGCTGCTTCGCACGCGTGGTCATTTCTTTAGATTAAAAGTACCATAATGTGCTATTCCAGGACCTAAAATACCATTATACCAACATTTGTTCAAAATTTCTTCAGACGTCAAAATATCAATTGCTCGGCTCTAATCGCCTAATACCAATTACACCAGTTTTTAAGTCAAACCCTAAGCTATCTTAAATTGAAAACCGCATAGCAGTCGGCCCAGTAGTTTTTACGTGATGCACAAAAATACCGACAAACAGACAGAAAGACGCGAATTAAAATAAAAAAAATGTTCCGTAGCTTATTTTATGGTACCCTAGACCATTTTTTTCATTTGAGTTCTTTGTACAGTCTTTTTCGTACCTATTGCTTTATTATAAGTATAGATAGATGACTGTGCCAAGTTGCATCAAAATCCGTCCAGTAGTTACAGCGTGATACGTGTTATTTCAAATAACTTTCAACCCCTATCCTGCGGAACCACTTTAATTTTTCGGGATGAACAGTATCCTATGTCCTACCTCGTAGTATGAACTCAAATCATACCAAGTTTCATTTGAATTCAGTAGCCTCGACGTGATGCGCGGTCAAGATACATACAGAAATATAGACAAAAAGAAAAAAAAAACAGTTATGGCTTCACTATCGAATATAGAATACCCTCCAAAATGAATCATTTATTATTTCAAAATTAACATAACTTTGGTACCTTGTCCCGCAGGAACACTTTATTTTTTTTGGGATAAAAGGTATCCTCAATTTTAACCCATCATTTATATTATGACTGTGCATCACAATCCATCCAGTAGTTTCAGAGTGGTACGTGTTCTATTAAATAAATTTCAACCCCTATCCTGCAAGAACCCGTTATTTTTTTGGGATGAAAAGTATCCTATGTCCTATCTCGTAGTATCAACACAAATCATACCAAGTTTCATTTAAATTCATTCAGTAGTTCCAGCGGCGTGATGCGCGGCCAAGATACAGACAGACAGAAAGACAAAAATGAAAAAATCAAACAGTTTTGGTTTCAATATAGAATACAGCGAAACATAAAAAAAAAATAAAACAAATGTCTTCTATGCATCGAATTTGAACCCATATCCCGAAGGAACCCCATTTTTTTCGGATTAATATGTATCCTTAATTTTCCACCCATCATATAAAATATGACTGTGCCAAGTTTCATCAAAATCCGGTCCAGTAGTTTCTTTTAAATAAATTACAACCCATATCCTTGAGGAACCCTTTAATTTTTCGGGATTAAAACTATCCAATGTCCTACCTCAAAATATGAACTCAAATCATACCAAGTTTCATTTGAAATCATTTTGTATTTTCAGCATGATGCCCTGCAAGATACAGACAGACAGAAGGACACACAGACGACAGACAGACAAAAATGAAAAAAAAAACATAATTTCTTCAATGTATAGAATTTGGACCCCTATCCCGCAGGAACCCTTTATATTTTCGGGATAAAAAGTATTTTTAATTTTCACCCATCATATAAGCTATGACTGTGCCAACGTGCATCAAAATCCGTCCATTAGTTTCAGCGTGATACGTGTTCTTTTAAAAATCTTTCAACCCCTTTCCTGCGGGAACCCTTTAACTTTTCGAGATGAAACGTATCCTATGTCTTACCTCGTAATATGAACTAAAATTATGCCAAGTTTCATTTGAATTCATTCAGAAGTTTCGGCGTGATGCCTAGCCAAGATACAGACAGACAGACAGACAGACAAAAATGAAAAAAGTTACAGTTTTGGCTTCAGTATCAAATATAGAACAGCCCCCAAATTTTTTTTCCTAAATACTTCAATGTACAGAATTGGACCTGTTACAGTTTTAATATAAGTATAGATTTAACAACCAATATATTAGACAAAGAGAAGGTTTAGCAATGGGTTCCTCCTTGAGTCCTCTGATGGCCGAGTTATTTATGGACAATTTTGAATGTCAACATTTAGTTAACGATCCCAATATTCTTTTTTATTTTCGATATGTGGACGATGTTATTATCTGTTGGACAGGTA
The DNA here is from genome assembly GCA_946251855.1 of Alsophila aescularia. NCBI lineage: Eukaryota > Metazoa > Arthropoda > Insecta > Lepidoptera > Geometridae > Alsophila > Alsophila aescularia. The sequence goes on from OX276379.1 coordinate 21,726,095, forward strand.
CTCTCCGTCAAATTGATTTATTTGTTGTTGAGATCAACAATATCCACCCCAAAATTAAGTTTAAATTAGAACTAGAAGAAAATCGGTCTCTTAACTTTTTAGATTTAACTTTAACGAGGGTAATTGATAAACTAGATTTTCAAATTTACCGTAAACCAACACACACGGATATTGCTATTCCTTCTTCGTCTTGTCACCCCATTCAACATAAATTAGCAGCTTTTCATAGTTATGTACACCGGTTATTGACAGTTCCTTTGTCTTCTGAGAATTATAATAATGAATTACATATTATTTATCAAATTGCTATTTCAAACGGGTACAATAAGGAAGTGGTAGATAATTTGGTAAAAAGGAAACTACAAAATAGGGTTCGATCATTACTTTTTGCGGGTCCACGGGATAAAATCAACAAATATGTAGGTAGTTTGTCATACATGGGCCCAGTTTCGGATAAAATCGCAAACTTGCTTAGGAAAAACAACGTTCATGTAGCGTTTCGAACCAATAACAATCTGCGTCATCTTTGTAATGGTAAAGACCCGATGGAGAACCACAAAAAGTCCGGTGTTTACAAGTTGGTTTGTGATGAGTGTAACGGGGTGTATGTGGGTCAGACCGGTCGCAAATTTGAAACTAGGTTTAAAGAACATAAGGCCGCGTATAGGAATAGTCATCCAGAGCAGTCCCATTTTGCTAAACATTTAATTGAGTCCGGTCACTCTCTGCGAAGTGATAAGACGTATAATGTTTTTCATGTTTGCGACAAGGGTTTCCGTTTGTGTGTATTGGAACAATTAGAAATTATAAGACATAACAATAATAGGTATACATTGTTGAACGACCAAACCAACTTAGTTTCATCATCTTTATTGCATATTTTCACTGGAAATGCGTCACAAGTAACAGACGGCGATGACGTAATCGTAAATATGGTGCAATAGTGGCATGACCTTGCGAAATCATAGTGATTCATTCTGGCACAAACCGGTTCGCGGCGATGCAGTAGTGCAGTCGCACTAGCTCAGGCGCGTAGCCTATATAAGGGAATTTGTCACCCTTGCTTAGTCACTCTCAGTCCAGCACTCGACGAGTCAACATCACCCGAAGATGCCTCGTACAGAGGCGAAACACGTGTCGTATTGATGTCAGACGTTTGGTATTTGGATATGTTTTTTTATTGTGTTTTTATATTATATGTATATGAATATATAAGTGTTACGATACTTGTATTTGGGTAGGGTTTGTTTAGCTTGGGGGTTTTTTTATTGTGTATATATATATATATATATATATATATTATTTGTATATAAGTGTTTTTTCTGGCCTCCAGGCCTTAGCTTTCATTTCATTTATATTTTTCATTAGTTCAATTTTGGATAGGGTTTTGTTTAGCGTGGGGTTTTACTTGTGTTCATTTTACCATTTATCATTTGTCTGACTTACAGTTTTGGCGGAAGTAAGCTACATATTTTTTATTTTGTTCATTTTAAATATGGATTTCCGCAAAGTAACGCCTGAATCTATCAATTATGCCATTTATTTTCTAAAATTTTTATATTTTATGGTATAACGCCCGCGCTCCATCCGTACTCGCGTGGGAGGTGAGAAAGACGGCACCTCTCGCCGATGGTTACCTAATTGTCGCGTGCGCTTTCTAATGGAGTTTATGAGTGATTTCGTTTATAACAAAACGAAACGTTCGTTTATAGCTTTAAGTTGATAGGATATCTGCTACATAGCTTGACTAAGCATAATAATTATAAAAACATAATACATATAAAGGTTTAACCTCAAGATCCCTATATATTCAAAATTCTAAACACGATAATGAGCCAACATTAGTAACGGGATATAAAATCCAATACCTACTGTGAATATCTGTAATGTTCACTTATTTATTTGTTTGCATGATAGATAATATTGGTTTGACCGCGATCTACGGTTAGTGACGATGGGATGAGATCTAGCAAGCTTGCCTAGAACATACTTTTTATTAAAATCTTTTCTTTAACTTCACTTGAATGTGTGTATCTATGTATTTGGGCCTGGAATCTTGCAATTCAAATTTCGAGAACTTCTCGATTAGCTATCCAGCTGAAACTTTCAGGGTAATTCAAAAACCGATTACAAAGCAATAAAAAAAAAATATAGACGTAAAAAGTGAAAATGAAATAAAAAAAAAAGGAAAAAAAATATGAGAAAAAATACCTCGTATAAGCCTCTTTTTTAATGTTATATTATACTTATTCACTCTAGGATTAAAGATTCCCAGGTTTTATTTTTTAGATGTGGTGTCGTAATGTTTAGGTCAAATAGATACAGATGGAGCGATGATTTACGAAAAGTAAATCATCGCTCCAAAGTAAAAGTAGTGGCAGGCGCCAGCAATTAGGTACGTGAGAAGATCCGAAAATCGGGCTCAGTGGCGCACATTGGGCACATTGGCCTATGTACAGCAGTCGACTTAAGCAGGCTGTTGATGATGATGATGATCATGATGACTATGATGAAATAGATACAAGTTTACAAACTGTCGCGAATGTGTACAGTGTGACAGCTTTTCGCTTTAGGGCCTCTATACACGTGCTATTTTTACCGCTATTTATTTTTGCATTCGTTTACGAGGAAGATTTATGAGGAAATGTTTGCGAGTAACTCTGGCATTTTTTGCGAACTTAAGGAATGAAGATATAAATGAGACAGAGATGTAGACATAAAAGTTATTGTTACAAAACACAGCCCCATTCGTGATGTTATATTACACTACTTCAGAATAATGGTTACTATTTTACTTGGCACAAGTTTTGTGGCCGGGTAATGCATTAACATTATTATGGAAATGTACCTACTAGTAGAGCTATTAACTCGGATCTTGTTATCTAAGTGGAAAACTACACAGTGCGGCCCAGTGTATTTTAACAATTTCGTCGTAACATCCTTCCTCGTAACACGTAATCTACTCGTAGCTTATACGCGAGGCGACTAACAGTGTTTTTTTTAACTCCAAAATAAAAATAAATTTAATCTTAGAATAGTGGCGGAATATCCGTCATATGTCTACTCGTATACTACTATTCTAAGAATAAAATTTAGTCTCGTTTGGTCGAATCCAACCTGAGTCAAATTCAGTTACCACGCCGAAACAGGCAAATGATTGAAAAATCGCGACAGGTACCTCAAAATGTGTACATGCTCCTTTACAGTTCCACAGACAATTCTCATTTACTGCAGAGAACATTCCTAATATGTTAATTTTGAATCCTGGATAATCAACGCTCATACATACAACGGTCATAGAATAGCACATATAATGCTTTTAACCTAGAGAAAAGACCACGCGTGCGAAGCCGCGGGCACAGCTAGTGATCTTATAAAGTGTTTGACTAATGTCAAACGGTAAAAATATATATGAAAAAAAACAAGATCAAGAGGTAGTTCGATGAAAATCGGAACGGTACATAGAAATGGGAATTCCACATTCATGGGTAGTCTCAAGCTCGTCGCAAATACCACCATTCGTGGCCTTGGACTGCGAGGGCGACACAACTTCGGTTGGCCTACGTTGGGAAAAATGGAAAAGAGCACGCGAGGTATATTTGATAGCAACAAAGCCAAGATACTAAGCCTGAGGCAAAAAGAGAGCAACGCTCTTGCATACAGGGGACTAGCCCTGCGGGAAATTTCATATAATATCCAAGGCGCACACATCGAAGCAGCTGTTGATGATGCTGGCGACGTCTACACAGTTGCAGTAAATAAATTAAACGAATACTTCGCCCCGAAACGAAGTAGGGTTTAAGAAAAGCATTTATTTAGACTAATCAAGCAGGAGGTTGGAGAGATATGTGTCAAATTTCTGATCAGACTAAGGCACCAATCCTCGAAGTGTAAATTTACGGCTTGTAAGGAGCACATGATCGATCAAATAACGGAAAAGTGCGAGTTAATAGGCCGTATTAATAAACCGACCTCAACTCTGAGAGCGCTATTGAGAGCGATCTCAAGATGCTAATCTAATTAATAAACATATCTTAAGCTGTTGATTGAGATGCCGTAATCAGCTGAGTTAGTGTTTAATAATAAATCAATCTCGACTCTCAAGAGCGCACTTGCGATGTGCTTTGAGATGCAGAATGTTGAGTGCAGTCGATCCGTGACTTGAGAGCGTGATTGCCAGTTCCTAGAATCAAGGATTTCGAAAATAGTATGTCATTAGGTAGTTGATAATTATAATTATATTAACCATCATACTAAGAATATTTTTATATTCCTTTGGAAATAAACAAATTTATTTGGCATGATTGCGAAAAGATCCAAAGATTTGGTAGATATCAGAACCTGGTGAGGACTCGCTGAAGTCTAAAAAGATCCGAAATCGTAACCAAAGGATACGCGCTGGAAATACTGCATGGCTAATCAACTATTTTTATTTTCATAAATTATAGTTATTTGTTGATGAATTGCGTGAAGTTGTTTAATAGATAGTTATATGTACCACAAACCCACCGTTGTTTACCGAAGTCCAATTGCGACATATTTAATCATACAAGTAGGTACTTCCTTAGATTGTGAAAGTACCAATTAAGCACTTTTTGTACTTATGTTGTTTTTCTATGAATAATGCGCAGTAGAGGTACTCTACATGTTGATTTGATTTAATTGCGCATAGCTGAATAAGCATTTATGTACTTAGATGTTTTTCTCGCTAAAGTATGAGAAATGTAACTACTTAGTTGTTTATTACAATGAAGAATGAACTAGAAATCGCCTACGCATTTATAAAAGTTATATAAGGAAGTTACTAAGTACAAATTGTCATTATTTTATCTTCGCTTGAATTGTACGGTCAAAAGTAAGACCAATAAAATTAACTTCAAATTTAATTTGTTGTTTATTTTATTAAAATCTCGGCTCCGTCCAATTTGTCTAGATAGTGTAACTTTGAAAATATAGATAAATATTATGGATAACATCCTTTCTACAAAAAAACTAAAGTAAGATTATGATAATGATGTAGAAAATAAACATTACGATTAATATAATCGCATTTAATTTAATTCAACTACATCGAAGTAATAAATTTTAACCTTACTTTAAATCTTATGTGAGCAAAAACCGAACTTTCACTAAATAAAATAAATCTTTCATCCGTAGTTCATTAAATCTTGCTCTCAAGTTCTGGTTCGTGACGTAGCATCTTGAGATGCGGCTCTTGAAAGCGACATGATCTGAGATGCTCTTGAAATGTCTTTATTAATCAGCGACGATCTTAAGATGCTGATCACAACTTGAGAGCGTATCAGTTGATATCGCACTTGAGAGCTCAACCAAGAGCGATTTATTAATACGGGCCTAAGTAAGTCAAATCAAGCTTCTGAGGTTGACGTTGAACTAAAACTGGCAAAAGATGGTGTTTACAATAACTCCTGCGACCATAGTGTAAACAAACAATTACACAGCTTTTGAACAGTTACTTTGTTTCCTAGATAATTTACTTTTACGTGGGAATTAAATAGTGACTCCTTCTAGTTTACAGTCAAAAGTTTTAGCAGCTGCTCACCTCGGAATAGTAGCGATGAAGATTCTGTTTCGTTCCAAAGTGTGGTGGCCCAAAATAGATAAAAAGGCAGAACATTACGTTAGGTCTTATAAAGGTTTGCACTCTGGTTTCTGCTTCTCAATCCCACGCGCAGATGCGAACTCCCAGTACAACCTTGGATTGATGTAGCCATAGATTATCTAGGCCCATGGCCAAGTGGACATTATCTTTTAGTATTTTAGTCGTTATAAAGAAATTATAATCACTAAAACTATTGACTCCACACACACCATACATATGGTACAGCAAATATTCTCACGATTAAAAATACCAGTCAGTATTACGGCTGACAATGTTCGACAATTTACCGGCGCAGAATCAGAAAAATTTTGCAAAGTGTTTGGCTTGAGGTTATTCCATAGTATTCCTTGCTGGCCACAGCAAAACGGTGAAGTTGAAAGATAAAATCGCGATATAATAAAAAGACTGCGAATTAGCCAAACATACATGAACCCTGAAAACATTACAGTATTTTTTGGGCAGTCGTGTAAAAAGTAGTCTACGTCTTATTCTAGAATAGACTCTGGGGTCAAGATTCTCACAAAAAAGAGGCACACAAACTTTATTAGTATGATATTATTACAGCTGTACGTTTATTAGCTGCGCCCGGTGGTTTTACCTGCGTGGACAAATGATGATGGATAATGATGATTACATATACACAATTTCATCAAAATCCGTTCAGCCGTATCAACGCTTAATACACACCTATGTACACTAACAAATATGGATGTTTTTATCTGAAATAAATCAAATTGAATATAAATAAATGCACACAAACTTTAGAATATTTATTATAAGATTAGATTGCAATTACAATAATAATTCAGACCTAGGTACCTACATAACAATTACACGCACTACATGGCAATATAGCGAAAAGCTAAACCAGATTATACCCTAACCCGATCTACGTATATACTGCATTTACTATACTGTGGCATTCCCAAACGTGCCAGGGCCTCCTGACTCGCACCGCGTTTCTTGCTCGCTGCGTCTTTACGCTCGCAACATTTGCGGGGAGTGACGAAATGTTTTCATACCTACCTACTGCCCTAGAAGAGTGCCTTAACCCGCGTAAGTAGGTAGAGTGATGGATGCCTACCGAAGGTGGCCAAAAAGCCGAAGCTGCGGAGGCGAGCGTTGGTACCTGTGCTTTGTTACGCAAGGGCGGAGGGGCAGCACTTCCCGCAGCGCCAAAGCAATCAAAATCTGTGGTAAAAGGTTACTAGAACGTGCAAATGAGGCTTTGACTATGACATTTCTATATATTAGTCTGTGGTGTACACGTATTATTGGCTATACATTATCGCCCTTACAAAAAGTGTTCGACCCCTATTACACAGCTAATAATACGTGTACATAATTTGGTTTCGTTATCCTGGCTGCGTATTATCGCCTGTACAATATCTGCTCGGGGCACAGAGTAACTACAGTGGCTATAAGGTTTATAAGCCATATATTTTTTATGTTGCTATGATGCAGCTAGCACAGATTTATTGTATTTTTGATTCATTTTTGAAAATAGTGTTGTGACAATTTGATACTCTGAAAATAAGTCAATATTGTTTGAAGATTAATCTGTTATCGATTTAAACAGAATTGTCGAGTGTAAGCGTTGTGTTAGTGTCATAAGTAGAACAGTACATGTCTCTGATCCATTTTAGTATGTACATTATGTAATGACAAGGACATCAAATTAAACTTGGGTTTTAAGACTTTATCTCGGAAACTATTGATCCTAGACTAGTAGTTTCTGTACATAAAAGATAGATCTCATCTTGATCTTCATTTCATATGACAGCTGTCAAACTTAAAATGGCTTTATTTCGGAAACCATGGATCCTAGACTAGTAGTTACTTTACAGCAATAATAGATCTCATCGATTTCTTCGTTTTGGATGACAGTTGTCAAATTAAAAATGGCTATAACTCGGAAACTATTGATCCTAGATTAGTAGTTTCTTTTCAGAAGTGATAGATCTCATTGAGACCTTAATTTTTTATGACAGCTAGCAAACTTAAAAGGGCTTTATCTTGGACCCTATTGATCCTAGACTAGTAAATTATTTACAGAAGTGATAGATCTTTTTGAGATATTCATTTCATATGACAGTTGTCAAACTTAAAAGGCTTTATAGTGGAAACTATTGATCCGTAGTAGTTTCTTTGCATTAAATGTCATCCAAAACCAAGATATCGATGAGACCTATCACTTCTGTAAGGAAACTACTAATCTAGTATCATTAGTTTCAGAGTTATAGCCCTTTTAAGTTTGACAGCCGTCTTCTAAAATGAAGACATTGATGAGATCTAATACTTCTGTAAAAAAACTACTATTCTAGGATCGTTAGTTTAAGAATTATAGGGCATTTAGTTAAACAGCTATCATCTAAAACGGAGATATCGATGAGATCTAACACTTCTGTAAAGAAACTACTAGTCTTGGATCGCTAATTTAAAAGTTATAGCCCTTTTAAGTTTGACAGCTGTCATCCAAATCGGACATGAGATCTATCACTTCTGTAAAGAAACTACTAGTCCAGGATCAATAGTTTACGAGTTATAGCCCTTTTAAGTTTGACAGATCCATTTTCATAAATGCGCTTTGACGTCGTAAAGGTATCACAGGTAGTACATAAAGTTATTATAAAATCGATACAAAGTAATAGTCTTTCGATCTGATGAATTGTTGTTTGGGTCACATCACTATGAGGTCGGCCATTTTTAATTCATTGGCTGTGTTCACTTACACGCTCGAATCAGGCCCACTTGTTTCAATTAGATTGTCAGTTTTTCATAGTGATTTCAACTCTATCGCAACGCACTAATTTGATGGATTGAAACCGATATGATCAACGTTGCGTAATAGCATATACATACTCGCGTAGAGTTAGTGAATGGGCCTGCAGCCCGATTCCATAACTTGGCTACAATCGGATTATCACTTTTTTATACCAAATTCGACTCTGTCGCAAGGCATTAGTGGTTGCGATATTGAGAATTCGATTGAAGCCAAGTTATGAAATTGGGCCACTGTTCACATAAACGTTCGAGGACGCACGGATCACCCGCCCGTACACTCGAAATCGTTCACGGCGTCGTCCGGGCGTTCGCCTGGGTCATCCGAAAAATAGTAGTGGAGGGGAGGAATAGTATGAAACTGACACTTGACAGTTGTCAGTTGTATGTGGACGTCCAAAGTCGTTCACGATCTCCGGATGATCGAGCGATAATCGCACGGATGATTCGAGCGTGTAGGTGAACACAGCCCATAGGTATATTCTGTGTTGTCTACTTACTGTCATTTTTCATCATTTTCAAAATTTCGCCGTCTTTCAATTCTCGACTTGTCAAATTTATGTTCAGTAGCTTAATTTATGTCCCTTAGATCATATTTATATTATATTCGTTGTACAGAATTTATGTTAATGCATTATTATAAATATAGATAGTATTTACGAATAAAACAATCAACAAATTGAATCTAACCATGAATTGAATGACAAACAGCTGTCATTCTGACAGCAGACTAAAATTTAGCGACCTCAAAAGCTCGCTAAAATTTATCTTAGCCAGGCGAAAACGTATACCAGCGGGCGCCCGTGAACGGGGCAGATTAAATTTATTAATTTAATTTCTCGCCTCGCGGGGTGTTTGACGTCTAGTCATTTTAAATTTTCCATTATTAGTTTAAATATTGCATTATTATACCTGCATTCGAGTTGAAGCAGTGGCGTTTTTGGCAGTTCCAGCTGAGTGCCATTTTCGTGACTACAGATCCTACCCAAACCTAATGAAAAATGACCCTGTATTGTACGGAAAAAGTCGTCTTTCCGATTTTAAATTAACTGTCATATTCAGAACGAACGGTCATCGACGCATAATATTTTAACGTCATTAACTGTTATTTTTGATCATTTCGCTCCAACACGAACGGCAGTCAGGCGAAACAGCTTAATAAAAAACTGTTCATAACTGTTGTATCAAACGTGAGCTAATTTCTATGGCGGCTATTTTTTCTACTTCACTATATGCATGACCTTCTTGCACGCCTTCACTATGAATATGTGTTCTGTGGTTTAACTTTGTTTACAAAATTATTAGGCAAGTTGCTTTTGTGATAATTACCGTCTGTTGATGTATTTAACGCCTTGAAGATGTTTGTTTCTACATTAAATAAATAATAGTGTGATTGAGTTTGAAACTTTTCTATGCAATGAGCTATAAAACTTGCGAAATTTGTGGTTTGCGATCTGTTAGAGCGATGTCGAAAACAAACATTTATGGCTAAATTTCTACTGAATAAAGATAGGTAAGTGGTAAATCTATTAGTTCGGTAATCTATTAGGTACAAGAAATTAATGATTTTTCTTTCTATTCAACAAAATAACATAACTAGTGCGGTGCCGGTGTTATCGATATTTTTTCTAACCCGTTTTTCGACATTTGGTTCCTAATCTCATTCTAAGTCCTTCTGCATTCTACGCTATATAATAGTATACGTAGTAAAAGTATAAATTTATAATACCTAATGTCGCTTAGCCTAAAACCGTTGAATCATCTAATTTCCATTAAAAAACTTATTTTCAGGTGCAAAAACTGGATAGAAATGACCGATAAAGAGGACTTGACATACATACTGGTCGAAAAGCTGCATGAATTAAATATTTCTGTGGCAAACAAAAAGAAACAACCCAATTTAAAAAAAAAATGCTACTCCTTAACTGCTATTAATCACGGACCACTACTAGTTTGTAATATTAAGTAAGGAAGATTAGACATTATTTTAAGGGAAAAAGACACAAATTGTGTTGTGTACTATATAATGTATTATTTTTGTATGTAATAAAAACCACACGCTTACAAAAAAACATATTATTATTATAAACCCCATATAAATTAAAATAGTAGGACTATTTTAATTTATATACGCTTTTTTTTCTCAAAATATCGATATCGATAAAAATGTGCTATGTTTGCAGACATCCTTTTCTGTTTGTCATGTTGGCTAACATGCTCGATATAGAGTGTTATTATCTATGGTAATTAGTTTTGTTATGTTGCACGTATTCTCAGCGCTCGTTTTAAAAATTCACAACATCCGTTCCAATATACGTCAGTCCCGTCTCTTCTTACGTAGTATTTATATACTCTTTGACGAACGGCTCTTTTATTGTACTTGTTTGAAGTTGTTTGTTTTGTTTTGGTGAGGTGATTGTGTCTAATTGAATTTAATAACATAAAACCTTGTACAATTTTCATTACTTTTAATTTACACATTATTAGTGCTGCATGCATCGTTTGGACACGGTAAGCCCAGTTAAAAAACTTTTATGTAGCTCTGCACACAATATATGAAAGAATATATCGGGAGTACGCTTTTTCTCTTCATTCTGACATAACATTTTTGGTTTGCTTTAATATCAGCGTATGAAAACACAATGTCAATGTTTTCGGAGGGAAAGAAATTGTTAAAACGCAACTTTCTCAATGGGTCTCTTGGTCGTCTGCTTTCGGAAGTGATAGCGAGTAAACTTGTAAGAGTTATTTGGTGGTAAAATAGTTATTTCGGTTATTATATACACAAAATTTATATTTTGAGTACTGTGATATTGGTATAAGGTGTTAATAAGTTAATTTAGTTCAGTAGTCGTAAGTTTCTGTGTTTGAGGTTCGGTTAACCCAACCTCAAACCAGAAAACAATCATGGATTACGATCCCCCGCCTGCTCCTGATCCCCCAGATCCTTTCTCTAATACTACAACCGCGACTAAAAGGCGGTTGGATTCAGTAGTCCAAACTCCCGCAAAGAAAACTATTACATCCCCAGAATTAGCATCTGCCTCAATTCAGACAGTTTACATGGACGCGTCCATTATTGTTGGCGGCCTGTCGTACACCGCTTCGGAAAAGGGTCCCTATGTGGTCCACGTTTCTCGTTCAGAACCCGACCTTTCTGCAGGCACAACAATTAGACCTATTAAGTTTGGCCAATTCCTGAAAACCCACAGAGTTCAAAATATCTGCACTGACGGAGTTAAGAGAGTAGGGTGAAACAAAATTTCGGTACAGTTTTCCTCTGCCGATGACGCAAATAAATTCCTCACCCTCCCAATACTTGCTATGAGTAAATACACAGCAACAATCCCAACTTACAATATAACTCGGATGGGACTCATTCGACAAGTCCCCACTGACTTGTCTATGACAGAATTCGCTGAATCTCTTGAGCTGCCCTCAGGTTGCGGTAAAGTTCTTAAAGCAAGGCGCCTTAATAGGAAAAATGTTGAAGGAGGCAACATTACCTGGATACCTACCCAAACAGTTGTAGTTACTTTCCAAGGTCAGGTCCTACCTAACAGAGTGTACTTATATTACACCTCTTTTCCTGTGGAACTCTATCAATATCCCACCATTCAATGCTTCTCATGTTGCAGATTTGGCCACACTAAAACCCAATGTAGATCTAAACCACTATGTTTCCGCTGCACCAAGGAACATTCTGGGGATAGTTGCGAGATTTCTGAAAAAGATTCTTCCTGCGTGCATTGTTCAGGACGGCACTTTGCTACAAGCAAAAGCTGTCCGGAGCAAGAAAGGCAGAGATCCATAAAAGCAGTAATGTCACAAAGTAGTATCTCATATGAGGAAGCTGCTTCTCAGTTCCCGAAAGTTTCGAGATCATATGCTGAAGTCTCTCAAGAGACAGTACCCCCTCACTTCTCACCTTCTCAGACATCTACACAGTCTTCCCAGTCTCAACACAGTAGGTCTTATGCCAAAACTGTATATTCAATACCCCAACCAAAGGCTCCACAGGGGAAGTCTTATGATAACGCTGCCCACCGAGAAATAGTGTCTGACCCTACACCATCATTACCTAATGGTTGTACATTACTCAACAACCAAGCCTTAGAGACATCACCACAAAGCGACAATATGCTAGAAACTCTAATAACTTTAATTATAAATATTATATTAATGAATCCTCAACCTTTACCGTACAACGTTGCCTCCAAACTAACACAATTAGTTTCACTTTCCAGTCATTATGGATCCAATAAAGATTCTACAGTGTAACACCCAGAGCGTGCGACGAAAGAAGCATGAACTGGTCCACTTAATCTCAAAATTTCACCCGTCAGTCTGTGCCATCTCGGAGACATGGTTAGTTCCTGGCTCCCCTGTCAGGATACTCCTGTCTGCGGGATGACAGGGCTGACGGGTATGCAGGTAGTGCTCTATTAATAAAGCGCTCACTCCCATTTTCCCAAATCTCTCTCCCTTCCCATTCCCCTGATATCAACATTATAGGTATCAGATCTTTGGATATCTCTTTTATTTCTGTTTACATACCTCATCCAAACTCCTCACTAATCCCTGATTTACTCCTTCTTCTTTCCTCTATTCCTCCACCTATGGTTGTCATGGGTGATTTTAATGCCCATCACATTCTGTGGGGTTCTAGTCACTCAGATTTATTTAGCTTTTCTCTCTTGGATATATTTAATGAAGTGGACCTATGTGTGATTAATGATGGTTCTCCCACCCGTAGGGTTTTCCCCTCCCAAGATCCAAGAAGTGCTGTTGATTTATCACTATCTTCACCATCACTCTCTTCCCTTCTTAATTGGAAAGTTCTTCCTCTTACATATGGTAGTGAGCACTTTCCTATCACTATTTCTATCCCAAATAAAGTATCCCCTTCTTGCAACCCTTGGCCCTTCTTTAAAATACAAGCTTTCTTCTGCAGATTGGTCTTCCTACTCTACTTCTCTTGATCTCAAACTAGATTCTTCGTCTATCTTCCCCATAAATACAGATACCATAATGTCATATAATTTATTCATAGAAAATATTATTTCTTCCGCTGCTCTTCACATCCCACTCAAGAAACCTTCTAAATATTTTAAAATCTCAACTCCATGGTGGGACTCTGAATGTACCTCTGCTGTTTTTGAACGAAGGGAAGCTGAAAGAAAATACTATTCTTCCATGTCTACTGCAAACTTCCTAAAATATCAGCAATCAGCAGCTAAGGTCAAAATACTGGTCTCAAAAAAGAAAAAGATTGGTTGGATAAATCTATGTGAAAGCTTATCACCAAGAACCCCATCATCTCTTATCTGGAAACAGATAAGGCGATTTAGGGGATCATGTAACATCGAAAACATTTCGGCAAATGACCCCTCATCATGGCTAGAGACCTTTTCGGATAGATTAGCTCCTCCTTCTGTTCCTTTCATAGATACCCTCCCTTCATCATCAAGCCCTCTTCCATCTCATAACTCCTTCGATTGTCCCTTCTCTCTCGCCGAATTGAATCTTGCACTTGACGGACTGACAGACTCTTCTCCTGGCATTGATGGTATTCCCTATTCTTTTATCACTAAGTCCTCTGAGAATACTAAACAAGTTTATTTAGAATTGATTAATGAATTTTTTGAGAATGGCATAGTTCCAGATCAATGGAAAACTCAAATAATTATCCCAGTACTAAAACCTGGTAAAGACCCCTCAGACCCAAGTAGTCGAAGACCAATAGCACTATCCTCTGTTCTGTCTAAGATCATGGAACATTTAATGAAACACCAACTTGATTGGTTTGTTGAAAACAAAGCTATAATAGCCAAGACTCAATACGGTTTTAGAAAATGTTCAAGTACTATGGACAGTTTGGCTATCATTACAACTGACATTCATACTGCGTTTAAGGAGAAAAAATATTGATGTGGCTTCTGCATATGACAACGTCCTGCTTCCAGTGCTCAGGAATAAACTCATTCAGCTGAGTATCCCAGAGAGGCTGGTCCAACTCATTTGTAACATGTTAATGGAAAGATCTATAGTTATAAAATGTAATCATCTCTTCCTTTCCCCTAAAATGGTTTTTAAAGGCTTACCTCAAGGTTCAGTCTTAAGCCCGTTACTGTACAATCTATATACATACGACTTAGAGAGCTCTGTGAACTCATTCTGTGAAGTTCTCCAATATGCAGATGATCTAGCACTAGATGATGTACAGGTACAGTCCATTGAGCAGGCAACAAATAGACTTAACTCAGCTCTATCCTATCTTGGCAACTGGCTACTTAATCATGGCCTATCCCTTTCAGCCTCCAAAAGTTCTGTTGTAGTTTTTACCAAAAAAAGAGTTATCCCTCCGATTGAATTACTCATAGGTCAAGATATAATTCCACAGTTAAACAACACAAGATTTTTAGGCATTAAGCTTGACTCCAGAATGACAGGTACTCCCCATTTTGAGTATATTTCTCAAAAGTGCGAAAAAAATATTAATATACTTCGTGCCCTTTCTGGAGTTTGGTGGGGTTCCCATCCATATTCTCAAAAACTACTATATAATGCTATAATTAGAAGTCACTTTGATTATGGATGTTTTCTGTTAAATAACTGTAATAAATCTGGACAAGATAAAATCACCAAAATTCAATCTAAATGTCTGAAAATTATCCTTGGAGCCATGAAATCCTCCCCTATTAACGCAATGCAGGTAGAGTGTGGAGAACCTCCTCTGAAAATACGCAGACAATTCCTTTCCGATAGATTTATCTTTAAATTAATTCAAAACTCTAATCACCCCCTTCTTCCAAAATTAAATGGTCTCTTAAGCCTATATGATTCACATAACCCTGATAAAATCCCTTGTTTACTACTTAGTTTCATTAAGTATACTAAACTTCCGAACCCAGTCATTCAGTATACAACCAATCCCCTCTATTTAACCCCATATGAAGCCCTTATTTTTCAACCTAATATTCTTTTAGACTTTGGTATAACCAAAGACACATCTAACCCCCGAAAGATATTCAATGAACAAATTTCTAAAAAAATTATTGGATGGCACACCATATATACTGATGCTTCCAAGCTCTCCTCCAACAGTGTTGTTGGCGCAGCAGTATGGATCCCTTCCTCAAAAATATGTTTAAGTTTTAAATGTCCTTCTTACTCTTCTGTATTTACCGGAGAAGCTCTTGCTCTTCTTGAAGCTATCCTCCTTGTGAGGTCCCATAACCTCAATAACATAATTATTTTCTCTGATGCTAAGAGCTGTCTTCAATCTATTCTTTCCAATCCCTTCCGCTCTATATCTCGATTCCCTCTAATCCTCAAAATTAAACAATCTCTTCTAGAATGTCATAACCTTGGAATCAATATCATCCTTGCTTGGATTCCAGGTCATTGTGGAATCCCTGGTAATGAAACAGCCGATTCCTGCGCTAAAACTGCTTCGCAGATTGGCTCTCTTGAACATTTTAAAATATACTCCCATGACCTTTGTCTTCTCCCTAAAGTTCATCTCAAAGATTCTTGGTCGAAGTATTGGGAAAGTTCCAAAAAACAGAAGGGCAAACACTATGGTGACATTCAACCAGACATCCCTAATGCTCCATGGTTTTTTAAATTTCGCATGGCTAATAAAACTACCACCTCCACAATATGCCGACTACGATTGGGTCATTCATGTACTCCTGTTCATTTGGCCAAACTTAGGATTAAGGATCATTCTATATGTGAATGTGGTCTGGACGAAGGAAACGTGGATCACATATTCTTTAATTGCTCAAAATTACGACGTTCCTTATATGATATCCTCCCTCCAACTATCCCCCGTCCTACTTCCTTCAAATGTATCTTATCCCATACCTTTACCCCATTAATTAATTATATATTATGTAAATTTATAAATATAAATAATATTAAATTATAATGTTTTCCCTAAATTCTAGATGATACTCCCTCTACACCACCGATCACATTCTTAGAAATACCGATCATATTATTAGAAATCACCATCTCCATAGTTTATGAAAATATCATAACGGACATTGGTAGAATTGTGACAACAAGCCACAGAGGCCATAACCAAGAAGTGAAGTGTGGGTCTCTTGGTCCAATGAACAGCAATTACTGTTACCTACCTATTTTGCCATTGGATGAGGTGGGTTGGCTATAGACATCCGGTACCGGCATTGAGGGAGGAGAGTGGGGAGGAATGAAAGGGAAAGGGGGAAGTCCCCACGATCCCCTCCCCCCTTCCAGGACACGCTTATTTTATGAGATGGGTTGACTATAGAATCGAGAGGCAAGAGTTGGGGGGGGAGAGTGGTGGTGGGGGGGTGAGGGTGGTGAAGGGCTACCCCCTAGTACCCCTCCCCACCGCGGAGATGCTTATAAACGATGCAAACAACAACCATCTCATTAATACCTGTATGTAAACTAAACAATGTCTAAGTACTCGGCTGAGTAGCTACCACCCTCAAATTGAAAATCTGCTAGCAAACACCTTACTGTGTGTTCCGGTAGCCTCACCTGAAAGCCAGTTCGTATTCCAATTCCTATTTTGACTCACTTTCTGAGTAGAATGGATTTCCCCGGATCCCGGAGTTCTGCGATTTTTTGATGATGGCAACATCAAGTAATTGATTCACCTGGCGGGTGATAGGGCCGGGCCTGCTTCAAAAGTAATCTATCTTTGTGGAAAGCTGAAATTAATGTTAAAGCATTACCATCTCCTGTACACTGAAACGGCTAAATGCATTTGGATGAAATTTGGAATGGAGATAGCTTATACCCTGGACTAACACATAGGATACTTGTCATAATCATCATCCATGTGGGTGACGCTGCGGGGCGCAGCTAGTATTATCTAAATAATCGTTTATTTAGTTCGAATGAAAATTACACAT
Source organism: Alsophila aescularia (assembly GCA_946251855.1). Lineage (NCBI taxonomy): Eukaryota > Metazoa > Arthropoda > Insecta > Lepidoptera > Geometridae > Alsophila > Alsophila aescularia. Next base: position 21,743,414 of record OX276379.1, read on the forward strand.
TAGGTACAATATAAAGTAAAGTGAATAGGAATTGGAACAAACGAGTTAATATATAAATTGGCAACACTATTCCACACAAAAACTAGAAGTGAAGTGAGCACAGACTAAAATAATTTGTAATGAGCGTCTCCTATATAGTCTGTGGAAGTGAGGCATATTCCATATATGTATCTTAAATGATCTGGGGCCCGACCACAGAACTTGGCTTCAATCGGATTGTCGAATTCGCAATCACTAATGCCTTGCGATAGAGTCGAAATTGCTATGAAAAAAGTGATAATCCGATTGTAACCAAGTTCTGTAATAGGGCCACTGAGGTATTAATGTGCCCACAGACCAGACATCAAAATAAAGTGAAGTTGGTAGACAACAAACTGATGGTTTACAGAACAAAACTTATGTATATAAAGAAATTAATGTAAGCATTTTTTTGAAATACAAGTAAGTATAAGGAGTTTAAAAAGCACTGGTATCGTATTTTAGAGGTTCTTCGCTTTTTTGATGCGCGTATATAAATATTTTCAGCTTAAATTTAAATCCATGTATACTTTGCAGGTTCCTTAGTGGCGGTAGGATATTATTCCAACACTTGGACGCAGCATAACGGAAACTTCCTCTGAAGGCGGCTGAACTGTGCCCCTCTGTCACAAGCTGCGTCGAACATTGGCGTGACTCAAGGGACTTGCGACTAGCCTTCCAAGACAACTTATCATATAGATAAGTCGGCTCCTTGAACTTAATGACACCGAACAGAAGACAAGCCAAGTGAAGCTTACGGCGGTGCTTCATTTTCAAAAGTAAGTTTTTGTTCAAAAATGGGGTCACATGTGACCTTAACGGAATGTCGAAGCAGAAACGAGCACAAGCCTTCTGAACTCTTTGCATTAATTTTTGTGTTTTCACCAATAGACGAGGACCAAAAACAGGGTCCATATAATTTAATTTCGACAAAACTAATGATTCAACTAATTGGATAAGCAGCTCTTCCTTTAGATAGGGTCTCATTTGATACAATACCTTCAGTTTAAAAAGCAATTATTTATACATTTACTAATATGCTTTTTGAATTGCAGTTCAGAATCCATAAGTAAGCCCAAGTTACGAGCCTCGTATACCCGCTCGATAGGTTCACCCACGAGCATGACGCTCGCTGATGAACGGATACTAGCAATTTGATGGTTACTGCCGAATATAATATATTGTGTTTTAACTGGATTAAGTAACAGGCAGTTATTAGAAGATCAAGCAGCTGTTCTAACGAGATCTTCGTTGAGTTTGGCGATAGCCAAATCAATGTCATGTGGTTTGCAAGATATGTATACTAGAATATCGTCCGCATACATATGAAACCTGCAGTTCTTAATATGCGTTACAATGTCAGCTGAATACAAGATAAAAAGAATAGGTCCCAAAATAGAGCCCTGCGGCACTCCTCTACTTACAGCCAGCATTTCTGAAACCAATGAGGAACCATCGGCACGATCAATCCTCACATTTTGGTAACGATTACTTAGATAACTGTTGAACCACTGTATCGCTTCAGAATCAAACCCGTAATATCTCAATTTAGACAAGAAAAGATTTATGTTCAAACAATCAAATGCTCAAAAAATCTAACAATACCAAAATCGTACACATTCCTTTGTCATGAGCACTGAGAATATTATCAGTAACATCAAGTAAAGTGGTAGTAGTACTACGCCCTTTCCTAAAACTCGACTGTACTTCAGGCAAGATGTTATTGGTTTCGAAGAACTCTGTCAACTGTGAGCAAACCGCCATTTCCAAAATTTTTGACATGCATGGTAAATTACTGATAGGCCTGAGGTCTTTTAAGTCAACCGGCATGTTGCATGTTTCCAAACATCGGGAAACGTACGTCAATTGAGGTATTTATAAGAGCTTGTATACAATCTATAGTATTTCGAAACGTCATTATTAACATATCCAAACTAATACCATCACAACCTTCAGCATTTGATTTTAAACTTCTGATTATTTTAATCAGACTGTCTAGACCAATTTATTCAATACAGAACACTGCATCACTAAATCTATGATGCTCAAAGAAAGTTAAGTGGGAAATAGAAGAATTTGAGCTACCTGGTATACACAAAAAGTGATTATTTATGATATCGGGGTTATTGAAAAAAGAAGGTAATTCAGTATCATTTTTAGGTAATAAAGTATTGTAAAGATTTTTCCAAAGTTGCTTAGTTTCCAATGTTATTATTAATGTTTTGTTTGAAATAAGCAGTTTTTTTTTCTTTAAAAAGTGCTTTATTTACTGTGGATTTTAAGGATATTTACGGCTAGGATCGGGTGGGGAATACACAGAGACGGACTTAACCAGACAGTGATCAGAGCTACCAAGAGGTGGGGATACTGACACGGAGTATCGTTCTGGATTAGTCGACATCAGCAGGTCAAGATAGATGGCAGTGTCACCGTCACGGTCAGGTTTCGGCTCATGTACCAGCTGAGCGAGATCTAACGCAAGAGCAAGTTTTCGCGTCTCTCTACCAGCGTGGTCGGTTTTCTGGTATGGGACAAGCCACTCTTTGTGGTGGGCGTTAAAATCCCCCAAAAACACCAATTGAGCAGACGGGTAACGCTGTTGGGCCACACCAGCCGCCTCACAGAGATAGTCTACCAATAAAGTTGTCCCCGATCTCCGCTGTGAGAACGGTACACACAGGCATAAATAATTTTCTCTATGCCCATGTCCAACAGTACCCAAATCACCGAGAAGTTAGGGTGCTCAAGATTTCGGAGACGCAGATAGCATATGTCATCACGGGCGTAAACACAAACGCCGGCGTTTGGGATAAAAAGCTGCTCCAAGACATAGCCTGGGTAATCCAAGTATGCCGTTTCAGCTGGACATCCTATCTGCTTCTCCGATAAGAAGAAAAAGTGGGGCTTAGAGGTCTCCAAATGATAGTGGACCGGTTGGAGATTGGAGTGAATCCCACGAAAATTCGCAAGATCTTCAACTTCAAAAACGCCAGTAAGCATAATTCAAAATCTTTGGTACCATCGCAACGCCAAGGAGGTTGAATCATGCTTACTATGAGGAATGCTCGTGGTGCTTTTTACAGACTTGTTTGTTTCATTTCGATGTCAACGTCATTCCATTCCATCATTATAGGCAAATTTTTGATACCTTGGCACAGAATACCTAATATTGGGTATTCTGTGGAAACCTTGGGTTACATTGTTGTATTCACATTCTCTTTGTTTGTTGTAATTATTACCCCCCCCCCCCCCGCCCTTTCTCCATCACTTTGACAACTGTCACTTGACACCTTCCACAGGAGAAAGCGCGAGGCGCATCTAGTATAAATATAGTATAGCTTGGTTGTGATTGTAGAATAGACCTTTTGCCGTAGTCAGATCAATCTAACAAAGCGATCTGACCACGAATACCTTCCGAGTCTGATTACGGACACTAATTTAGCCAGTATCACCACGGAAACAAAAACTTTCCGTGGTCAGACCGATCTAACAAGTGATCTGACCACGGAAACCTAACGCGTAATCCTCTAGAGTTTTATTTTATTATCTACTTTTTGGTACCTACTGCTTTATTAAAAGTATAGAAATAGATGGATAGATTTTAGGTATAGAAGAAAACAACCAACCTTTTATACCAATATATAAAAGTGAAACGTTGTCTGTTTGTTTGTTTGTTTGTTTGTTTGTTTGTTTGGGGAGCTTTCACGCGATAACGGCTGGATGGATTTTGATGAAACTTGGAATGGAGATAGCTACGTAATACCCTCGAATAAAACATAGGATACTTTTTATTCCGGAAAATTGTAAGTTTCCACAGTAAAACTGTTTTTTTTTATTACTTGCTGTAAGAAACGGTTGCCATGGAAGCAAAATAACACGTATATCAAAAAACATTAAGAGTAAGGTTAAGAGTAAATATGCCTCTTATTCCAATCGTAAGCATTCAGCAATTAGACACGTAAATAGAGTATGTGGCCGGGTTCAGCTGTTCCAGGTGCAGGTTACCGCTAACCCGTGGACCTCAAATGTTTATAGGCATTTGGAGGTGTAGACAAGCAAGAGTTAATATCACATGGTAAGTATATAGAACACTAATGTATAGATTTGACAATAAATCATGGAATTCTATTTTAAACAAATTCCACTTGTCCCATTGACTTAAATTTTTGAGTAAAAAATATGTAATCCCGATATCAATATAATCATCTTATCGATGAACTTCCATCTTCGTGTCTTGTCTATGAATAAAGCGGTTCACACTCGGTCAATGTACCTACTGTCAGAAATATTGCTTTAGTTTTGGTCCATGGAGTCACTATTTTTGGTCATGGAGTCACATGTGATGACTCCATGACCAAAAATGAGGTCTTAAAATCCGTTGAATTTCAATTGTTTCATTGAAGTTATTTAATTTCAAATGTTTTTAAAATAATGAACATAAAAAATATGCCACGAATATTTTCTAGTGTAAAGCCGCCCGTCACACATATTACGAAGTATATATATATATATATATATGTCTATGCATATTACGTAGTATTTACATTCTCTTCGGTCACACAATTTTCAAACGACGCCAATCACAAACTAAGATATAACATACTGCCTGAGAGTTCAATTTTCTAAAACCGTTTTTTTTTAATTGGCCATACCAATATATAAAAGTGAAACGTTGTTTGTTTGTTTGGGGAGCTTTCACGCGATAACGAAAGGACGGATTTTGATGAAATTTAGAATGGAGATAGCTTTTACCCTGGAATAAAACATAGGATACTTTTTTCCCGGAAAATTGTAAGTTTCCATGATAAAACTGGAAAATGTTAGTTACTCGCTGTAAGGAACGGTTGCCATGGAAACGAAATAACAAGTCTGTCAAAAAACATCAAGGTATTGGTTCTATAGGCTTTTGCATCCTTTTTTAATATCAAAAAACATAGACTGTTTTTGATAATCAGTAGTCCATGCGGACGAAGACGCGGGCGGGATACCTAGTTGTGTTATAAATGGCCATTTAACTTCCAGAACGAATTTTCAGTACGGCCAATGACTCACGTACTTAGTAGTAAGGCCAACAGTAGTGTTGAAAATTGTTTTACGACTAGATCACGTGAGATCACGAGAGACTGCATCGTTAGATCACTGAGCAATTATAAATAGCTCTGGTACCTATTATGTTTTTTCAGTTTATGAAAATTTACATGATATTTTGTCTGCCTGCTTCGTTATCTAAAATTTAACAATTTATCTCGGTCACTTAAAACATAGGTTAGGTACATATTATTTTCTTTATTTTAAGATGGTTGTTTACGGACGACGTCTATCTCTTGTAACATTTTATATTACCATATAGAGACCTCGATCTCTGCTCGGCTTCGTGTAATAAAGTCGAGCGAGCATTCACCAGGCGGTTTTACGAGAGCCGCTATTCAAGTTATGCGGCGGAATCTACGGATACAAGTATACGATCCTCGAAGTTTTGATGCAAGCTACAGAGTCGCAGGAAGCAATCGCGGATTTATAACCTCTATACTGTATTATTTCTGGATTGCTCACTTATGTTTCGTTAAGTATCGGATATATCATTCGGGACCAAGAACGATCGCTACCGCAATGCATCGAAGTTTCGATACGCTCTGTTAACTTTCTTGGCGATTCATTGATTTTCGTACTGCCTAGTATAGTACTGCGTTGACGAAATTGTGCGCTCTTGTCTTACTTTATTCTGTGTCTATGTTAATATTGTAACAAATTCTGAACCTCCTTAAAATTAAAATTTGTTGTTCGTTGAAAGCTGATTCACGAGTCCCGATAGCGTTGACGGATCGCGCCTCCGACGGGCAGGATATATGGGAGAAGTACGTGCTGCGTCGTCCGACACGCCGCCTGATGAATCGGCGTTTTGTAATCGCTGGACTAACACGGGGCTAGTAATTTGTTAGGAGAAAGTTCGTCTGCAGATGTGCACAATCATATATTGTGAGCGAAAACGTGACCAGTTTATAAAGTACATTAATAGCAACCCTTTTAGTGCACTATTTTCTAAGAAAAATCGTAAATCATTGCGCCAAAATTTTCGAGCGTATGGCATTACAATTTCATGATACAGCAGGAGCTGAGAAGAGAATATCGACACGAATTTTGGTTGCATTTTATTTTTCAACATTGGAATAATCTTTCGGGACTGTAATCTGGTTGTTTATTATTTTCATTACTTACATATAACGATAGCTCGGTTCATTTACATAGCTCGATATATTTTAGTTCCGTAGCCTGGTGAGGTCGCAGTTAGCATAATGCTGTGCTCCGCCTCCCCCGTCGTGAATCTCTGCGGGACCCACATTGAGGGTAGAAAAACATTGTTCAAGGGCTCTATTGATGATCGCTACGTGCCGCGCCCGCGACAGCGAAGCGAAACAAATCGATGTCTCGTAATCGACAATTTGTTCCTGCGAATATATTATGCGTTCCAACAACACTCGCTCACTATTTGTCACAGATGACATAGATGATAACCGCTCGATTGATTCTATGCGCTAGAGTCACTTTTTTTGTTTTCATTGATCATCGCAACTAACGCTACAGTCACATTTTTTGTTTTCATCGATCATCGGACCACTCGATAGCGACGTAAATTTTGCCACTCGATTTTGAACATTATTGACCTCAATAATCATTCAAATCTAAGCGTGTTTATAAAATTATTTTGCTTCGAAACCCACAACATAAACACTTGAAATATGTGCCGTACCTATTTAGCTCCATAAACCACCATTTTGTTTATCTAAGCGCTCAATGAAGTGGTCATAAAAACTGTCTGTTTACGCAAAGTCGGCGCGGCCAGATGTGTCGCGTAGACCTTCTTTTTTTTGTGGGTTGACAATCAGATACCTGTGATCTCGGCACGTACCCAATAAATCCCCAGTTTGCGGCCAGATGTGTCGCGTCGACCTTCTTTTTTTTGTGGGTTGACCATCAAGTACCTGTAGCCTCAACGCATATACAATCAATTACCAGTTTGCGGCCAGATGTGTCGCGTCGACCTTCTTTTTTTTGTGGGTTGACCATCAAGTACCTGTAGCCTCAACGCATATACAATCAATTACCAGTTTGAGGTTAGATGTGTCGCGTCGGCCATTTTTTTTTTGGGTTATCAGTTTGGTCCTGCGGTCTTCAGCGCGTAGACAACCGAGCGGATAAGCGTTCCAACAACACTTACTATTTGTCACAGATGACATTTCCAACAATACTTACTATTTGTCACAGATGACATCTATGTCATCTGTGACAAATAGCAAGTGCTGTTGGAACGCGTAATATAGATAGATAGATAGATAGATAACTCTTTATTGTACACCACATAGAACAAAAAATACAATAATAACTAAAACATTTATACAAAATAAATGGGACAATGGGCGGTCTTATCGCTAAAAAGCGATCTCTTCCAGACAACCTTAAATAATAATATATTCGCAGGAACAAATTGTCGATTACGAGACATCGATTTCTATATAAGGCTTCTAATAAAGTTTGAAGTATAGCTATTGTACGCAAATTGCTATAATTAAATCGGCCAAAAACAAATTTCTTCAAACTGAAAAATACTCTAAATTATGAACTATCATGATGACGATGATTTTATTAGCTCGTTGTTTAACTTTTAAACAAATTGCGTTTCTAGAATGTATACCTTCCCTAGATTACGATAGTCCTTGAAACCTAGAAGCACAAAATAGTCATATATTTGTAAAGCAAAATACTCACAAAATCGTACATAAACATAGAATCGTATATGGCCTAAGGAATTAATTCAGAATATTTACATTTTGATATCCATCCTAAATTTTTGTATATATAATACGCAATTATTATAAAACAATTAGAACATGAACCAGGTAGTTTTGCCCTACAATACTAAAGTAGAAGATGTTATGATTTGTATTGCTTAGTCATACACACATAGGATACTTTATGAAAAAAAAACTTATTATCCCGAAAAAAAAACAATGGTTCCCGCAGGATAATCGGGTTGAAAGTTATTTAAAAGAACACATATTACGCTGACTTTTCTGGACGGTTTATTATGTAACTTGGCACAGTCAAAGTTTATATTGTGTGTTAAAATTAATAATACATTTTATCCCGAAATAATAAGGAATTCCTGCGGGATAAGAGTCTAAAGTTTTGTTAATTTGAAAGGAATAAAAATAGTAAATCCGCTTATAAAAGGGCACCGTAAAATCGACATCCATGCTACAAAGCAGAGTGTCGTAGCGGAAACGTGTCCGTTCTGCAATCCAGAGTAATTTCTGTAATTTCCTGAAGTAAACCGTCAAGTTTTGTTTGAAAACAATATATAATGGGATATTGATTATTTATAAACCTTTCGACGCAATATACCAAAAACGTAAAATGCCAAAGACGTAGAATGGTACGATTAATGCCATATTCTCATTATGCCATTATGCGCGAAAATCACGAAATACCAAATGCTCGACGATGCCAATGTCTTAAATCATCACAGTCACACAAGTTGATATTATATGGAGGACGGAAAAGTATGAATTGTAGGTACACAGACAAGAACACATGATACTCGTACTTTACAGGTGAGATGAGGTGAGTAGCGTGAGTTTATGCCGCCCGGAGCCGAACCGGAATTTGTCACCACCTATTTTCTTAATTTCAAATCTATTTATACATCTAAATTATTAAAAGGCGCGAGTAGAGCAATCGCAAAAATTTTGAGCTATTTATCTTAGTGTGGATAATGAAATATAATATTGAACCATATTGAAAAACCAAAAGAAACGCGAGCGAATCGATCGCGACTTTTTTGTGGTATTTCTATCAATGCTGAAATTAATTGATCATAATCATATAAAATCATTGTATGGACAAGCACAAAATGCGATGACGAGTGAAGCGAGCGTGAAATTTAAGTTAAAATATTGTTCTGATTCTAAAAAATAACACTGTAAGGAGTAATAAAAAGCGCGAGCGAAGCGAGCGTTATTTTTTTAATTATTTTGTTTCATTATCGAAACACAATGGCTATAAGCATAGGAAAATAATGAAAAAAACTATAACCAATAGGCACTGACAGAGATCGCGAAATATTGAGGAACTAATACTTGCATAGAAATTAAAAAAGTGCTTAAAAGCTATTTTCACTGTAAAAGAATTCAAAATTTCCAATTATAGCTCTTTACAACAAAACTTGTAAACAAAGTGCGGAGCCGTTTTGGCGGGAAAATTTTTGCGTTCGTGTGTATATTTTTAGATAGTTTTATTACTGTTTAGATTTTTTTGGGATCTTTATTGTTTTATCTATAATGGTATAATGTTGTCATTATGTCATTTACTTTTCATCAAATATAAGTTTTGTTCGGCGATTTCCCGCCAATATCTTTGGGTGCTGATATTAGAATTAGTATAATGATTGCATATATTTTTTACTTATTTTAGAGAGGAAATGTTATAGAGAAACTGAGGATATAAAAACAAAATTGAAAACAATGTTTTTATTTAAAGTAAAGGTAATTTATTTCCAAAAATAACACAGATATTCAAGGGTTATTTCGAATCAAGCAGCTGTAGTTAATAAAATGATTATTTATGTGATATTATTTTTATATAAACTTATTTATAATTTCAATGGCTTTCTAGAACAGAAACTCAAAACATTATAATCGCAAGCATTCAGCAGGAAGAGACGTAAATAGAACATGGGGACCCAGATCAACCCGGATAACTGCAGGTAACCCGAGGACTTCACACGTTTTAAGCGCGCGTAGGCTTGGACTTGCAAGGGTTTAACAATAGACTAGCAGTGCGGATGGCACTTGGAATGGAATGAAAGTCAAATGGAAAATAATCGGTCAATTGGCTTCCCAGGGTCACTAGCCACTAGACCAACCTATTAATTATTTATTTGCTATTGCAACACAGATAGATTGTCACAGCCTTCAGTGGCAACCCGACATGGCCGTGATTAGTTAGAAGACGAAGGCGAGAGCGAAGCTTACCGAGCTCACGCCTTTGTGAGATTTATTAACATATGTATAATAATTATACGTACTGTAAGATTATCAAAACCTAAGTTTTGTAATGTTAGCCTTCAGTTGGTCAGGTTTGTCAAGTAGGAGATACTTACACCTTAAAACATAATTTCCAGATAAGTTAAATATAAATTATTAAGAGTGTATATTTTCATAGTATAATATAACAATAATTTTACCAATCTATAAAAAATAAGCTTAGAAAGAAATGGTCCTTTACAGGTGATTTAAGGATAGCGAATTGATAATTTGATTGGAGTCGACTATGATCACACAGGTGATTACATTCACGGGTGATCAAAGGACACTAAAGAGTCGCCTAGATCACCCAGGTGATATCACCTAGGTGATCATAGTGGAATAGACCATCTGCACCTAGTATTAAAAGCAAGTTGCTATATCCTATAGTTGGTATCTTTATTACCTAGTAGCTACAGCTACAGAATAAATAACTTAAGGAGTATTTAATAAAAACAAGGAAATAGGTTTGCAATTCTTTATATTGTTTACTCATTTGAACACCAGATTCGGAATACACCATTTTAGAAGAAAACCGGCAAGACACTACGTGGCGAATAGATTTTGTAATAATATTAAACCAATAACTATTTAGATACATAGTTATTAATAATTTAAATGTAATAATTGGTCACAGACAAACATTTATATTTGCCTTAGTTACACTTGGCATGATAACTTCGAAAACAGCATTTAAACACAATCAAATAGATGATAATCCCGTTAACTATAATCTTATAGATTATTTCATCACCCCACAATGAAGTGATACACGGTAACAAATACACAGTAATAATTACACGGTTACAAATAAGCAGCATAACAGTGTAATAAGAAAAGCACTTAACTTGCTAAGGTCCTCTCGGTGCGGCGGTCACAAGAACACTAAACATTGCATTTTTTTTTTTTTTTAGGAATGACTAATGCTGTTGGCCTTATCGGCCTCTACAGCTTAAACCGGGCTTGGGGGCGGGCGCTAACAAGCACTCCGCCGCAATGCGTGACGCAGAATGCGCACGCCAAAGTTAAATAAAAAAAAAAAGAAGTCAAAGTTAGTTTAATTTGGACGACCCGCACGAGGGTACCCAGGGGCTACGGCCCTCGGCTTAGACGGCCGTCTGATTACGGGGGTATCAAACTAAACACCCTGGATCGCTACCGTTAGGTAGTGATCGAGAGGGCCCTGTACAATGGCTAGGTGCCCTTTGATTGACTTTTATAACTGACCGCCGATTCGTAATACACCTTCGAGAAGAATTGGCAAGAAACTCGAAGGCGAATAATATCTGACTATGTGTTATGGGACCTTCGCCGTATTTGTTTCGCCGGCGAGGTCGGTGTCTGTGTCTAAGTGTGTTGATACCCCCTGGCGGGTTGCCAGGGGTGGTCGGATTGGGCGAGGCCATCGCTGCCAGTACTTTGACTGCGATGGCGTCGTCCGAATCGTCCAGGACATCGCGGGGACGTCTACGGAGTGCAAAACATTGCTAAGTCGAGAGAGCCTTTATATAGCATTTTCTAACATCCGACGCTATCAGAAGTCATCCGAGTCGAAGACTACCGACATCGTCTGAGCTATTTGAGTCGTTTGAAAACAGATCAACGAATATCTACCATTTACTTTATTAATTACATTAGTCATGTCTGATAGTTGCATTTAATTATTGGAATACATTTTAACATCATTCTAATAATTATGGCATAATAATACAGATGTTTCATAGTGATGGATGACATAGACTGTAAGTTTACACGTGGTACTTTACTTTTCTTTAAAGTAGCCAATACTTCGTTTCAGAACGAATAATTCGTTCTGAAAGCTGGATACATAACATTTACATGTACCAAGTGTTATTTTTATACAATTCTCTATTTACAAAAAGTAGTAATCTAACACCTTCGTCTTCTAAATCAATAATAATAATAATAATGTCTTTCTTTTAATTATGATTTCACATTCCAGCTAATGGCAGAATAGAAGGACTATAATATTAATTTAACATCATCATGTAACTCTATTTTTTGTGAAATATAAATTAATTTCATTTCTAACCTAACACGGCCATGTCGGGTTACTACTGAAGGTCTGTATGTAAGTTTGTTCGATGCAATTTTCACTATTGGATAGCTTAGGGTTTGAGTTAAAAACTGAGATACTTGGTATCTTAATCTGATGATTAGATGCCGAGCAATCGATAAAAAACTATTTGACGGCTGAACAAATGTATAATATTGTACTTTGTAGGTACTTTTGGTCCTGAAATAACACGTAGTCTTTTCAAAAAATGGTCCAAAGCCGGAACAACGTATATTCTTAACTGCTGAATGTAGAGACTTGATATTTGGAGAGTATGTTTATGAAGAGGTAATAATATAGACCAAAAGTTTTAGACGTCCAGCCGTTTGAGACAGGTCTAAGATGTAATGATGATGATGAATGAAAAGTATCCTATGTGCTATTGTTTAGGCATACGTAGAGTAGGACGCCCTGTGGCAAGGTGGAGTGATGACCTGCGAAAAGCGGCTGCAAGAAAATTGACGAGGAGAGCTGAAGACCGAGCTCAGTGGCGTGTTTTAGGAGAGGCCTAAGTCCAGCACAGGACAGATATAGGCCGATGATGATGATGATGATGTTAAAATTGTATGATATTCAGATATTGGTAATAAGGGTCGTAATCGTTCTATTTATATTCCTTTTTAACTTATTCCTATATTTTATCAACGACGTGTTTCCGTTGTAGATTTTGTTATATATGTTTAGTATCACGCATAATTTTTAATTACATTATGTACTATCACGATTGTTCAACTACTTCGCTAATAAACAGAAGTCAGAAAATTTTACTTTGATTGTAATGTTTGAATTTTTGAAAGGGTTTAAGGTAGGCTTGGAACTAGGGTAACTGTAATTTTGTACTTTCTCTTTACACAGTTTCCTCCTTTCTTGTCATCAGGTAAACTCAAAAAATGTCTTTGCCGTCCAAGCTACGCAAACGGCAGATGCGCTGCAGAAGGCTCATGCACAAATTACAAAATGGCTGCCAGAATACAACTCCGACAGATCTGATAGCTGGCATCACTGTCGGACTGACAGTCATACTTCAGGCGCTGGCGTACGCGACACTGGCTGCCTTGGATCCACAGGTATTGTACTGCCGTTACGTTCCTACTTATTAGCGAAAAAGTGTCTATGTGTTCGCCTTCTAAGATACAGAAGCGTCAGACGCGCTGCAAAAGGCACATCCACAAAAAAAAAACTATTGCAAAATTGTTGCGGAATTACAACTGCGATCAGGTTCTGGAAAATCTATGAATCGACATCTCTGTCGGACTGACAGTCGTACCTCAGCTACAAGCGTATGCGACGCTTTTAAACATATACCCTATTTACGACATCTCCTGGTTTGTTTATTACTGCAAAACTTTTGGATGTGGTTCCTTGAAATATTTTCTAGTTTTAATGCAAGAAAACTGTGTCATGCTTGATTTCAATATCGTTTCCTTTTAGGAAACGTTGTTCTAAGAAACGCCACCATTTATTTGTATAACAAATGCTAGAGGACTACCTACAGATGAGGGAGGTTTTCAAACGTATAAAAACTTCATTTAAGGATTTTTGTAAAATCGATTATTCTTTCCTAAAATCGATTCTGCTGAACATTAAAAAATAAGAAGGATCTCAAGTTGATGTGCATGTATGTAATATTGTAAAAAATGCGTAATATTCATAAATTATGTTAGTCTTTAAGGGTGTCTAAGCATATGTACAAAATTTCATGTATAATAATAATAATTTATTGAAAAATAGCATGAACAACAAAAATTAGAGTACCTGGTTCCTAAACTAGGCTCGAGACCCGTGAGATAGGAATCAGTATGTATGGAAGTAGTATGTACGAAGGAAGTGTAATATTGTCAAAAATGCTTAATATTCATGATCATGGTCGTTCTACACGAGTATCTGAACAAATATACCAAATTTCGCGTATGTGTGTTTGTGTGTGTATGTATGTTTGTATGTATGTTTGTGAGTATGTTTGTATGTATGTTTGTATGTTTGTTTGTATGTATGTTTGTATGTATGTTTGTATGTATGTATGTTTGTATGTATGTTTGTATGTATGTATGTATGTTTGACAAGTCTGATCGGAAACTTCAAGTCAGAATGCAATAATTATTTTTGTAATAGTTTCATTATCATTCAACTTAGGGAATTGATCAAGCTTCATCAAAATCAGATCAGTAGTTTAAAAGATATGTATTGTTAACTGTTTCCTGTATGGCTTTTTTCTTACGGAATAAATATTTTCTTAGGCCGACTGTAACGAAACTAAACAGTAAGGACTAAAAGTATTTAAAAAAAAACAGAGTTCAAATCGTACAAAACTTCCTTTTTTTTTAGTTCTGTGTCAGGTAATTATTGCATACTTACTTACTTTAGTAGGTTTGGGCGTAGCACGGACCTCAAACCATTTGAATTATTTATATCTTTTAAGGTTTTAAGATATAAAGGTTTTTTTTTAAAACTGTGTCCCGCTGATATGCCAAATATTATTTAGGCACAACGCGATAGTAGGTTTGGGCGTAGCACGGACCTCAAACAATTTGAATTATTTATTTCTTTTAAGTTTTATACGATTTAAAGTTTATTTTTTATTGTTTTTGTGTCCCGCTTTTATGCCAAACATTTAGGCACAACGCGATAGTAGGTTTGGGCGTAGCACGGACCTCAAACAATTTGAATTATTTATTTCTTTTAAGTTTTATACGATTTGAAATTTATTTTTTATTATTTTTGTGTTCCGCTGATAAGCCAAACATTTAGGCACAACGCGATAGCAGGTTTGGGTGTAGCACGTACCTCAAACAATTTGAATTATTTATTTCTTTTAAGTTTTATACCATGTGAAGTTTCTTTTTTTATTATTTTTGTGTCCCGCTGATATGGCAAACATTTAGGCACAACGCGATAGTAGGTTTGGGCGTAGCAGGGACCTCAAACAATTTGAATTATTTATTTATTTTAAGTTTTATACGATTTAAAGTTTATTTTTTTATGGTTTTTGTGTCCCGCTGATATGCCAAACATTTAGGCACAACGCGATAGTAGGTTTGGGCGTAGCACGGACCTCAAACAATTTGAATTATAGGTACAACGCGATTAAGGCATACTGCGATTTAGGGCAGCGAGCAAACGCAATATATTATAGTCCATTTATAGTCTAGTCCCGTTGGGGTATTCCGGATGTCAGTCATGTTCTAGGCATATCGCCTTGAGAAGACATAATGGTATATGCCTTTAAGATAATTGCCAACTGTGAACTTATATCTCATACAAAATCCCTTTAATTCAAACCAAACCTTAAGCTTCGAAATCGATCTTCAAGTCTGCCCACTAAACCCACTTGACGTTCACAGGATGACGTCTATACTCTACATCGTATTCGGGCCATGCAATGACAATCTCGGCCCCACGGCTTTAATGGTGCCCATGACGTACCAGCAGATAACAAGGAACGCTGACTACGCGGTACTGCTGTGCTTTATGTCGGGCTCAGTACAATTTGTAATGGGGATGCTGCATTTAGGTGAGTTCTTCGAACTTTATGGCCTTTACTTCTTTACCTACCTACTTAAACTAGTGGTTCTGTGAGCTGTAAACCTCGCGCGTAGAAAATTTTTGGCAAACAATCTAGTGGTGCACAGTAGCTCCAACTAGTTACATTATTGTAAAACTAATATTAATAACCAAGGTGCTCCATCAATCCCTATCTAGTAGGTAAAGGGCTGAATCCACTGGTAGAAACCTAAAAGTGAGAAATTTACTGCATTTTGGGGAGCTATTCTGCTCATCACGCCGAAGATCCTCATCAGATCTTCACCAAATTTTTATGAGAACAACAAAGTTACTACCTTTCAAATAAAAAAAGAACCATCGAAATCGGATTTAATAAGGCGGAGATATTCAGTAGCCCCTTTTTTACCATTTTATCAAAAATCACCCGACGAAAATATCTAAAAATTCGCTTAACCTGTATACCAAGTTTCGTCTAGATCGTTTCAGAAATGTGACCTGTAGAGGAGCACAGAGATCCGGACTGCGGACCGCCCGACATTCGGACATATGAAAGCATTTATGCCCAAGCCATATTTATTCTGTGCCCAAGCTAAAACGGAGAAGCTTCGCGCTCTCTCGGTCAATAATGGTGGAATTCCTGTGCGAGTTCCCGTCGGGTTGGTTACCACAAGTGATCTGCTGCAAAGCTTGCAAAGTAGTGTTTATACACACTATCTTATCTGCTGCTAATGCACTAACATATTAGCAGCAGATAAAATATTGTTCTTAGGAAACATCAGGGCTATTTCTATACTTCTAATAAAGCAATAAGAACGAAAAAGTCTGTACAACGAAGAAAATTAAAAAAAAAGGTCTAGGGTACTTGAAATAAGCTACTGAATAAGAATAGAAGATTTTTTTAAATTGTGTCTGTTTGTTTGTTTGTCTATATGTTTGTTCGTGCATCACGTTTAAACTACTGGACCGATTGCGGTGCGGGTTTCACTGTTGGATAGCTTAGGGTTTGACTTAAAAACTGGGGTAATTGGTATCTTAATCCAATAATTAGATGGCGAGCAATCAAATCAAAAAAAAATTGATAGCTGAAGGAATTTTGATCAAATGTTGGTATATTGTTATTTTAGGCCTTGGGCAAGTACTTTAAACCTAGAGAAATGACCACGCGTGCGAAGCCGCGGGCACAGATAGTTAAAGAATAAAGGAACTGCATTTTTTTATTTAATAAGTACACAGTTAGCACTTCTTTTTTTATTATTAAACTATTTGTTGTTAGTCAACTCCATTTCACACCCGGAAAACTTTTCATAAAGTAACTTGCCTGCTAAAACAAATAGTAAAATTTAGAAAAATCACAAAAATGAAACGTGTCTTTACAGAAAATGAAGGATCTCAACCTACCTCCAAGCTAGAAAGCGCAGCGGCTGCTGTTACCCTCTAGGAACGCCATCGTGGTGGTGACCTGCTCTCTACTCGCATTCTTCTTCCAGGCGCAGAGCGGCGCGGCGCCTTTCAAACTCACTGAGACTGGCAAGTTAGTTGAGATCTTTTTAAAACTGTCAGATGACTTACCATTTTTTTTATTATTTCTTCTATGAACTTGCTAGAGTAACATTTCTTATTCAAGCTGAGCTGAATACGTAACCGTAACTGAATAAGGTCACGTGACCGCAAACACTGTTTAGTAGAGTAACGCATAGCTACTCTTGAAGTGAGGTTTAAATTGCACTTACAGTGCTGAGACTGCAAACACTGCTAACAATCGGTTTAATTTGTTGGTCAGCATATGCACGCTAACAAATTAAACCGACGATTGCATGCTTATGTAATTTGAGTCAGCTGTTCTGTGAATCTACCTACTATTGTTTTGTTTTGTTTTTAGTTTTTTCATTTCTCTCTTAGTTCTGATGACTTCGTTTGCTTCTGCTAAAATAATATAATCATTATTATATGTACTGGCAGTCTGGAGGGAATTCCAACAAAATATCAACACAGAATGACATATGTCAATTGAATTTGACGTTACCGCATACGCTGCTCTACCTCGTTTTTGTGCGCGCTGACAGTACACATAGCGCATATTGATGCAATTTAAACCACAACATTAGTTGTTTACTGGCGTTATGACGTCATAACCCCCGCCATGACAGAAAGAGAGTTGTGGCGGAAGTAGTCTTATATTATTGACCGAGCGAGCGCGAAGCGCGAGCGAAGTTTCTGCGTTTCAGCTTGAGCAAAAATGCATTCGTATGTCCGGCCGTCCGCGCGCCGCCGTCCGGCCGTCCGGATCTCTGTTCTCCTCTACAGGTCGCATTTCTCAACCGATCTAGACGAAACTTGATATACAGGTTAAACGAAATTTTAGTTTATTTTTGTCGTCGAGTATTTGGGGGTACTTCCCTAAAAAAGGGGTTTACTGAATCCACCTTATTAGATCCGATTTCGATGATTATTTTTTTTATTTGAAAGTTAGTAACTTTAAGTTGGTCTCATAAAAAAATGGTAAAGATCTATGAGGATCTTCGGCGTGATGAGCAGGATAAAAAAAATATGCAGTAAATTGTTCACATTTAGGTTTCTACCGTGGAATCAGCCCTATACCTACTAGGAAGGGATTGATGGATCACCTTGGTTATTGTTAGTTTTACAATAAAGTAACTAGATGGCGCTGATGAACTACTGTGCACCGCTAAACTGGTTGAAAAAAGTCTGTGCTCGCGAGGTCTACAGCTCAAGGAGCCACTAATATTTATATAGTATACCTATAAAACATACATACACCACTTGTACGTACATACGTTGTCTGTTAGCACCCACCTACCACTAACAGACAACGCGCAGCCTAAACCAGTGGAACAAAGTTTGGGGAATATGTTCAGCTTGTATTCAATATGAAATTATTGAATACAAGCTGACCGCCCGCAAAAATAATCACACTAATATTATAAAGGCGAAAGTTTGTATGTATGTATTTAAGTGCGTGTGAGTGTGAGGGTGTGAGTGTGTGTGTGTGTGTGTATGTATGTTTGTTACTTCTTCACGCTTAAACGACTGAGCAGAATTGGATGAAATTTGGCACTGGGGTAGCTTATACCCTGTATTACACATATGCTACTTTTTATCCCGGAAAAATGTATGCTTCCTGAGGGACTCGGGTGAAACCGCGGGGCACAGCTAGTACTTATATAAATTTATTTTTTATTTTTAGCTTACATATTTTACTTTACTTAAATAGTTGCAATTGCAACATTAGACTAAAGTATTAACATTAACTTTAATAATCTAAAATTGTATTTTTTTAAGAAACTTAAAAGACAATTGCTACTGTTTAGTTATAAGAATTATATATTTTTGAAATGGTATTTAATCACCTTCATTTTGATACCTCACTCGATAGTTTTTGGTAATATTTTGTTCCGTCGGAAATACAATATAGCAGCTATCAGCCGCCATATTAGTTTTCTTGACACTTCATATATCCTATAACATTATCGTGATCGAGACGAAACCAATGATATGTCATTTATCAAAAACCATCAAGCCGTTTAGGCTGTAGGACTCGTCTAAGAAACAAACATACAACCCAAACACATAACCCTCCATGTAGTCGGGTTATAACAGAGTAATACTTACTAGCAAATTTCAATCAACAAGAATTCAGCTCTATACTTACTCTATCGGAAACACTTCTTTCATAAATGTAGGCATTTGACCCTTGTTATTATTAATAGTATACGTTATTTTTTTCTTGAAATATTTAGAGTATTTCGGTACAATGAAGATCACGGGTCTGAGTCGAGTAGGTAATCTTCAGGTTCTCCTTTGGGTTGATCTTCTTGTAAGAATATGCGAACAATGCGGCATGTATTTAGTACTAGCTGCGCTTGCGGTCATTTCTCTAGGTTAAAAGTACTATTCGAAAACCTAAAATACTAATGTACTAACATTTGATCAAAATTACTTCAGCCTTCAAAATGTTTTTATCGATTGTTCGGCTTCTACACATCTGATTGAGATACCACGGACCCCAGTTTTAAAGTCAAACCCTAAGCTATCCAATACTGAAAACAGCATCGCAATCGGTCAAGTATTTTTTACGTGATGCGCGAACAAACATACAGACACGATTTAAAAATATTATTTATTCTTGTTCCTAGAATAGCACATAGAGTACTTTTAACCTAGAGCTATAACCACGCATACGAAGCCGCGGGCACAGCTAGATTATCCGCGGCTTCGCACGCGAAAAATCTAGCTTAAAATAAGCTACTGAACAAGAATAGAATATTTTTAAAATTCGTTTCAGTCTGTTTGTTAGTTTGTCTGCATGTTTGTCCGCGCATCACGTAAAAAATGCTGAACCGATTGTGATGTGGTTTTCACTGTTGTATAGAGTAGGGTTTGATTTAAAAACTGGTGTACTTGGTATCTCAATCCGATCAGTAGAAGCCAAGCAATCTAGCTGTGCCCGCGGCTTCGCACACGTGGTCTTTACTCTTATTAAAAGGGCGACGGACTCGTAGTACTCTATGTGCTATTCTAGGACCTAAAATAAGCTACAGAACAAGTTTTTTTTCGTTAACTCGTGTCTTTTTGTTTGTCTGTATGTTTGTTCGCGTATCACATAAAAACTACTAGACCAATTTCGATACGGTTTTCATTGTTGGATAGCTTAAGGCTTCACTTAAATACTGGTTTAATTGATATCTCAATCCAATGAGTAGAAGACGAGCAATCGATAAAAATCTTTTTGCCAGCTGAAGAATTTTGATCAAATGTCGGTATATTGATATTTTAGGTCACGGAATAGCAAATAGAGTACTTTTAACCTAGAGATATGACCACGTGTGCGAAGCCGCGGGTACAGCTAGTACATTATAAATATAGATAGATAAAGCAGTAGGTAAATTGTGGCGTGTGACAACGATCCATCAGAAACAGAAAAGTATAAATATTAGTAAAATATATAAACACAAATAATTAAGATTATGTATCACATATAAGAAATAAGAAATAAAAGGAACATAATATAACATAAATAAATAATACTCACTGGTAGTACACATCAACATGCAGCAAGCAGACGCTGTGTGAATCCGCATTGCGCTGTTTGCCGCACAACCAGTGTTGCCAGGTCAGATTTGTAAAATTACAGTGTTCTGAATATGAAAATACAGTAGTTTGGTATAAAAATACAGTAAATCATTAAGTTAAGTACAGCGCTTTTACAGTAAATTAAAAAGCTCCATATTTTTTTTAAATCATTGTATTAAAGCTTTGAGTAGGTATATAGGTATTACTATGTGTATGTTCTCAATATATACTCAAAGTATTAATAAGAATCACTTTTTGTGTCACTTGGAGAAGGTTCATTTTTATAAATTTGATCAGTGAAACCTCTGAGCGTATCGTTTTGTTCAAAATTTGCACAATTAAGTAGTTGAATTCGTAATATTTATAGACCGGGTCTATAAATATGTACCGAATTCAACTACTTAATTGCACATATATACCTACTCAAAGCTTTAATACAATGATTCTCAAAAAATATGGAGCTTTTTAATTTACTGTAAAAGCGCTGTATTTCACTTAATGCCCTCGTTAATATATTGCAATCGAGGGCGATTGTATTTGTACTCAGTTTTTTTTGTATATAAATTATTATTATTGGGGTATTATTGGGGTAGACGGTGCTTCATCATCGCTTTCATGAGTAGACATTTCGATTAAATCAATAATAATATGAATTAATACAACTGATATGTTTTAACTACTACAAAATAAAATCACATCGTAGGTACTACGATACATAACACAACGTTACAAAATGAATAAGAATATACGAAACACATACATTTACGTTTTGATGAGTCTATTACCACAGAATAAATAAGCTATTACCTAGTAAAGTCACGGCGACACTATTTAATGGAAATAAACTGTTCTGTGGGGGATTTCCTTACTAGATTATTGCTTACTAGAGCTAGAGTATAGTGAGTTTCGTTTTACGCAGATAGATATTTTGTCTTTTAACATTAAAATTAATTGCAGTGTTTTTCATACACTGTATATTTGTAATACAGTATACAGTAGAAACAGTAAAATAACAGTGAATCTACTGTAATTACAGTGCACTATAAAATGAAAAGCGTAGACATGACTTACTTGTTTAAATAATGCAATTTTGAATGTTACTTACCTAATTGAAAATGGGACTGTAACAGAAGATAAATAAAACAGAATATTATTTTAAATTCCGGGCTAAAGATATTACACCTGGTTGGTCTGTCTAACGGAGAACACCCGTGTATTCTCAAACTAGGCCATACTCGTACATTACATGGTGGCCGATGACACCGTTCACTGTGGGCTTCTGCGAACAGTCGCCAATATTTTACGATATCACATTTTTATAGTACAGACTTAATTAATTTATCTTCTTATGAATTTCAGGTAGTTAAGCCAACGTGGCGACCAAGACTTGGCGTTCGCTCTGTACGCCTACCGAGAGCGGTAGGCGTGGAGCTCGGCGTCCAGGCTTGAGTGGCCATCAACATAGTGCGCTTGCTGTGCCCCCCGGTGCGAGGCTGCAGCTCGTCGCTGAGATTGTCACGGTAATATGTCAACTCAGTCACTCAGTCGCTAATCATGATCTCGACCTTGTCACGCACTGGGCGTTTGCTACATTTGCGCTTCGTGAGATTTCTATCTGCGCCCCACTGTTATTAGGTGCATATAGGTATTGTACCTTTCAGACTGGAATAACACATAGTTTACTTTTCTTATAGTCTCTATTAAAGTGAAGTCACACTGTTAATGTTTACTTTATAAGTAGCACTTGTTACACACTACACTATACTAATATAATAATATACACTACACTAACTCAAACGGTTTTGTCCTTTTAAGTCTTCTAACTATGACAGTGTGATCGAGGAGCTGGATTGCCTCAATGTTCACATGGTGATGAAGTCTATGGTCGTGAGCTTCTGCATACTTTTTAATTACTTTGTCAATGAACTCTATTTTGAGATCCCGATGGAGATCGTTGTTTCATAAGTACCAAGGTGCATTCACTATTTCCCTTAGTACCTTGTTCTGGAAGCGTTGAATAATTAATGTATTGCTCTGTTTGGTGCAGCCCCACAGCTGTATACCATAAGTCCAGACTGGCTTTAGGACTTGCTTGTATAATAATAATTTATTGTGTGTTGACAGCGTGGAGTGTCTTCCAAGCAGCCAATACATTCTTTTGAATCGCAGTTCTAACTCTTCTCTTTTCTTCTTGACGTGCGTTTTCCAGCGGAGCTTCGCATCAAGCGTCATACCGAGATACTTGGCTGTATTCTCGTATGGAATCTGTTTATTATTTATAAAAACTGGAGAATATTCCTGTTTCTTGTTGCTGAAGTCAATGTGAATTGATTAAATGACCACGCGGGCATAGCAAGTCCTTGCAAGCGCCACCCATTTATGGGTGAAATACCTCGCACAAGAACAAAGCGATACGCTTCTTCATTTATTATTAGAACTGCAAAGGAGTGCAATGCCCTCGTCAGTTTTTTTGGTAAAATATAACCCAGTTGTGTTAAAGCCAAGAGTGCTACACCTTCGACACACATCATCGCTTTCCATCAGGTGAAATCGTGGTCAAACGATTGCCAAGTCGGTAATAAAAAAATATTTAAAAAAGTATACTATATGTAAACCATTCCATTCCATCCACGAAATTCATAAACTATAAAAACACTAAAGATTATTACGACATACCTACTAATATTGTTAAAAAGTTGCCTCCAATTGTTATTCACATAATTTGCTTCCTTTGTAATTAATGTATTGTATGTACATATCCACAATGTTAAAAAAAAACAAAAGTTGTTCCAATATAAAAAAAAAACTGACTTAAAATCTCTCGACCCATATCCATAATCACAGTTTTTTCAAAATTTTAGAGTTGGTGTTGCAGACAGAATAATGAACTATTTATGGAAGTTAAAAAACTTCCATAAATTATTATTTCACCATCAATTTTCCTACCGACAGTGTAAATCGACGACCCTTGCAACTCGCCAGTTAATTAAAACAATCTTGGAAGGAATTGTCAGACGTGATTTGATTAATGTGACTGATTATTAGTGTCACTCGATGGCACTGACAATGTGCGATCCGTCCCGTTCTTTTGACCTAGTGGATCATAGTCTCATTCGCAGTAAGCTGCAAACGGGACATGTCTTAAGGCCAGGCTCCAAGGTTACATTTTCCCACTCCCCACTCCCCAGCCACCTCCCCTACACTTTGCCACCTGCTACCCGCAATAACCACTGAAGTGCCTGCGTAACAAGGTTGAATATCGCCAGCGCTGTTTGAAGATACAATTTAGCTCGGAAGTAAATGACGTACGTCTCAAAAGTTATTTATTTTATTGGCAGGCTAATAATTTAGTTAATTTAGTTTAGGTATATTTTGTCCTAACAGTAGATAATAAACTATACTTTCTTGCTCTGAGATTAGTTTTAGAGATAAAACTTAAGTCGTTGAGTAGAAAAATGAAAATATTACTGAAAATAACGTAATTTTTGATAAGAAAATGTATCAAATCAAATTCTGTTAATCACGTTTTTGTCATCATATAGAGATAAAGATCTCAAAAATATGTATGTTAAGTTTCACATTTATCAGGTTTGTGGTTGACCCAACATATTTATGGCAAAAACCCTTCAAAAGTGGAACCTGGTTTTAAGTTGTACTGGTTTTTTATGTAAAATAAGCGCCAAGTAACTGAAGGCAAAACAGAATGCGGGATGAAGAGGAACTGAAAGATCGCCCAGTTGTTTATTTGTTTCTGATCCTAGTAAATGACATCCACCAATACCGCTGAGTTGGTTGCGTTCGCGGATGATTCCTTCCTGTGGCTGCGAGCAACACCATGCAGCTCGAGGTGCGTCGAGCGAAGTCCATCGTGGAGATTAATATCTGGCTCAAGGCAAACGGAATGATCCACAACATTGATAAAACGATCATAAATCACTTCTGTTTGAGAGGTCTTTCAGAAAAACTGGTGGTTTAGTGTTGAGGGGACACAAATTCCCAAGTTAACAGTGCCAGACACCTAGGTTTCATGTTAGATTCGGGGTTAAACTGGAATAATCACATGGGCCTTACAATATAACCTAGTTTAAAAAGTTATACAGAGAATAAACGAAAAATGAGCAAACTGTTAACAAATAAACTCGGAATTACTATACCTAGCATAACGTAGGCGTAACTCTTCTAACTAGCGTTATTCTTACCTTAACCCTAGTTTTAAATCCGGAATAACCTCAAACACGCATATGTGATTTGTTTATATTCAACTTCAACTTCATTAACTCAATTGATAGATTCAGGCGTTACTTTGCGGAAATCCATATTTAAAATGAACAAAATAAAAATATGTAGCTTACTTTCGCCAAAACTGTAAGTCAGATAAATGATAAATGTTAAAATTAACACAAGTAAAACCCCACGCTAAACAAAACCCTACCCCAGACTGAACTAATGAAAAATATAAATGAAAGAAAAGCTAAGGCCTGGAGGCCAGAAAAAACACTTATATACAAATAATATATATAAATATATATACGCAATAAAAAACCCCCAAGCTAAACAAAGCCTACCCAAATAACCTTTATGGCCCCGACCAACGAGGGTTTTGGCTTTTTTCCCATAATAGTACAGATTGTTGACCCGACCAGCAGCCTTATTGTCTAACTCTGGTGATAATGAAACTGACGTTCATTTACACCATTATGAACATGAATCTCCCAATTCAAATTGTCTAACTATCCACCGGTGATCTCCTCGGTGATCTTCACCGAGTCCCCACTATCAGCTGTTTTTAAGCGAAATGAATGAACGAAACATCATATTTTGACATATATTGGTATTGTCTAAATTTTCATCGCCACCGTGACATGTCAAATGAAAAAGGTTGCTCTGTCCTAACCTTTCGTTTTAACTGGCTTTGAGTTTGTGACGAAATTATAGTTTTATTGAATTAAAAGTTGACTGTTTGCGTAAGTGCAAAGGGAAGGGGTAATCTAGGTATCATAATTAATTGCGGTTTATTAATTTCAGGCATTAATTCTCCGAAAATTCGACTTCCAAACTTGCGAAAGTCAAACAGAAAATTCACTGGTTTTTTGTGATATATATAGTTCGATACAAAGAGAATATTTCGATATTTACTTCTACTACCACTTATTTCAGTTTAACATATCTAATTTATTCGATTACAGGCACTATAAGTACCTAACCTACAAAAACATAAAATGAAGAACATTTTGATGGGCGAATTTGAAGCCAACTGCAGAAAAACAACATCTCCAAACTAATGGACAGGCTCTCAAGCCCCTAATATTGGTGCTGACCATGTGGCTATTAAAATATCTATGGATGTTCAATGTTTAACAACAAATATCAACAAAATAGACCAATAAATTATTATCTCTATGCACTTCAAATCAGAAAAGTTTTGATAACAAGGTGATTTCCCAAGTAACACCCAGGTGGACAAAGGTAAGCTATTGTAAAAAATAAACTTTCCACGGTTCACCCAGGTGGTTGTAAGAGATGGATTGGCTAGTGCCCTGACTGAGAGTCAACAAATGGTTGCAAGTTCGAATCTCGCAAGGGTCATTGAT
This sequence comes from Alsophila aescularia, assembly GCA_946251855.1. Classification (NCBI taxonomy): domain Eukaryota; kingdom Metazoa; phylum Arthropoda; class Insecta; order Lepidoptera; family Geometridae; genus Alsophila; species Alsophila aescularia. The sequence goes on from OX276379.1 coordinate 21,769,771, forward strand.
GTAATATTGGTTTATATCTATGTATGGTTTATTTATAGAATATTTTTGATGAGAGAATTTGTAGCCAGCTGCAAAAGAAAAACATCTCCAGAAGGTTTTGAGGAACAATCACAGGCCTATTTACACCCTAGACCATTCATTATGAAAGAATTTGCAAAAATAACAGTCAAAATGTATTAAAAGTATCGACAAAAGATACCAAGTCATATTAACAATTAAAACAAAATAAGTAAATTTCATCGGGAACTGCCTACTTTCAACCCATATCTAATGCACCTTTTTTTTATTACGTTTTATGCAATTGTTTGACCATGATCTCACCTGATGGAAAGCGATGATGTGGTCGAAAGTGTAGCACCCTTGCCTAGTAGATACCTATTCACTCTTGACTTGAACACACCTGGATTCATTATATTTTACCAGAAACTGACGGGGGCAGGGCATTCCACTCTTTTTGACGCCACCAAATATCCTCGATGTGGCAACAAAACTGACACATGATCTACTCCCAAATAAGTCAAGGAAAACATGACAAAACCTACAAGGAATCTTTGGAGTGGAAAATGGAAAAAAAAAACATTTTCAGAAGCAAACATTTTTTTATATTTTTTTGCTAAGCAAGGCGTTATCTTTCAGACACGAAGTTAATCAATATTAGCCGTGGTTGGTTGGTTAGTTCGAAATACTACCAATAGATAGCGTTACCGTCCCCATAAGACGGGTTTAAAGAAGCTAGTTGAAAGATTTGGATGACGACGCATAGGTCTCAGTAGCTGAATTGGTAAAGGCATGTGCCGCGCATGGCACAGTGTGCGAGTTCGAATCTAGTCCGTGATCCAAATTTTTACATTAGAAAATCATTATATATCTTTACGCTAAGCAGGCGTTAACTGCTATAAAAAAACATAAAACTAGTTATGTGCCGTTTCATACACTACTTTATCTACACTCATGCAATAGGACACAATTTTTGAGTTCATAATCCGGATTTTACGATATGAGTGTGGATAAACTACTATTACATGACCTAATAATGATTCAGTCAGGACTGACAGTACACCATGAAAATTCCTCGTCATTAAAACGCTTAGTATGCCGTGATTTGGCTCATTTTGCAGCTAAGCTAAAGCGGCTGTTTAAAAATGTGCTTGAAATAGTCTTTTAAAGGTTCCGTTCCCCAAAAGGAAAACAGGAACACTTATAGGATCTCTTCGTTGTCCGTCTGTCAAGTCTCAGAAACGCGTGGAGGTATCAAGTTGAAATTAATCTATACTAATATTGTAAAGAGGAATTATTTGATATTTGTTGGTTTTTTTGTTTGTTTGTTTGTAATAGATAAACTCAAAAAACAGGGACTCGATTTTAAAAACTCTTTCACATAAAGAAAGTTAAATGATGAGAGAGTAACACTAGCAGTACTTTATATAAACCACCATCATTTTAACCTTACAGGAGCGGATTTCACAGCGGCTAAAGGCATGTGTGCGTTAATGAGATCGTCGTTGGCGCGAGGTCAACCCCTCGTGTTGCTGTCTCCGCGGGCCAGCGTCGCTTCTGTATTCAGCAACGCAGGCTCGAGTGTTGTCGTTGTGCTGACTCCGGGAGAACTCGACTCTACTCTACAAAGTGAGTACAAACCCTCGTGTTGTTGTCTCCGCGGGCCAGCGTCGCTTCTGTATTCAGCAACCCAGGCTCGAGTGTGGTCGTTGTGCTGACTCCTGGAGAACTCGACTCTACTCTACAAAGTGAGTACAAACCCTCGTGTTGCTGTCTCCGCGGGCCAGCGTCACTTCTGTATTCAGCAACGCAGGCTCGAGTGTGGTCGTTCTGCTGACTCCGGGAGAACTCGACTCTACTCTACAAAGTGAGTACAACCCCTCGTGTTGCTGTCTCCGCGGGCCAGCGTCGCTTCTGTATTCAGCAACGCAGGCTCGAGTGTGGTCGTTGTGCGGACTCCGGGAGAACTCGACTCTACTCTACAAAGTGAATACAACCCCTCTGTTGCTGTCTCCGCGGGCCAGCGTCGCTTCTGTATTCAGCAAGGCAGGCTCGAGTGTGGTCGTTGTGCTGACTCCGGGAGAACTCGTCTCTACTATACTCTACAAAGTAAGTACAACCCCTCGTGTTGCTGTCTCTGAGGGCCAGCGTCGCTTCTGTATTCAGCAACGCAGTCTCGAGTGTGGTCGTTGTGCTTACTCCGGGAAAACTCGACTCTATTTTACAAAATAAGTGCAACCCTTTGTGTTGTTGTCTCCGAGGGAAGTAAGTGCAACCCTTTGTGTTGCTGTCTCCGCGGGCCAGCGTCGCTTTTGTATTCAGCAACGCAGGCTCGAGTGTGGTCGTTGTGCTGACTCCGGGAGAACTCGCCTCTACTCTACTCTACAAAGTAAGTACAACCCCTCGTGTTGCTGTCTCCGAGGGCCAGCGTCGCTTCTGTATTCAGCAACGCAGTCTCGAGTGTGGTCGTTGTGCTTACTCCGGGAAAACTCGACTCTATTCTACAAAATAAGTGCAACCCTTTGTGTTGCTGTCTCCGCGGGCCAGCGTCGCTTCTGTATTCAGCAACGCAGGCTCGAGTGTGGTCGTTGTGCTGACTCCGGGAGAACTCGACTCTACTCTACTGTACAAAGTAAGTACAACCCCTCGTGTTGCTGTCTCCGAGGGCCAGCGTCGCTTCTGTATTCAGCAACGCAGTCTCGGGTGTGGTCGTTGTGCTTACTCCGGGAAAACTCGACTCTATTCTACAAAATAAGTGCAACCCTTTGTGTTGTTGTCTCCGAGGGAAGTAAGTGCAACCCTTTGTGTTGCTGTCTCCGCGGGCCAGCGTCGCTTCTGTATTTTTGCCATGTTTATTTCCTCGTCTGAAGTTAAGGTGCATCCACCTTAACTTCTGACGAGGAAATATTATATTATTAGCGCCATATAGTGAAACTTATGTCCATGACATAAGTTTCACTATATGGCGCTAATGACTATATTAGCTTAATTTATTTCTTTGGGCCTAAACTTTCAGGCTTAGTAAGCACAATGTTGACCTCAATATTGTTTCCCAACAGGTGGGTCTTAAAATGAACATGGACAGATTTAGCTGCGGTTTTTTTATGTTCCAAAGCTGAGGTAAACGAGATGGTTCTTAGCAATAATGGGGGGGGGGGAGGGGGGGGGGGGGATGTGGGTGTGGATAGCGTAGCATTTGAACCCATTTTATGGCATCGGTAACGCCATCTATTGGTAGTATTTCGAACTAACCAACCAAACATGGCGAATATGAATTAACTTCGTGTCTGAAAGATAACGGCTCCCAATTTTTCTTTTCTTTTGAATATTATTATAAATGTTTACGCTAAGCAAGGCGTTAACTGCTATGAAAAACCCCATAAAAACAGATTTGGGAGGCGTTATCTTTCAGACACGAAGTTAGTCAATATTCGCCGTGTTTGGTCAACATCATGTTTCATCTTGGGTTCATGACAACTTATTTTGCGGCAATAAATAGGTTGTATCAAAATATTATACCAACCAAAAAATCAAGGTGAAAGCTAGTATAAGTACATTTGAAAATCAGCTTATTGACATTTGTAGTAAAACCAATATTATCTATGTGATCATTTTAACCTTAATTTTTTTTCATCTGAAGTTTATATCTCCGAATTTATATATTACCTCATCACGTAAAAACTGCTGCACCGAATACATTTGTTTTCACTGTTGCACAGCCCAAATTCTAACTTAAAAGATAGTATCTTTTGCATTTGCTGACATGACTGCAAGCAGAAAAAACAACCCCGAACGAACTCGCGAGCAACAGCTACTCTTGTATTAATTCAGTACATTTTCCTTTCAGCACTGACCTGTACCTCTTCCGGTTTTAAACGGTAAGGATCGAACGCCGCCCAGCTACAGCTCGCTTCAGCGAGATGAAGTAACAGAAGTCGTAATTACAGAAGAACAGAACACCTCTCTTGAACGGTAACAGAAACGATTTAAGATTTAATAATCTCGATGATGAGACTATAAATTTCTTTCAAAAAGGAATAAATTTAGTGGTTTTGGGGCCGTGTGGAAAATATTGGAAATTAAAATTCACTGAAGATAACCCACCACCCCGAATCAAGAAAAGTGAAAACTAAAATAAGAATGAATTCAAATGAAAAAAAAGAAGCTTCTATGGTTTTTTACGAATGTCTCTTTATGTTTTTTTTCTATATTTATCCTTTTTTTTGTTGAATTTTCACTTTTCACGAATTTAAGCTATTTTTTAAATTGCAAATTTTCACTTATTAGGTTTTTTCTACTCTTTTTTATTGCTTTGTCATCGGTTTGTGAGCTACCCTGAAAGTTTTAGCCGGATAGCTAATCAGGAAGTGCTCGAAATTTGAATTGCAAGATTCGAGGACAGACAAAATAGATACATCGATACATACATGCAAGGGAAGTTAAATAAAAGCTTTTAAAAAAGTTCACCAATTATTGTTATAATCAGAAGGGTGGTGGTGAAGTCATAAAACAGGAAGAGTTGACACTGTTCTTATAAATTCACACAGCGATCATCTGTAAATATAAAAATAGTGAAGTGAAGTTACTAAACTACTAAACTAACATTGTATTAAAAGCACTATTACTTGAGGTATTAACTGATCACTTATTAACAGTACCACTTGAAAAAAACCATGAAATAGAACCCAAATTAAAATCCCCGAGAATTAATAAATTATCCAATCTATTTTGTTCTATAACTCGATTAGAATTGGTTATTAACTCCTCCAAAATGTTTCTCTGACTGGGTGGTGGAAAGGTACACAGCACAAATGCAGCCACTCCTTTTGACCCCTACTATTGCGACATTCGACCTAAATCCATAGATCTTCGCATTTTGACTCGAAGCTCTGCAGGCGCTCGGAATTGAACCTTCTAGATCAGCTATTAGTACGCCTCCGACATTCATATTACTATGGAAGCCCTTACACGATTACACTAGTAGTTCCCCTTTCACGTCTATACACAACGTACTGGCTATCGAATAGTTCTGAATCGAAAACGCTACTGTTCAACCAACTTTCACTCAATACTATGTCAAAATGTTACACGCTGTATTATTAAAGAAATCGACAGTTTCAAAACCTCTGACGTTTTGGTAATAGAATTATATCATCGAACTGCGAAAATCAAACAAAAACCAATATATAACAATATTGTACAACAATCTATCAATCAAACAATAAAATAAAGAAATATTTTGTCTAAGTTAAGGAATTTAAAATATTTATACCTCTCACTAGAATGAAGTTAGAAATGTCTGATTTTCTGAGGAAAATTGCGCACCCATACAAATCTATAGTTGAGTTCCCTAGCCTTTAAGCGGGCGGCGGCGTGTAGCGCCTTGGTCTCGCCAGTTAGATGCTCCGAGACGAACACCGGGCTCTTCTTATCTCCGTAGCATAGGTGGCTGGTGTTCAACTTATCACCAGGGTTGGTCCTGTTGAACTCCGGCGAGGAAGGTGTCGCGTAGTCGGTGGCTGCCAAATTTCACCACCAGGACAGAGCGAGGGCGAGGGCTTTGAGTATTTAGTTTGGCGATGCGATTGCAATATTGTAGATCAGAATCAGATACAGGACACTTTATTGTGTTTCCAAGTTGCTGTACAATAAGGTAAAGGTTCTCGCTCTTGTGCTCCGGTACGCACTATATTTCGAGGTTATTTGTTCGAAACAGTAATTCAATCTGAGTCAATCGGTGCGTGAGATCACGGGTGGAAGCGCGGAACACTTCGTTCTAACTCTTCAACTCAACAATATGTGCTTCATGAGATTCCCTCCGTCCACTTAGATTCACTCTCGCGATAAACTTTTTCGTGTTCAGAGTTAGAATACGCCAGGCACTCTTCGAACTTGTCCATTCATGGATTTCCTAATAAGGATAAAATCCTTTTTAAAGAAGTGGCGATTTATGATTAAGAATTCATGCAAGTATTCTTGTTTCATACAAGATTACCCGAGTGGTTCATAAAATTCGTGCTCTGATCTTGGAGACGGACAGTCATGGTGGCCTTGCTATACATACACTTCAACACTTCGATGTACCGGTACTCAATCTGGCACCGCTGTAATGACTGTAACATTGCCCAGGTCTCTACTGAATCAAAGGCTTTTTCGTTGTCCACAAACTAGACATAGTGGCCGATTATACTCTTCGGTCTTCCGTATAATCTGCCGAAGCATATGGATGTGGTCTACGATGCTAAGGCCTTTCCGGAATCCAGCATTTTCGGGAGGCTGAAAGTCGTCAAACCTACGAGCGAGACAGTTTGTAACTACTCTCGAAAACAGCTTATAGCGTGGCTCAGCAGCAAATGGACCTATAATTCTTCAAGACGGTTTTATCACCTTTCTTAAAAAAACAAAACCACTACGCTTTTGTGCCATGCCTTTCGAGGATGACGGAGTTAAACAGCTTCTGAAGGACTTTAAGTACCGGTGTTCCACCCGCTTTCAGTAGCTCTGTCGTTATTCCGTCCTCCCCTGGTGCCTTGTTGCTCATAAGCTGTTTGAGAGCCATTCTGATCTCGTATAAGCTGACGTCCGGGATATTATTGGTATAATTTCGGGCCAAACGGGCTCTAGCATCGCTATTCGTCGTTATCCTAGGGTTATATACGTTGAGAAACCTTATAAATTTTTGCCATGATTTGGAAGACGATAGAAAAAGTGTATGGTGTTTCAAAGGGGGAACTGTTTTTTTTTTTAAATTCAATACACTTAAATAGTGTAAACATTGAATCTTGAGGATGTCCAAAATTTGAAGTTATTTTAATTATATCATATACCAATTCCACATAGTTGCACTCGTCATACAGACTAAGCACAACAACACATCCGATCGTCGATGCCATTGCAGCGCAGTGGAAGTAGCAGCGTTTGCCAGATGGCTGTACGCGGAAAAAATGGTTACGGTTATGTTAAATCACCATTTTAAATTTCATGTATAGACAATTATATCATATACCAATTCCACATAGTTGCACTCGTCATACAGACTAAGCACAACAACACATCCGATCGTCGATGCCATTGCAGCGCAGTGGAAGTAGCAGCGTTTGCCAGATGGCTGTACGCGGAAAAAATGGTTACGGTTATGTTAAATCACCATTTTAAATATCATGTATAGACAGCCTTTCTATATTTTTATGGCTTACAAAGATTTAGAACTTTTTAGCTTGTTATCTATCTATACTTATAATAAAGCAATAAGAACGAAAAAGTCTGTACACAGGAGATAATTAAAAAATAATGTCTAGGGTACTTAAAATAAGCTACTGAACAAGAATATAGCTGTCTGTCTGTTTGTCTCTCTGTATGTTTGTTCGCGCATCACGTAAAAACTACTGGACCGATGGCGTTGCGGTTTTCACTGTTGGATAGCTTAGGGCTTGACTTAAAAGCTGGGGTACATGCTATCTCAATCCGATGAGTAGAAGCCGAACAATCGATAAAAATAACTTTGACGCCAGAAGGAATTTTGATCAAATGTTGGTATATTGGTATTTTAGGTCCTGGAATCCGATCCGATTTTTAAAAATGCTCTATTTTTGTTCATTAGCTTATTTTAAGTACCCTTGACGATTTTTTGTTAATTATCTTCGTTGTAGAGACTTTTTCGTTCATTTTCCTTTTATATATATATAAGTATAGAGATATGCGGAAAAGTTCTAGAACTGTAAGTGATAAAAAATATATGACTTTCCATAGCGCTACAATTAATGGCATTGGATGTGTTAGTATGAGCTTTTTCATATTTTTATTGGAGCAGTTTTATCATAAAATAATTTCGGTAAAAATATAAAAGAGCTTATTGAAATTATGTATATTTAAATTTTGTATATATTTAAACTATATATATATTTAAATTATGTATATATTGAAATTATGTATATTTCATGTATGTTTTTTCTTTTACGAAATGATTTACTTGTAAATTTGTGTAGCATTTGTGCGAATTTGTATATAAGGGTTATCCCTTATATGTGAGTGTGTGTTTTTTTGCGATTTTTTTGTTACTCATTGCATTGTGTTTGTGTGACCTTGCTACCTCATATTTTATTACGTGTATATGTTATACCGATTTATTAACCCTAGTTCTTAAGTGTATTTACTAATCATAGATAATAGTAGATACTCGTACTTATATCATTCAGAATATTATATGTAATACATATAATATAGTGTGGTAGGGTGTGTGTGTTTAGAAATAAAAATAATTTTTTACTCGTTTATTTTGTTTTTTTTATTGATCCAACTAGTTTTATTCATACCAAACCATTTAACTAATACTTTATCACTCTTTCTCTTCTAACTTTCTCCACTAGGTAGATGCTAGGAGTTCCTCTTCATAAAATCCTACTAAGATAGGTTGCTTGTTTTCATTTAGCAAATGATAGGCGACAGGATTAGTGTATTTCACTCTAAATACTTGAAATATATCTGAACTGGTCCTGTGTGTGTGTGTGTGTGTGTGTGTGTGTGTGTGTGTGTGTGTGTGTGTGTGTGTGTGTGTGTGTGTGTGTGTGTGTGTGTGTGTGTGTGTGTACACGTGTTTGTGTGGGTGTGTGAGGGTGGGGGGGTGTGTGTGTGTGTCTGTCTGTGGCATCGTAGCTCCCAAACGAATGGACCTATATTGATGCGGTTTTTTCTATTTGAAAGCTGATGTGATCGAGATGGTTCTTAGATATATGGGGGTTGAAGGTGGGTTTTGGGGGAGGGTGTAGATGAAAATCGTAGCTTCCAAACGAATGGACCGATTTAGCTGCGGTTTTTTATGTTTGGCAGCAGGGGTAAACGAGATGGGTCTTAGCTATAATGGGGGAAGGAGGGGTGGAGAGGGGTAGACTTTCAGCGTAGTCCCATGTAAACTTCATCAAAATTGGTTCTGCAGTTTGTTATTGGGATAATAAGGATGAAGGAGGTGAGAATCGTAGCTACGAACAAATGGACCGATTTAGCTGCGGTTTTTTATGGTAAACTAAATGGGTCTTGGCTATGGGGGCAAGGAGGGCAGGAGAGGGGGGTGAGAATCGTGGAAGCTCCCAAATGAATGGACCGATTTTGATACGTTTTTTCTGTTTGAAAGCTGATGTGATCGAGATGGTTCTTAGATATATAGGGGATGGGGGGGGGGGAGGTGAGAAAAGGGGGGTGAGACTCGTAGCGTCTAAACCAATGGTACGATTTAGCTGCGGTTATTTATGTATGAAAGCTGGGGTTTGTTTGTCGTATGAGGTAGTGTTGGCCTCTGGTGTCAGAGTTTCTCAGGCCGCCTGAGGGCCTCTGACTTGGCTTAACGACTGCTCTGAATTAATCAATAACAGCCGAGACCGACAGCTTAACGTGCCCTCCGAAGGGCACGTTAAGCGAGCAGGGAGCGATGGAAAACCGCACATAACTAGAAAAGTCATTGGTGTAGAGTCTAGAATTGAACCCAGTATCGTTGGATTTTAAGGGGTAAACGAGATTAGCTATAATGGGGGGAAAGAGGAAATGGGAGGGATGAGAATCGTAGCTTCTAAACGAATGGACCGATTTTGATGTGTTTTTTTATGTTTGTAACTGATGTGATCGAGATGGTTCTTTATATGGGGGGAGGGGGGAATTGAGAAAACGAATGGACTGATTTAGCTGCGGTTCTTATGTTTAAAAACTGATGTGATCGAGATGCTTCTTAGCTATAATGGGGGGTGGAGGTTCAGGGTGTGCTTGTTTATTATTATATATTTGCGGTGCATTCGATAGTTCTTTTCCTTCTCATTTGTAGGAACCATTTTGTACCTTATAGCCACATCTGGTACTGGACTTTTTACTCAGTTAAACGATCAAGAGGGCAAAGCCGAAGTTACAGCTATTTTTATACGCTTTATATTAGCTTCACTTGTATGTTTGTAACCAACTCCTTTGGACGTTATTTTGACCCACTTTAAACGGTCAGATTTCATTCAAATTTTGCACACCTGTCAAAGACCGCTGACAAAGAAATAATTCGAAAAAAAAAACGCTTCTCATATCTATCAATGAAATATTTATATAATTATATGTATTAACCACGGAGGAAGTAGAAGGACGGAGTACCGCGAATCAGACGTGAAGCACCCAAGATATGCCGATCCGCTCGTACGCACAAGCCTCGCGCACACATTTACACCATGTTATGCCGATCGGCCACCACATGGCAGCAAGACCTCGTCCGTGTCAGTCGCGTTGATTGCGTCATTGATAACTGTAAGAAAATATATGTCGAAGTAAGTATGTCCACATCTCATAAAAAAAATATCAAGGAATCACTTCATACGACTTCATAGATAAGTACATCATTTCTCACATATTATCCACATTTCGAAAATAAATAAATTGATTGGAAACAAACTAGTCGTCATGCCACTTTGACCCGTGCTGTCAGAAAAAATGTTAAATTACCCAAAAAATGGGAGATTTACTTTGTGTATAATTTATCAAATATACTACTCTGTCAAGAAAGTACCTGGAAATGATCAATAAAACCCAAAATGTTAGTTATCCGTGCAAATTTATTTTGTCGCCTTCATAGTATGCTGCTTTAGAAACGATACACTTACGCCAACAAATAATCCAATCATCAAAACATTTTTGAAACGCTTTTTCCGGAATCGAGTTCAGTTCTCGCTGCGAATTCTCCTTTGTCTTCTACCGAATAAAAACGGGTGCCACGAAGAGCTAATTTGAGTTTAGAAAAAAGAAAGAAGTCGGCTGGAGCCATATCTGGTGAATAAGATGGTTGCTCGATAGTAGGTATTTGTTGAGTTTTTAGTCAAAAACTCGTTCACAATGATCGCCTCTTGTGAGAAGGCGCATTATCGTGGTGCAAAATCCATAAATGTTCTTACCGCAAATCTTCCATTTGCTCTTTTAAATGCCGCATAACACTCAAATAATATTCCATAATTACCATTTGACCTTCCGGCAAGAATTCCGAGTGCACAAAGAAGTCAAACAAAACAGTCAACATGACTTTTACTTTTGGTTGACTTCGGCGTGTTTTTTTTGTTTCGGTTCATTTAGAAGGCGCCACTCCGAAGCTTGTCCGAAACTAGTCAATAGTTTGCATGTCAAACTTGTAAAACCATGTCTCGTCACTAGTAACAATCATCATCATCATCATCATTTCAGCCTTTCGAAGTCCACTGCTGGATATCTAATAGGCCTCCCCCAAAGAGCGCCATGACGAGCGATCTTGTGCCACCTACATCCAACGACTTCCTGCGATGGCTACAATGTCGTCGGTCCATCGTGTGGGAGGTCTCCCCACACTTCGCTTGCTTGTTCGTGGTCACCATTCGAGAACCTATATTCCCCAGCGGTAGTCGGTAACAATACATTTCATGAATGTTGGGTCGGAATTGACTCGTTCTAGCATGTCCTCAGCGACTCTTATGGGATTGAGTTTTTGGAGAAAATTCAGGTCTTTTGGGACTAGCCGAGCGACAACATGTTCCGTATCACGCTGAAACTACTGCACAAATTTTGATGCAACTTGGCACAATCATAGTTTATATGATAAGTGAAAAGTGAGTATTTTATACCGAAAAAATAAAGGGTTCCTGCGGGATAGGGCTCCAAATTCTGTACATTAAATATATTTTGTAAAAAAATTAAAGGCCATTTTGTATTCCACACTGAAGCCAAAACTGTTTTTTTGTTTTAATTTTCTCTGTCTGTCTATCTGTATCCTGGCCGCGCATCACGCCAAAACTACTGAATAAATTCATATGAAACTTATATGAAACTTATATTATTGAAACTTATGATTTGAGTTCATACTACGAGGTAGGACATTGGATACTTTTCATCCCGATAAATGAAAGGGTTCCCGCAGGATAGGGATTGAAAGTTTCTTAAAAGAACATGTATTACGCTGAAACTACTGCACGTATTTTGATGTAACTTGGCACAATCATAGTTTATATAATGAGTGAAAATTGAAGATGCTTTTTATACCGAAAAAAATAAAGGGATCCTGCGGGATTTGGGTCCAAATTCTGTACATTGAAGATATTTAGTAAAAAATTGTTTGAGGCTGTTCTGTTATTCGTACTACGAAACTACTGAATGAATTCAAATGAAACATGGCAAGATTTGAGTTCATACTACGAGGTAGAACATTGGATACTTTTCATACCTGTAAATTAAAGGGAGGATAGCGGACAAGATATTTTATTTGAAGTTTTAAGGTTTATAGTTACTTCCGTAGTTTACCTCTAGGATACTCAAGGAATATTCTTCCAAATTTCAAATACATAGGTCCACCTGCTTAGGCTTGGCAGTGGGCGTTGGTAAGTCAGTAGGTAGGTATGTCACGGTACTGTTTTACAGGCATGATTAAAATAATGTAATAAAACACATATTTTTATTATTCTGACCAATAGTGAAGGGCATCTATACTTATAATAAAGCAGTAAGTACCAACAAAATCTGTAAAAGGAAGATATTGTAAAAAAACTAGGGTACTAAAAATAAGCTACTGAAAAAGAATCAAACATTTTTGAAATTCGTGTCTGTCTGTTTGTCTGTTCACGCATCACGTAAAAAATACTGGACCGATTGCAATGCGGTTTACACTGTTGGATAGCTTAGGGTTTCACTTAAAAACTGGTGTACTTAATATCCTCAATACGATGAGTAGAAGCCGATAAATCGATAAAAACTTTTTGATGGCTAAAGGAATTTTGTTTAAATGTTTGTATATTGGTATTTTATGTCTTGGAATAGTAATAGAGTTTTTTCAACCTAGAGAAATGGCCTCGCGTGCGAAGCCGCGGGTACAGCTAGTCCCAAATATTATTTCAACTAAGTACATTTATATGCAGATGGTATGATTTCGCTTTAGCGAGTGTCGTCTCAGGTATTTATTCGTATTAAGAGTGTGTATATTCGCCAAGTGTAGTACATTATGACACTGCTCTAGCATCTTAAACGTTCCCGACGATCCAGAGTTGGTAATCCTACTTGATTTAAGCGATCTTCAGCAAGGTTTTTAATGCTGATACCATTTTGGTTGCTCTGCGCTATACTCTTTCAAAAAGCTCAATATCTTTTCTGAAGTGAGGATTCCAAATTTGAAAAGCATATTCATGCATACTATGTTAGTTTTATATCGCAGAGTTTCATTAATGTACAGAAAAGCTTTAAAATATATATATATAGCATAGAGTTAGTTTTCTTTGTGCCATTATCTGAGTCTCCCATTAAGGTTTGAGGCAATATTAACTCCTAAGACTTGAATTGACTTGTTATTTGTATAGGCCATTATCCGTAGTGGAGAAATTTGTTTCACATGGCCACTCTCCATCCACCCCCACAAAATTACATCGCCGCCTTTACTAGCTAGCTTTACTAACCTTTTTTTTTAACTTTACTAGCTTCTGTCATTTCGCGGCGATATCTCCGCTATTTTTTTCCCTCCTAGGTATTAACTATAGGTAAATGTATGAGACCACGCCAAACCAGCGTCACACCAGTGCCTCTACAACGCCGCCCAAGGTTTCCCGAGTAATGACTCGGGAATATGTTGCGATAATTTTGATGATGATAGGAATAAAATATATTTCCAAAAAAAAAAAGTTTCATACTTAAAATGTTATTTTGTTAACAACCACTAAAACGAATAAAATAATTAAATTTGAGCCAAAACAGTATCACTTTTTCGAAATTACCAACGTAATAATAATGCATAAATACAACATATGATAAGAAAGAGTTTTTTGAAGGCGGTGCCAAACCAAGCCATAATTAGAGTCCTCCTCCTCAGTCGTTTACTCATGACAGAGTGGTCGTGGTTGACGACAATGCATTTTCTTTGGCTACAACAGCCCCCGCGATGTCCTCCATTCGTTGCGGTCCTCAGCGTCTCGGGAACGTTGAACTATGGAGGTTTTGTGTTGTAGGTTTTATAAGGTCTGCCCAACGCGTGGGTGATCGTCCGCGTGTCCGCTTTCCTGCCTTCCATTTGTCCCTGGACAACGAGTCATTCCATGGAGTGATCATTTCGAACAATGTGTCCGAAGTATTTGAGGATTCGTATCTGCACAGTCGACGATAATCTCTCGTCGATTTTTAGTTCCTCCAAAGTCGAGACGTTAGTCCGAAACGCTGTCCAAGGGATCCGCAACAGTCGCCGCCAGCACCACATTTCGAGTGCATCGATTTTGCGCTGGTCTTTCAAGCGAACCGTCCATGTTTCTGCGCCATAAATAAATATTGGGAAGACTAAACTTCTCATCAGGCGGACTTTTGTGGCTTTGGTGATATTGCGATTACACCAGACTATTTAGCCTATTAACGGCAGATCTTGTGAAAAGGAGATGTGCTACATCTCCTTTTAATTTCGTCCTCACTCCCACCAGTGTTCGTGATCGTGAAGCCGAGGTACACGTAGCTTTGGACAACCTCACAGTTGCCAATCATGGGGTTGTCAGGGTGGTTTAGTTTAGTTCGGTCCACGATCATCATCCTAGTTTTTCACGGTTGATTGCAAGTCCGAAGGAGAGGCCTATCGTCTCTAGGCGTGTCAGCAGGTGTTCCATGCCATCTTATGTTTGAGGAGAAGAGTAGAGAGAGATAAGGAGAGAGTTGAGGAGATAAAATCATCGGCGTATCTTAAGTTGAATATTTTCCGACCTCCCATTGAAACTCCTTTGTCCCATAATTAGAATAGAATAGAATTATCTATTGACTATATAACTTGGTCTGTTACACAAGGCAAGTCAAATAGTACACACTTCGCAAAATTAATATTACACTGATTATACATAATAAGAATTTATAACAATAAAATTAAAATTGAAGTCATAAGTTTTTTTTATATTCAATACATTCAAATTAAAATAAAACAAAAAAAAAAAATACAAGAATTACAACAATTTCAACTAAGTCAAACTCTTATTTCGTTAATCCTCATTTAAAAATGATGACTCCGTCAGACGCAATGTCATAAATTCATTAAGTAATGAACATGGGTTAGCTACGAAAAAATGATTTATTTTCCTCTTAAAATCAGTTAAATGAAGTCTTGTTATGCTAATAGGTAACTTATTATACATAGTCATTTTATTTTGTTTACCTTGCTTCTTTACTTTGGCTAGTATTGTCTTTGATTGATACAGTTTCTCTTTATTCCTCAAATTGTAACCGTGCATGTCCATGTTTTTAGCCAGATCATCCTTTTCACTATGAATTTCTAGAAGACTGTTAAATATATAAATTGATATAACAGTCATAATATTATTAGATTAAAAATATTTTTTTGCTGTCATGCGTTTCCTTAAACCATCTAGTGACCCTCTTTGGCATTTAAGGATTCTGTTTATATCAGCAACATTTCTCCAAACTGTTATAGCATAATTTATGAGGGAATGTACGAGTACATATGCATAATAAACAGTAACTAGGGCTTTTTTATCTATAATCGGCTTAAGTTTTAGCAGTGCGTAATTTGCACTGGCTATCGTTTTACAAAGCCCACATAGATGAGCTTTATAAAAAGATCCTTCTTAAAACTCTTTCTTATCTTATGTTGTATTTTTGCATTATTATTACGTAGGTAATTTCGAAAAAGTGATACTGTTTTGGCTCAAATTTAATTATTTTATTCCTTTTAGTGATTGTTTACAAAAAGTCATTTTTAATATGTTGTCGTTTTTTTTGGAAATTATTTTATTCCTATCATCATCAAAATTATCGCGACATATTACCGAGTCATTACTCAGGAAACCTTGGGCGGCGTTGTAGAGGCACTGGTGTGACGCTGGTTTGGCGTGGTCTCATACATTTACCTATAGTTAATACCTAGGAGGGGAATAAATAAAGTTTATGTAGACATTTTATATGGGACCACCTGGAGTGTATACCCTTACAAACAAAAAAAGAATTTTCAATATCGGTCTGCAATTGACGGAGACATCGAACGACATACAATAAAAAAATATATTTAAAAAAAACATGCATGTAATTAACCGTCTCCTTTTGTGAAGTCGCTTAAAAATACTATGAGTCTGTTTTTCAAAAGAAATTACATGAAGCATGACCACACCCGGATCATCTTATCTTACCTAGGTATACAAATAGCTAAACACAGGAGATTCAAGGGGTCGCCCCAGAGAACTATACGAACTAATTTCACTAATCGGCTTACAACTATTATGTTGTGCCGAATATACTCGCAAATTGTTCCCGGCACGCTCGGATGATTTGTTAAATTGATGTAGGTCGGTAGGTACCTACCTAGTTAAGTTACGGTATCCCTGTATTCCCTATAAACTGGTGTAATTTGTTAACGGCAGATGGGCCAATGGAGCATAGGTATCAATCTACGTGACTCCTAGGTAATTTGATGGATATCTAATTAAGTCCGTTGTAGGTACCTACTCTTTGTGCAATAGGTACCTAATATTGAATTATTGTTTCAAAGGCCAGCACTATCTCATACGACAAACAAATAAACAATTATTGTGTAATGTGGTAGGACCACCTTACACCTACACCCAAGGTTTAAAAAAAAACATACAAACGAGTGAAGCATAGCAAATAGCGGTTGTGGTGGGTGTGTGTGTGTGTGTGTGTGTGTGTGTGTGCGTGTGTAAGTAGATAATTTGTGGTCTTTTGGGGTTGATACACAATTTCATCACAAATTCGTTTATTCGTGAGAACTTGACAGAATTAACACGCCTAACAAAATCGAGATCTTGCTGCGATGTGGCGGCCGAATAGTCTTGGGTGCTTCACTTTCATTTAGCGGAGTTTTTTTTTTAAATAGTCTTGGTTACACCCACAGAAACTGGAATAATATAGAATTGGTTTGTATCACCTCAAACTACGGGGAACGCATTTCGCTAATTCGCAGCTGCTACTTCAAACACATACAATAACTACGCAATCACGCCAAATACGTTCCGAGAATGCTGTGCAAACTAAATTGAGCCGTATGTGTAGTCAATTGACGTTGCAAATACATAGCACTGGTAACGTTTGCTTACACTCATTGATATCAATTGTTTCATTTGTGTTAGTGACTACGTTGTCTACAGTCACTACTGCTTAACACGAAATAGCGATGATCGCTTGTAGACGGTCAGTGCCCGTTAGGTTGGGCACTGATGTAGCGCGTGGGTCTGGTTCTGGTTGCACTAAGGCATCGGTCAGTCTTCGCTTCTTGTTTTTCGCCCTCGTTGGTAGTGTACATTGCGTTCCACTTCTTTTTGGTCGCTGCCGGTCTTGTTTTTTGGGTGGCGGAGGTCGCTGTGGTTGAGTAAGTGCAGTGACTTATGCGCCTCTCGCATGAGGAAGCGAGATATCAAGACGATCTTGGGTTCTGCTGATGACTGGTGTTCGTCGGCGTAGTACCACCATTGTGTCTTGATATGCAGTCAGCTTCTTCAACACCTCCTGCGCCAGTATTAGGTGATACAGCTACCCGTTTCGATCAATGTTCTGAAGCACGCAGACAACGTTCTGTAGCTGGACAGCGAAGGAACTGAGGTCAATCGCTGTAGTTCCTGGCTTCGGAAACCTTCTTAGTTCTTCCAAATCTCGGTCGATGATGAGTTCTGGTCTCCCGAAGATCTGTTTTAGTGTTCTGATGATGAGGATCGGTGGCTGTGTGCAGTAGTGCAGCCACGGCGTCACATGCGTTGCCCTTGAGGTAACTTCTCAGCCACTGTAGGTTCTCGGCAGCTGAGAGGTCTCGTTTGATGAGATCGAGACTTCACCCAAGTCCTGCCCAAATCAAAAACTCCGCGAGCTTTCAGTTGGAACTCCAAATTTGCTTCCAAATCCTTACCGAATGTGATACAGTAGACAAACTAAACAACTGGATGGTGAAAATTGTTCACGCGGTCTTGTCGGAGTTCTTTAAGACCCACCGCAAAAATAGAACAAAGAAACTCCCTGAGCATACACTGAAACTTATGGCAGAACGAGGCGAGATGACGCTGCAGTCTTCAGTGGATATGTCGAGTTACAGCTTGCTTAATAAACAGATCTCCAAGTCGATGCGACACGATTTACCTTCCTATAATACTACTTGTATTAAGAAAGCAATAGAGCGAAACAAGGGCTCCAAAGTGTTCGCAACAGATCTGTCTATTGGGCAAATCCTGTTGACGAAGCTGAAAACCAACAGTGGCAGCATCGTTTCGTCGAAGCCAGAGATATTGAGTGAGCTCGAGAATTTCTATAGACAATTATATACCTCATCGCGTAGTCCTCCTAGCACGACTAGCGATGCAAGAGCCCGTTTGACCCGACATTATACCAAAGATATCCCGGACGTCAGCCTATACGAGATCAGAATGGCTCTCAAACAACTTAACAGCAATAAGGCACCAGGGGAGGACGGAATAACAAAAGAACTACTGAAAGCAGGTGGAACACCGGTACTTAAAGTCCTTCAGAAGCTGTTTAACTCCGTCATCCTCGAGAGGCATGGTACAAAAGCGTAGTGGTTTTGTTTTTTTAAGAAAGGTGATAAAACCGTCTTGAATAATTATAGGTCCATTTGCTGCTGAGCCACGCTATAAGCTGTTTTCGAGAGTAGTTACAAACCGTCTCGCTCGTAGGTTTGACGACTTTCAGCCTCCCGAACATGCTGGATTCTGGAAAGGCTTTAGCACCGTAGACCACATCCATACGCTCCGGCAGATTATACAGAAGACCGAAGAGTATAATCGGCCACTATGTTTAGCGTTTGTGGATTACGAGAAAGCCTTTGATTCAGTAGAGACATGGGCAATGCTACAGTCATTACAGTGGTGCCAGATTGACTACCGGTACATCGAAGTGTTGAAGTGTTTGTACAGCAAGACCACCATGACAGTCCATCTTCAGGATCAGAGCACGAATTCTATCCAGCTGCAAAAAGGGGTGAGACAGGGAGACGTTATTTCTCCGAAACTGTTCACCTCTGCACTGGAAGATATATTCAAGCTTCTGAACTGGAACGAATATGCTGTTAACATCAATGGCGAATACATCACTCACCTTCGATTTGCCGATGATATAGTCATCATGGCAGAAACCCTGGAAGACCTAAGCACAATGCTCAGTGACCTCAATATTCTTTCCCAACAGGTGGGTCTTAAAATGAACATGGGTAAGACGAACATCATGTCAAATGCCCATGTCGTACCCGTGCCGGTTTATGTTGGGAACGATATTATCGAAGCTGTTGATCACTATGTCTACTTAAGTCAGACGATCCAACTGGGTAGATCCAACTTCGACAAAGAGATCAACTGACGAATCCAACTCATATGGGCAGAGTCCGGGAAATTACGCCATATCTTCTCATCGCATATACCGCAGAGCCTCAAGACGAAAGTTTATAATCAGTGCGTGTTGTCAGTGATGACATACGGCACTGAGACGTTGTCGCTAACTATTGGTCTCATACAGAAGTTCAGAGTTGCACAGCGTGCAATGGAGAGAGCTATGCTCGGTGTTTCACTAAGTGATAGAATCCGAAATGGGGAAATCCGTAGTAGAACCAAGGTTACATAGCTCTCAGAGTTTGCAAGTTGAAGTGGCAATAGGCAGGCCATATAGTTCGCAGAACCAACAACCGCTGGGGAATAAAAGTTCTCGAATGACGGCCACGAACAAGCAAGCGAAGTGTTCTCCCCACACTTCGCTTGCTTGTTCGTGGCCGTCATTCGAGTCCCACACGATGGACCGAAGACATTGTACCCATCGCAGGAAGTCGGTGGATGGAGGTGGCACAAGATCGCTGGTCATGGCACTCTTTGGAGGAGGCCTATGTTCAGCAGTAGACTTCTAAGGGCTGACATGGTGATGATGATGATGATGATGATGATATATAGATATCATCATCATCATCATCATCATCAGCGTTATCTATAATAATAATAAAGCAATTATAATTTACTAGACAACCAGACATTATTGCCTGCGTATATGTTTGCCAACTCCCACATCGTTGCCTGTGCGGTGATATGGTGGATCAGCTTGGCCATCACGGTATATCTTGCTACAGAAGCGCAGGGCGGATTCCCCGACACGCCAGTTTGAATGAAGTCATCGGGCCTTTGTCAGTGCCGGCGTTCCGTCAATTTTAGAACCAAACGGCCTGATGCGGGACGACTGAAGGAGGCCTGATGGTATGACCTTAATTTTTTGGAATGGTATGACCTTAATTCTTTCGGCCTTTAGTTTGGGATGCAACTTGTGTTGATACCTTGGCGCCGTCTCATCTTCCCGAGACAATAATTCGCGCTGGTGGCGCTGCATCCAAAGCAGAAAACCTCAAGCGGCGCATATATGGAAACCTTGACAGGGGTTACATGTTTGTGCCGTTTGGGGTTGAAACTTTGGGTCCGTGGGGCCCAGGTGGCTACGAAATTTACAGGGACTTGGCAAAACGTTTGGTAAAAAAGGTGGAGGTGACATGTGACCAGGGCCCCGATTCTGTTAACTATTGAACCTCGATAACGTAAGTCAATCGCAAGTTTTTTTTTTGCGAAATTTTGTCCTTTACCCCTTAAAAGTGCTAGAAGCAATTTTTTTGGGTAATTAAAAAAAAATGCAAAATATAAAACAAACAAAACCAAAAAGCGAAAATTTTACATGGTAAATGAGAAAATTTCACAAAAAATTCAAGCGATCGACTTGCGTTATCGCGGTTCTTTTATTATTTTTATTTTCCTTTTTCTTATATTTTGGAAATTTCCCACTTCTAGCACATGGTAAATGAGAAAATTTGCAAAAAAAATACTAGCGATCGACTTGCGTTAACTGAATCGGGGCCCAGAATGCTGGCTCCTATTTAGGCCAAACAATTAATATTGCAACCTCCGAAGGATTTTTATATAGTTTTGTGTAATTAGTTAAGTTTTTTATTTATATTTTAAAATTAACTTTTGTTGTATGTACGTTTTATCCTGTAAATAAATCTTTATTATCAACTAGCTGTACCCGCGGCTTCGTACGCGTGTTCTTTTCTTTAGGTTCAAAGTACCGTAATATGCTATTCCGGGACCAATATAGGTACAAACATTTAACAAAATTTCTTCAGCCGTCAAATATACTTTATCAATTGCTCGGCTTCTAACTGACCGGATTGAGATACTAATTACACCAGATTTAAATCAAACCCTAAGCTATCTAACAATGAAAACCGCATTGCCATCGGTCCAGAAGTTTTTACGTGATGCATGAACATGTGACGAGGTCAAAACCTCTTTCATAATGATACTATTTTGATCTCTTAATTCTTTCATAATCCATTTCTTTTCATTTTTGATTTTTGATATATCATATTTTCCTTTTGCTCCAAAAATCAATGTAAATAATGACAGGATATTTTTATTTTAGAATGAATAATGCATTCTTACAATGATCTCTTTTGATCTCTTAATTCTTTCATAATCCATTTCTTTTCATTTTTGATTTTTGATATATCATATTTTCCTTTTGCTCCAAAAATCAATGTAAATAATATAAAAGGAAAATATGATATAAAATACATAAATAAGTTTATAACCAGTTGAATTACACTTGTAAATATATA
Organism: Alsophila aescularia; assembly: GCA_946251855.1. Lineage (NCBI taxonomy): Eukaryota > Metazoa > Arthropoda > Insecta > Lepidoptera > Geometridae > Alsophila > Alsophila aescularia. The sequence continues at coordinate 21,791,369 of OX276379.1, forward strand.
AACGATAATACCTACATAAGAGGTTATTTTAATCCGCATCGTCAAAGTACAAAAGTCTGATCATCTCCTGTTCCTGTGCTTCCAATAGTTCCTGTAATTCTGTTGTCCACTGAAGCTTGGTCCCTGGGCTGGTGGAGCAAGCCCAAACCCTGGGACCGCCTCGTGACAAACAGACAAACATACAGACAAACAGAAAGAAAGACACGATTAACACAAAAAATATTGTTCAATACCTTTTTGAAGCACTCGAGAGCATTTTTTTTCATTTGAATTCATTTAATAGTTCGGGTGCGATGCGCGGTCAAGATACGGACAAATAAACCCACAAAAATAAAAAACAAACCAGTTTGGCTTCAGTATCGAATATAGAGAACCATCCAAAAAATATTTTATTATTACTTAAATATTAACATAACTTTGGACCCATATCCCGCACAAACCCTTTATTTTTTCGGGATAAAACGTGTCCTCAATTATTAACCCATCATATAACTAAGGACAGTGCCAAGTTTCATCAAACCCCGTCCATTACTTTCAGAGTGGTACGTGTTCTTTTAAATAAGTTTCAAACCCTAAATAATAACCCATAAATTTTTCGATATGTTAAGTATCCTATGTCCTACCCTACGAATAAGTAATAAGTCAGGAAACGTAACAGCGTTAATAAAATGACCCAACAAAAGTCGTGCCCAAGTAGGTGGGGCTTAAAAGTCGTGTCCAGCGCGTCATCAGTCGTACATTTTTCATGCAAGCGAGCACACGTCATATCTTCGCGTACGTTTTAATTTTATCATTGTGAACTACAGCTGTGAATCATCATGCCAGCATGTGTTGTGAAGTGGTGCAGGAGCCATACAAGATTAAAATGTCCAGGGATCACTTTTCACTAGTAGTAGTTGCAAAATTATAATTATATTCAAAGACGTTCAAATACATTATCAAACCGCGATAGTATTGACCAATACTATGCAAAATGAAGTCAGTCAATTTTTGCACTAAAGTTTAATTTCTACTCGATGAAATTTTGAAATTAAGCTGTTATTTTTTTCACGCAGATGATTCATACCTAAGAAACGTCAACATATTTAGGAGAATACTAAACAAAATGAGCAAATAAACAATAATGAACGATTACAGTTGGTATGTAATATAGGTTCGGCTTTTTCGACTCATGGGAACAACAATAGCATTAAAAAAATAGTTCATAGTTTGATCGAATTAAAGCACGTTTAATTTTTCAGGCTAATGAAAATTCACCTTCTGGAAATTTTGAAGTGTTTGATTTACCTGAGTTGCTCAAAAAAACAAATAATGCAAACCCTCAAGGAATAAGGCACAAAAACTTGTAAGTTTTCACTATTTTTTTTGCACTTAATATTTAGGTTTGATAGGAATTTTTATGTGTATCTATTTCAATTAGAGACAGTCTTTCATAGATTTGAAACTGATCTTCAATAAGGTTATTTTCAGGAGAATAATATCAACACTGAATGTAATGACGGTGTTGAAGACAACATGCGTTACGCCGATAAATATACCATCGTCAGATATTTAATCTACTCTGAATACTCCTAAAACACACATTTTAAAGCAACAACTAAGAAAAAAACTATTTTGGCAGTATAACGACTAACACAGATCAGAAATCTACAACGCCCAAATAAAAGATTAACTATGAAGAATATTTCACTTAAAATATTTTATCCCAATTGAAGAAAAATTGATTTGGCGATACTACAGAAAATACTGCATTGAATGATTTTTCGGACGACATAGTTTTAGCCCTTAAAAGGAAAAAGTCAAAAGTTACTTTGATCTTTGATGGCTGTGCATCTAACATCGCTACGGCTAAGATGTTGGGTTGCAATTTTGAAGACACAAACAATTCAAAATCGTTAAATGTTTAACAACCTTTTCGACATACTAAATTCAAGACCGACCGATACGGGTTTAAACACCCTTTTTCAGTGGTAGAAAAAGAAAAACTACATGACGTTTTGGATCAAAGCGAAAAATATATTAAAGGTCTCTAAATCAATGTGCAGTCAAAAAAAAACTCGAACAGTAAATGGACAAAGAGTAACAGTATATACTAACTCTTTGAAACCAGTGACCAAAACTCAGTCCAAAACTAGACTTCTAGGACTCCTCATATGTATTTCAAGTTTTAAATTACTTTTTGCACGGCTAGTAGAGTTACAAATATAGAAATTTATTTAACCATATTAAACCAAGATCATACTGAGTTGTTTTTGGAGTGATCCGCAACCACGGCCGTTGCAACAATAACCCAAACGCCTGACAGTTTATGGAAATATATAAAAATAATTTACTGAACTTGAACCTCAGCTCTAAATTCACAGGCTGACAGGAGGACATTCCGTTTTAAATTTCTCAGAATTCGTCTTCACTACATTGCGAAGAAAGATTCTCTTTTAATGTCTTCTGGACAAAAACTTAATAAATTAATTATATTTCGTGGGACAAAGAATTTAATGAATTGTAAAAAGTGAGCCAAAAAAAACATTGTACAGTAATATTGTTTTATTACTGACTTGGTCCGGTCCACTTATTGCATAACATCGTCCACGCCGCTATGACTCAGCTGTCATAGCAGACATTGCATTACGCGCGTGAACCAATCCCTGCTTTCGTTCTGAATTTAAACCAATCACCAAGCATGTCTATTTGTAACCTCGGAAGTGATTCGTACTTTGAATCTTACGTCGTTTTGGTTTGAAGTAGGGGCACTTTTATTGTGACATTTGTTCTGAATTAGAGTTCCTGACTTATTATTTATTCGTAGGTCTTACCTCGTAGTACGAACTCAAATCATACCAATTTTCTTTTGAATTCATCCAGTAGTTCCGGCGACGTGATGCGCGGCTAAGATACAGACTGACAGACATACAGACAAAAATGAAAAAACATACAGTCATAATCGAATATAGAGTAACTTCCAAAAAAAAATAACACTATATCTTTAATGTACAGAATTTGGACCCATATCCCACAGGCACAGCCAGTCGGGTGAAGTCAGCTGATGTTGAAAGATGACGGTTTCCCAGTGTTGCCAATAGTATAAAAATAAATGGTGCCACGGATAATATTACTGCGCTCGGTCGCTGCCCGCTGCACATGGTATTTTCAGCTGCACGATGACGCCGTCGTCAAATATGTCTTTTTTTAAATCGTGTCTGTTTGTTAGTTTGTCTGTATGTTTGTTCGCGCATCACGTAAAAATTACTTGACCGATTGCGATGCGGTTTTCACTGTTGGATAGTTTAGGGTTTGACTTTAAAACTGATGTACTTGGTATCTTAATCCGATCAGTAGAATCCGAGCAATCGATAAAAACTTTTTGATCAAATGTTGGTATTGAATAGAATAGAATAGAATAAAAGTTTATTTGTGACAAGTACAAAGAAATAAAAAAATTGCATGATATGTCACAAATCGGCCCCAACTCAGCATAATGCTGGCAGTTAACCAGCGCTGGTCTTCCGTTGGAGCCGTTTGGCGATGTCACGTTTCACATACACACAGTACAACTGCATACAAAATAAAGAAAATAATCATAATAAGAAAAAACAAACTACAGCACAACCAAACACATACACAAAAAATTAAAAAGGTCTTAACTACACATAAAAACAACTAAATTAAACAACTTGCAATTAAAAATTATACAATACAAAACTAACAATTTAAATAAATTAGAAGTTAAGGTAAAAAAACGCAACAAATGTGCTAATATTATAGATAACTATAGTATGTATACCACTATTATATTGGTATTTTAGGTCTTGGAATAGTACATAGAGTACTTTTAACCTAGAGAACCACGCGTGTGAAGCCGCGGGCACAACTAGTACTTATAATCTCTACTTATAATAAAGCAATAGGAACGAAATAGTTTATACAAAGAAGACATCTAAAAAAATTATCTAGGGTACTTAAAATAAGCTATTGAACAAGTATTTTTTTGATATCTTTTCTCTCTGTTTGTCTTTATGTTTGTTCACGCATCGCTTAAAAACTACATGACCGATTGCGATGCGCTTTCACTATTGGGTACCTAGCTTAGGGTTTGAAATAAAAACTGGGGTACTTGGTATCTCAAACCGATGATTAGATGCCGAGCAATCGATAAAAACTATTTGACGGTCGAATGAATTTCGATCGAATATTGGTAGTTTAGGTCCTTGAATAGAACATGAGTACTTTTAATCTAGAGAAATGATCACGCGTGCGAAGCCGCGGGCACAGCTAGTCCTCCATATATTATCAACATGCCCCCCTCTGGGCCATGGGCTGGCGACGCCCTTGATAGTTATCTACCTATTTAACAAAAGGCCTTTTGCTGTTGCTCGTAAAATCAAACAAATTGGTAGCAAGTCAAACATCCCAAGACCGGAAGAAACCCATTTCTAAACAAGCAATATTCCGCTGAGACTAACCACAAATACTTCAAAGGGTTCCGAACATAACTATAGTAATACTCTAGACATATCTATATATTACCTGTTTAAATATATGCCTATAATAAAGCAGTCCGTAATAAAAAGTTTGTACAAAAAAGATAATTAAAAAAAAATTGTCTGGGCCCTAGTGCATGAGTGCTTTTTAATTAGACGCTACCGGCAATATACCTTCCTGCCTTCCTCATTGCGGGGTTTTTTGCCTGATATACGCATTCGCCAGAAGGAGGTTCTCAGAACGCTTCGAGCCCTAGATGTGAACAAGGCCAGTGGTCCTTATGGCATTCCAGCGATTGTGTTGAAAAACTGTGCGCCCGAATTGTCTCCCATCTTAACGTAACGTTAACGTTTGTACCGCCTCTCTCTTCACTCAGGTAAAGTTCCGAAGAGCTGGAAGCTTGTCAATGTACAACCAGTACCTACCTAAAAAGGGTAGTCGTGCTGATCCGGCCAATTATCGCTCCATCTCGATAACCTTACTCTGTAAGTGTATGGAGCGTGTCATAAACGTTAGGCTATTGGCATACCTTAGTTAGTTAAATGCTACTAAAACGCAGCCGTGTTTGTTCTCTGCTAAAAAGAGTCCTCGGCTTTCCGTAGTGTAACAATACCATTAGGCGACCATCTGGAGCTTTTGGGTGTCGAACTCACATCGAACCTGAATTTTGGGTCTTACATTGAATCCAAAGCCAAGGTAGCTGCAAAGAAACTTGGTATTTTGTCTAAGGTTAGGCGGTACTTCACGCCAGGACAGCTTTTGAACCTTTACCAAGCACAGGTCCAATTTTGTAAGGAGTACTGTTGCCACCTCTGGGACGGTTCTGCCAAGTATCGAGAGACGTGCTATGAGGCTCATTGGAGATGACACTCTGGTAAAGAGTATAAGCTTCAAAGTGTGGCGCATCGACGTGAGGTCGAAAGCCTGTCGGTATTCTACAGATTGCACTATGGAGAGTGTGCACAAGAACTGCACAATCTGATTCCCATCACCATCACCATTACCGTACGACTAGACGAATCGCCATCCTTTTATGGTTGAAATACCTCGCACAAGAACGAAGCGTAACGCTTCGTTGTCTTCTTCATTTATTTTAAGTACTTCTAAGGAGTGGAATGCCGTGCCCTCTTCAGTGTTCCCGGTAAAATATAACCCAGGTGTGTTCAAGTCAAGAGTGAATAGGTACCTACTAGGCAAGCGTGCTACACCTTCGAACACATCATCGCTTTCCATCAGGTGAGATCGTGGTCAAACGACTGCCTAGACAGTGATAAAAATATATAAAAAATGTGGCAAAACGTGGATATATATATTGTATATAAGATTATATATATTTCAATATCCAACGTTGATGGTTCAACGATATGGACAGTTTTAGCTGGTCATTTCATGAAATAGAACCATTTCATGAAATTATCGACCTGCTCATGGAATGATCAATTTTACGATATCGCCACGACATTGCACTACAACTGTTGGCTTTTTATTAGTTTTTTTTATCTTAGCACAAATCACGTCCCTCCTTCGTAGTACATAAAATGTATTACATTTCAGTGACTGAGACTACCCTGAAGTGCGGAATTGTCAGGACAGTGGTAGGTAAATGCCAACTCGCTTACAACTAGATATAGATGCTAAGTACTTACATATAAATAAACCAGCATAACATGAACGCATAGATAATTACGAAACTCAAATACCAAAACGGACCAAACGGACACGAGCTTCAAAAAAGAAACATTTATCAAATTTTTGACAATATATAAATACATGTACAGGTAGGTAGTGTTTTTTCATTAGTGAAGTGTGTTTTTCGTTTTCATTTAATTTTTGTTCAAGGTTTCAAGAGTTTGGTCTTTAACTCTGAACATGGCCACGTAAGTGTACCTAGCGGTTGTGTTGTCTCTTTCTAATGAAATCCTAGAATTCGATTTGAGTCTACGCTTGAATCGCTATCAGAAGAGGTTCTTTTGATACAGCGTCGCCCCTATTAGTGCGATTTTGACAAACAAGTTATCAATCGATTGTCTTCAGGTAAAGAGTGTCACAGGCTATTTTATTTACCCGAATACGGTGGAGCAATGGAAGGATTATGTGTTCAAAATAAAAAAATGGTCCAATTTCGACAAACAAGGTATCAATCGATTCGTCTTCAAATATACAATGTTATAGGTATTTTTTTTACCTGATTACCGCGATGCAAAGGTAGAGTAATATGTTCAAACTAAAAACTTGGTCCGATTTAGCTAAGCGAGGTAACAATCGATTCGTCGTAATCGCAAGAGTGTCATTGGCAATTTTTTACCCGACCGTAGTCAGGTTTTAGTTTTTTAACTCATGTCTTGTTAACATCATAAATTAACCAACAGTCATCCAAACTATGGACTTTACCATGTGTTTTGTAAAGATCGTGATAAGTTTTAGGGTTTATGATTATTGGCTTCTATCTCAAATCTTTTTCAATTCTCCCGAACACCCTATCCAGGAGAAGAATATCCACTCGTTCAGGGAAGTTGTTTTGGTACATTTGCAGGGGCATTTTTTGACCAATATAACAATTTATGCAACATGTGGGTATTTTTATTTTGCCCACTGCATCCATCTGCAAAAACGGCGTAATAGCTCCACTGATGATGCACAATTTTTATTAATGTTTTAGTGTAACATATATACGGTGTTGTAAGGAAAAATAATTAAGCCAAATTTCTAATTTGTTTTTTTGTCCTGTTATGATTGAAAATTAAAATGAAATGTAATTTTTATTCAGCCAGACCTGGACAAACCCGATTCTGCTTGAAATGGCAGTTTTTAATCATATTTTTTTTTACACATTTTTGGTTGAAAATATTTCGTAGGCAAATAAAGGTGAGCTTAAAGGACAAGTTTTTTTTTATTAAAACTGTTCTGGTTTTGTTCCTCAGCTCGTACACTTTAGCACACAAATGATAAATTTATAGGTACTAGCTAGCAAGATCTCATGCTAATTATTATTGTACTTTAATCATTGCGAGGAACACGTCATCTTTAATAGGGTTCTATAACTGCGTCGGGGGTTATCTGTGGTAGTTATTATTGGGGCCTGAGTTTGCTAATTTAAGAACGCTTCAATGAAAATCAATGTTGTAAATTGACAGATTGGCCGAGCGGGTTAAGTCGGTTAAGCAACTATAATGCTGATATAACACTTTCTTGCATACAACTTAGGGCAGCAGATAGTAGTAGAACTCTGGGGGAAATACAAAACTCAGGAGCTCTCAAAGAATATCTCCAGAGACGAAGGTAAGTTAGTTGTTAATTATACCTATTTTAAGTTATTTTAATTTGATCTTGTATTCTGTATTTTTCGTAGCACTTCTGTACAACAATACTTACAAAAAAAATACATGATTATTATAGTGCGAAACACTACCAATCTATCTACTTTACAATTTCAACGTCGTGATTACCTACGTCACATCGATTTCTGTTTCGCCAAATACAACTCAATTTATAAAACAAACACTTAGTCTAGGATTTCCGGCTAGTATTTATCAAAAAACAAGCATTACATCGAAGCTAGATGTCGTACTTGAAGCATAAAATCGATATAAAATACCTATGTTATGTCCGATTACTTTGGTCCGTGACTTCGTTAGTAGTACCTAGACCTACTGAACGAAATTAATGACCAAAGTTACATGAAGAATAAAAAAAATACGTCCTTTCCATTTATCACCTCACTTTAACGTAAATCGATAATCATGTTTCCCAATAAGACCATAGATATAAACGACAAACACGGTGGAATATATTTGTCTCTTTTTTTTGCTTGTGAGGAAGAGAGAAATATGTACTTAGTGTGAAGTTTGTTCAATTTATTGAATCGCAAGTGAACAGTCATAGAAGCCATCTAAAGTTTTAGCAGAATACCAAAGGGGATAGAACCTGGCATATCCACGGCAGCCATTTTTTAAATTATTCTCGCACTGTTGTATATACGGGTGGGGACACTTTTACAAACAAAAAATGACAAGTAATTTATGAGTATTACCCTAAAGTGTCACGTTCCCGAAATATTTGAAGGTAATAGTCGCCATATGAGAACAATAATAATATTTTTTATGTTTTTTTTATAGCAGTTAACGCCTGCTTTGTGTAAATATATATAATAATTTTCTAATGTTTTTTTTTCCGAATCTCGTCCGTGACACAATAATAATGATTAAAAATTCAGTAATTACGTGTGTATACGCATTTCATTGTATAAATAGGTCCCAGTAGTAGTTGATTTAACTATTTATTAGAAGACAGTATAAATATTTGCATGAAAAAGCCGCTTTAATTAGTTACTTATATTAGTTAGTTTTTATAAGTTTTTTAATTTATTTTCACCGTGCGTGGACACTTTGAAAAAAAAAACAAAATGGCGGTCGGTGGATATGCCAGCTTCTATACAAAAATGTTCGAACCTCTTTGTCATACATGATCATCGCTGTCGCTGGAATGGCATTATAATGTTTTATTTTTTAAATTTGCTCACTCTGGCCCCTGGACCATGCCAAAGTACATATATAGTCCTTTGTATATATGTACTGTGACCATGCTAACGTTATTGGATATTGGCGAGTTAAGGCCCATTGTTCTGACTAAGGAAATGCCTAGGTTTCGGATTGGGAACGTAATGGCTGAAGATGATGAAGTGTGTGTTGTTTACGCTAACTATTGTGTTTTAATTGTTAAAACATACGTCCGAAAGGCGAGGGTATACAGATGATTAACCGTAATATCTATAAAATAACCAAAATATACCTACCTACATACTCAAAGACAAACTAAAAGATAAGCCTTTCTTTTTACCCGACTACGACGAAGCAAGTGAAGGGTAATGAGTTTAACAGTCTATGTATGTAGGTATGTATATATGTATGTGGGTATGTACTATAGAATGTATATACTAATACATTAGTATATAAATTCCTTGATTTATACCCTCTCTACGGGGTATGTGTATGCACCATAGCGTTCGCCCCTATTGGTCCGATTTTGGCAAGCGAGGTGTCAATCGATTCGTCTTCATTTGGGGTTTTTTACCCGACTACGGTGAAGCAAAGGAAGGGGTATGTGTTCAAACTAAAAACTTGGTCCGATTTTGACAAGCAAGGAATCAATCGATTCGTCTTCATCGCAAGAGTGTCATAGGCTATTTTTTACCCGACCGTTGTCTGGTTTTAGTTTTTGTTTTGTAGTAGCTACATATACAAACTTATAATCTACTTTATAGATCCAGTAGATTTGTTTGTTTTGAAATTTGTTCTTTTCATAAGGAGTGCAATATATTTTTTATCTAAAATCTTAAACTAAGAAAATCAGCAGCTGCAGACGTTAAAATAAGTACCTGCAGCTTACGCATAAAACCTTAACCAATTTAATTTTGCATATTCCATCTTGCGTATCCCGTGAGCGGGGCTTAGTTCGGCTTACCTACACCTAAAGACGGCGGCTTGCGGCTCAACATTACCCTTTGTGTAATACAGTACCTACAGCTACAGTGGGTCTTGAACGCACTAACGGCCATAATCTCTGGAGGCCCGGAGGTATTATGACATAGGATAAGTTCTTAGGACTGCTGAACGCCTGGCACAGAGCGAAACTTCAGCAATTTACGTATGAATGAGCCGTATTAACTTGGCAGGGTGCAGGGTATACCGTTGCTTGTTTGAATTTTTAAAGCACCTAATCCTGATGATTTTTTGGAGGTGATGAGGAACGATCGAATGTGAAAGACGAACCAAAGATAATGAGAATTATGTTTTAATAGCTGCGGCTTTTCTCGTGTGGTCATTTCATTTAAAAGTAGCCTATACTTGTTATTCCGGATCGAAAGTAACTATAAACCAACCAGCATTATGCTGAGTTGGGGCTGGCTTATGGCAAAAAACCTAACTAACTACTTTAGTACTAATTTATTTCTTTAATGTTTTATTTTGTACTAGCTGCACCCGCGGCTTCGGACGCGTGTTGTTTTCTTTAGATTCAAAGTACCATAATAACCATAATTCCAGGACCAATATACCAACTTTTGAACAAAATTTCTTCAGCCGTCAAAAATACTTTATCACTTGCTCGGCTTCTAACTTAACAGATTAAGATACCAATTACAGATTTAAATCAAACCCTAAGCTATCTAACAATGAAAACCACATTGCAATCGGTCGCGTAATTTTTACGTGATGCGTGAACAAACAAACATACAGACACACAGAAATAAAGACACGATTAACAAAAAATATATTGTTCAACACCTTTTTTAAGCACCCAAGAGCATTTTTTTCATTTGAATTCATTTAGTAGTTTGGGTGCGATGCGTGGTCAAGATACGGACAAACAGACAGAAAAAAATTAAACAGTCAGTTTGGCTTCAGTATCGAATATAGAGAACCATCCAAAAAAATATTTTTGATTACTTAAATATTAACATAACTTTGGACCCATATCCCGCAGAAACCCTTTACTTATTCGGGATAAAATGTGTCCTCAATTTTAACCCCTCATATAACTTAAGACAGTGCCAAGTTGCATCAAAACCCGTCAATTAGTTTCAGCATGGTACGTGTTCTTTTAAATAAGTTTCAACCCCTTATTAGTATTGAATATAGAGCGGCCCCCAAAAAAAAGAATTAGAGACATTATCCCGCAGGAACTATTTATTTTTTCGGCATAAAAAATATCCTCAATTTTAACACATCATATAAACTATGACTGTGCCAAGTTGCATCAAAATCCGTCAAGTAGTTTCAGAGTGGTAAGTGTTTTTTGAAATAACTTTCAACCCCAATCCTGCGGGAACCCTTTCATTTTTCGGGATGAAAAGTAGCCTATGTCCTACCTCGTAGTATGAACTCAAATCATACCAAGTTTCATTTAAATTCATTCAGTAGTTTCGGCGTGATGCCTAGCCAAGATACAGACAGACAGAAAAAAAAGAAAAAAAAAACAGTTTTGGTTTCAGTATCGAATATAGAGTAAGGTCCAAAAAAAATATTCAAAATATCTTCAATGTACAGAATTGGACCTGTTACAGTTTTATTATAAGTAATAGATACTTGTTTTTTACCATAAATAAAGCTATGTCTATGTCTATAAAGTTCAATATACAACCTTTCTTAAAATAACGTTTAACCGTCAAATAGTTTTTTATCGATTGCTCGGCATCTAATCATCGGATTAGGACACCAAGTATCCCAGGTTTTTAGGTCAAACCCTAAGGTATCCAACATTGAAAACCGCATCGCATTCGCTCTAGTAGTTATTACGTGATGCGCCAACAAATATACAGACAAACAGACAGGCACGATTTTTATCAATGTTCTATTCATGTTCAGTAGCTTATTTTAAGTACCATAGACCATAGACCACTTCTTTTTAAATTATCTTCATTATACAGACTTTTTCATTCATATTGCTTTATTATAAGTATAGATAGATAGATATAGATGACAAAGAATGTGTTGTTACTTGCCTACCCAATTATTATATTATTTATGCTCTTATAATGTATGTATTATGAACGATTTTCTGAGATCAAGGAAAGATTTTTAGATATTTCTCAATTCTACGTGCATGGTCGTTTACCTACCTGCCTGGTAGTGTATGCTTCTGTGTTTTATTGCTTACTTATCGTGTGAGGTACTGCTGGCCTTTGTTGTCAGAGTTTGTCAGGCTGCCCGAGGGCCTATGACGTGGCTTATTGACTGTTATTGTTCAATAACAGCGTCCCGGCTGTTATTGTTTCGGATTTCCATCGCTAAGCACATAACTTAGAAAAGTCAATGTTGCGGATCGAACCCGATATCGTAGGATTCTAACACGCACGCACTACCGGCCCCAACGGAAGACCAGCGTTGGTTGTTGATCTGCCGATTACAACCAGCATAACGCTGAGTTGAGACCGATTCATGTCAATTTTCTTTGCTTAGTCTATTTATTGTGTTTTAATTTGTTTTGTTTTTATTGTGAATAAATGTCTTGTCTTTCTTTTCTTTCTTTCTTTCTTTCTTTCTTTCTTTCTTTCTTTCTTTCACTAGTATACCCCTTGGCTACCATCGCTCGGTGTCATTGCAGCCATATCGTTAGGAAATATCCACAGTTTTTTATTAAGCGTGCTGACCAAGTACGGCGGTACGCAACTAGATTTAGACATAAATTAGTACTGCCTTCTTCCAAATTAAACATGCACAGTTCTGGACCAAATGTTATGTCAGTAAAAATATATAATAAAATACCCGACGAAATAAAAGACGAAGAAAAATATAACGTTTTTATAAATAAATTAAAAATGCTTTTAATTTTATTTTTATATTATAATTTAAATGATTTTATGAATGACCAAATTAGTCTAATACATTATCCAACAGGAATTAGTTTTTAAATGGTTCGGTCTGCTCCTACTTTACATTGCTACACCCTATGAGGGTAATATGTCATTCTACCAATTAATTATTAAGATCTTTTGTAACATATTATGGCAATAAAAGATTGAGTATTGAGTATTAAGTATCGAATTATCGTACGAAAGTATTTTAGTATACTCGTAGTAGGTACATATCCATACCAATATATAAAAGTGAAACGTTGTCCGTTTGTTTGTTTGGGGAGCTTTCACGCGATAACAGCTAGACGAATTTTGATGAAATTTAAAATAGAGATAGCTCATACCCTGGAATAAAACATGAAATACTTTTTATTCCGGGAAATTGAAAGTTTCCACAGGAAAACTTGTTTTTTTTTATTACTCGCTGTAAGAAACGGTTGCCATGGAAACGAAATAACAAATATGTAAAAAACTTCAAGAGCATTGGTGTTATACCTAATTTTGCAACGGTTTTTTTATTCTAGAAGAACATAGGATGCTTTTTTTCGCGATAAACTGTAGTCCACGCGGACGAAGTCGCGGGTTGGAAGGTAGTTATTTACTAAAAGATGTTTTCCCAAGCAGCCTATAACTAAACCACATGACTACACACATTTTCCCTCACATTCAATTCTCTGAGGAAAAAATTTGCTACCATTGTCAGTTGTTACAAAAAGGGGTAAAAGTGATGTGCAAGGGTTCGCTCTCCAAAACTTTCGCTAAGTTTTGGGTGATTCGGTTGGCAGGGAAAGTGAATTTTCATATTGGAGGAAATAGGTCGCAGTGGGATGTAGAGCTCGCATTTATTACAGATTTTCTCGGATTTTAATCGACTTTTCTGAGGCAATTAATTGAACCAGCGCAAGGAAATCCGAATATTTACATACATATTGAAAAAAAACGAAGCCCTACCAACGATTTAGCAAAATTAGAATATTTGTAATTCAATTAATGTAAATAATTATACAGATGCTGAATTTCCTCTCCCTGTGTAGCCTTAACAACGATTGTGACTATAAATTCCATTCAACATTTTTGCGCTCGCGTTTTTTCGTGTTTTCTTGAATCTCCGATGAGCCCTTTGGCGTTTGATGGCGCTGAATGGATTTTTGTAGGCATTAGGTAGCATCATTTTGTTACTTTATTAAAAGATACGGGAACTTTGGGAAAATGCGCACCGTGAGTTTAATGCGATCACTGCCATTAAAATTCAAAATCTTAAATAAAAGCCAATCACTAGTTACTTTTGCACTACAAAAGGTGGTGTAGAAAATGTTTTGAATTGCTTTGCTTAGGTATGTGATTGGGGGAGGCCTATGTTCAGTTTAGGGTAGGCCTATGTTCAGCAGTGGACTTCTAAAGGCTGAAATGATGAGGTATGTGATCTATAAGAAAATAACTTATTTACGTCCAGGGCCTGCATCTTGACATATAGATAGTAAATGCTTTACAACCGAAATCGGTACCATGCCGATGAAAATCACTAGCATTGACAGTTATTTTAAAAATCTATCGATTGTCATCGGTATCTGTACTGACATTGATCATGATTGACATCCATATTCGGCAGAGACTACCCATTATCATTATAATCGGACTTTGCGATCGATGTTGTTTGTAAATCAATTGCTGTCGATGTCGAGACTGCAGGACCTGGAAAGTTCAGAGTGTTAGCCGCCATCTTGAATTGATTGTGCCAACATTTGATTTTCTTGTATTAATGCCTCAACAGTTGACTTTATGATAAAAATGTTTTGTAAATTAATAAAGAAGACAAAATGTCTATCAGTTTTTGTTCACATATTTGTTCCGTATATCTTATAGGTAAAAAGTTACAAGAAGCGTAAAAAAAATATATTTACAAAAACGGCAATGTGGAAGGCACCAGACCACATGGAAGGTCACCAATGCGATGGACTGACCTGTTCAAATTCAGCTTTGGGTGGCCACTTCACCACTTGCCTTTGTATTACACTCATGCAAGGGGCTGAACCAAAGCTGAACCACAACTAAGGATGACCACAAATAGAGAGAGGTGGTGAGACAAAGTGGGGTGAGCTAAATCAGCCCCATACAATATATCAGCAGTCAGTTGAGGACGCTCAGCGAGCTATAGAGATAGCTACCAACCGAGCGAGCGGACGACCGGTTGGTCTCGTGGCTAGTGATCCTAGGTACGTAATCAAAAGATCGCAGGTTCGAATCCTGCAAGGTGCAATCATTTGTGTGATGAGCAGAAATGTTTGTTTCCGAGTCATGGATTTTATAATATCCGTATATATGTATGTTTATCCGTTATCTAGTACCCATAGTATAGGGTATCCTAGTTTGGGGCTAGTTAATTGGTGTATAATTGACCCGAATATATTATTATATTATATTATACTAGCTATGCTTGTAGTTTCTTTGAAGGACAATATTCGTGATGAAGATATCCGACAGAGAATCAAGGTAACTGACAGCTCTAATTATAAACAAATTATATTTGCAGTGGGCTGGTCACATTTCCCGAAGGACTAATAACCGTTGGGGTAGACGAGTTCTCCAGTGGAGACCTCATTTAGGCAAACGTGCCCTGAGGTCTAGTACGAATTTTATAGTTTTCGAAATCGAAATGTAGTTTCGTTTAGTTCCATACATTTACTGGCAGCGCCTCTAAAGGAAACTTGCAGGAACTGCAGTAAATGTATGGAAATAAACGAAACTACACTTTGTTTTCGAAAACTATAAAAACTGGTACTAGGGTCAGGAGGAGTGACGAGAAGAGCTGAAGACCGAGCTCAGTGGCGAGCATTAAGAGAGCCCTACGTCCAGCGGTGGACAATTATAGGCTGATGATGGCTAACGCTCCCAACCATCGAGGTCGAAAACATGTTTTTTCTTGGTATCCAAGCCTAAGCAATAAAAATCAAAAACTTTTCTACTCCACTATTTGTAGTGATTGTTTTTTTTTTGCGTTATTTACCTACAATATTTTGCAAATAAATTCATGTTGGATGGCTGCCAGAGAGGTGCTGATAAAGTGCTTGCTTTAATCCGCCACTGAGGTTTCTGTACAATTATCCTCAACAACCACAAAAAACGTCATCACAAAGCGTCGCGACAAGCCCCCACTTGAATCCTATATAGGATCATTTGTAAGATAAACACACAATTGAAGACAACTCATCCGCGTAGAGGCAAATGTCAAAACGTCAGTTCAAAGAGGAGACGTAATAGAATCACTTCCGTAATACATTTTATTTGCCTACTTGAGTAGGAAGTTTGCGACCCTTTTGATACCATGTAGGTATTACAAAGTCGTTCTATTTCACTTTCGTAACATTTTGCTATGAAGGTATTATTTAGTAGGCGTATCTTTGTATAAAGTACGCGGCCTGGAATTAATTTTAGAAGATAGGTAATTATTATACTCTTATTTCATGGGGACATCATCCCCTCCTGCCGTAGCGCGTTAACTCCTGGTGGGTTAGAAGCTTTAAGACTACATCTCGATTTCTCATATATATTTCTTCCACAATAGAAGATTGTACAACAAGTGCATGAAACAAGCCATTTTATCCGCCCGCGGCGTAGGCGAGGGTAGATACTGAAGTCAACGATAAAAAGCCTAGTTTTATTTCAATTTGATTGTGACGAAATTAAACAATGATATGTAGATGTAGATATCATTGTTTAACTTCGTTATCATTATATATAATAAAACTAAGTTGATAAAATGTGCGTGCCGATAAAACTTAAAAAAGAGTCCCGGCACGATAAAGGGACTTATATAGTGTGATAGCCCTTTATCCCCCCTCGAACAAGAAAGTTCCCGTTTTAACCTAAAGGGCGTGTTTTTAAAGATATAAGGGCTTTTCCAACCCTTCAACTTGGAACTTAAGTGTAGTGGCGCCATCTGTTGTCGAGTATTTGAACTTCATTCAGAACAACGATTATTTGGGTTGCATTTCGAAAGGCGCTGCGAGCAATTGCAGCATGTGTAGTAATGGCGCGAAATTTAAAATTCCATTTTCAATAAAGTCTTAAATTACATTTGTTACTATAATAAAGTTATTAAATTTTGTGTATTTATACATCACTAGCTAACTTATATTTTGGAGTTAAAGCGACATAATTTTAGTTATTCAAATTAGTTCTGAAAACATTTTAAAATTTAAGTTTTTAAATTTCGCGCTTTACTACGTATGCTACAGCTGCAGAACCTATTGTTACGGCGGACGATAATGTCTAGAACATTCTAGAAGGTGTGCGAAAGAAAATATTCTCAAACTTTCTCGAATATCCTAGAGCCTAGCTCTCTGAATATATAAGAGCCCGTTGTCGCCCGCCATAGTTCGATTTGAACAGCGAAACAAGCGATTTCGAAACGAAAAGGAAAGAAGTTATCTGTGAGCCTTTATTTTGAAGTATCACGTGTGAGTATTTTTAATAGTGTGTTTAATTAATTCTAATGGTTTTTTTCTTTTCTTTTAATTGTAATTTCCTTAACCTTCAAGCAGTCGCGCGACGTTGAATCGATGCCTTCTATATACTTTTGGCCGTAAACAAAATATCGCACGACCGCTTGAAGGTTAAATAATTTTTTTTTCTTTGTCTCAACGTGCCTCACGTTTACGTAACAATATATTTGTCTATAAAATGTTTATTTAAATTATATTTTACAGAATACAATGCCTAGACGTAAAAGAGGAGGAGATCTTGCCAGTTCTGCAGCGAAACGGCGGAAACTAAAATAATATCGAAGAAATGAAACGGAAGAAGAGCACGAAGCACGTTTACAAAATCAACGAACCAGAATGAGCACCCTGAGAAGCAGAAAAAGCGAAGAAAGAAAAGAAAATAAAAGTATTGAAGAATCGAGAATTTTAAAAGATAATCTAACAAAGGAAGCATTCCACTACGAACCGACGAAAAAATATTACAATCATAAATATGTTGTGATCGGAAAATGAATAACATTTTCCAATTTTGCCACGCGAAAAAATTCAGTAAACACCAGGTAGAAACACCAGGTCTCTGTTGCATGAATGAAAAAAATCGATTACCACCACTGGAAGCACCTCCGCTGGAATTTCTACATTACATGACCGGGGAAACACTACAATCAAAACACTTTCTTCAAAATATAAGATCATACAACTCCTGCTTTCAAATGACTTCTTTCGGTGTTACTTCGACTAACACTAATAGAAATGAATTTGAATATGTATTTTCAATTTAAGGGCAAATTTATTACAAAATAGAATCGTTACTACCAATGCCTAACGAAGACTATAAATTTCTGCAAGTATATTTCATCGGAAATGAAGAACAAGAAATTGATCAACGATGCACAAATTTTAATGGATTGGGACGCGAAATAATCCAAGATGGACAGAGGATCTTACACAAATACAATCAACTGATTTACATATTCAAAACAACATTAAACCGCATGATTTCTGATGACTATAAAATTGTAGTTCGAGCCGATAAAAGACCACGTGGAGAAAGAAAGAAAGAAAGAAAGAAAGAAAATACATTTATTCAACACACACAAAAACAGAACACTAACGTAGATTTAATGCACCTCAGATAGATGAAGTCGCCATCGTAATTGTGGACAAAAAAATACAAGCCGTGACATAATTGTACAACGAAGAAGAAAAGGACTAGAAAGCATTGCAGAGACACACCGTTCATATGATGCTCTTCAATATCCGTTAATATTTCTGCACGGAGAGGACGGATATCATTTCAATATAAAACAAATTCATCCTGAAACAGGCATAGAAACAAACAAATAGTCACTTCCAAGGAGTTCTATGCTTACCGCTTAATGATCAGAGACAATGAAATATACAATCACATACTCAACACTCGCCGTTTATTCCAACAATTTCTGGTAGATATGTACGCAAAAATAGAAGCAGAACAGATGCTTTACATAAGACTGAATCAGAAGAAACTACGCACAGAAGAATACATCCACCTTCAAGACGTGATCATAAATGACGGCAATATTGACGATATTGGAACAATGGTAATCTTACCCTCATCATACATAAGAAGTCCAAGACATATGCACGAATATACTCAAGATGCCATGACCTACGTAAAAAATATGGACGACCTGATCTCTTCATAACATTTACATGCAACTCATCATGGCCAGACATCAAAGAACAACAAAAATTTGGACAAACCTCTATGGATCGACACGACATAATAGCCCGAGTTTTTCGACAAAAACAAATAAGATTTATTGAAGTCATCACAAAATACCACATCTTTGGAACCTTTAGATGCTGGATGTATACAATCGAGTGGCAAAAACGAGGATTACCTCACTCACACAATCTCATATGGCTACACGATAAAATTTATCCCACGGATATCGACAAAATCATCCAAGCTGAATTCCCCAATCCACATAAAGATCCGGAACTATACAACATAGTAGTGAAAAATATGATTCACGGACCATGTAGACCATTAAACTTCAATGCGCCATGCATGGGTGATGGAAAATGTACAAAAAAATATCCAAAACCATACTACATACAAAAACTGAAGATGACGGCTATCCCAAATATAGAAGACGATCACCGAAAAACGGTGGCTTCACAGTAAAAATACGAATACAAGGCAGAGACGAACTGGAAATAGATAATCAATGGGTAGTACCATATAACCCACTACTTTCCAAAATGTTCCAAGCACACATAAACGTAGAATACGGCAATTCAGTCAAATCTATTAAATATATATGTAAGTACGTAAACAAAGGTAGTGATATGGCAGTATTTCAAATAGTCCAAAATAGCGAACAAAATAACAGAAATGATGAGATCCTCATGTACCAAATGGGAAGATACATCAACAGTAACGAAGCAGCGTGGAGGATTTTTAGTTTTCCCATACAGGAACGCAAACCAGCTGTGCAACATCTAGCAGTACATTTGGAGAATGGACAGAGAGTTTACTTCACAAAAGACTCGGCTAGAAAAATTGCAAGCGAACCACCTCAGAACACAACATTAACAGCTTTTTTCCAACTGTGCCAAACGGATCCATTCGCACAGACATCACTGTATGACGACGTCACTATTTATTATACGTGGGATAAAACAAGGAAATTTTTTCAACGACGAAAACAAGGAATGCCAGAGGAGGGTCATCCAGAAATCATGAAAACTAACGCAATAGGTCGAGTATAACTGTACATCCAAACAATGCCGAATGTTTCTATCTCCGGATGTTGTTACACGAAATACGGGGACCAACAAGTTTCACAGATCTCAGGACCATTGACGGCTACCTATTCCAGACGTACAGAGATGCATGTCAACGCTTAGGATTATTGGAAAACGATAACCACTGGGAATTAACACTACGGCCCGTATTAATAAATCGCTCTTGGTTGAGCTCTCAAGTGCGATATCAACTGATACGCTCTCAAGTTGTGATCAGCATATTAAGATCGTCGCTGATTAATAAAGACATTTCGAGAGCATCTCGGATCATGTCGCTTTCAAGAGCCGCATCTCAAGATGCTACGTCACGAACCAGAACTTGAGAGCAAGATTGAATGAACTACGAATGAACGATTTATTTTCTTTATTGAAAGTTCGGTTTTTGCTCAAATAAGATATAACGTAAGGTTAAAATTTATTACTTCGATGGAGTTGAATTAAATTAAATACGATTACATTAAACGTAATGTTTATTTTCTACATAATTATCATAACCTTACTTTAGTTTTTTTGTAGAATGGATGTAAGCCATAATATTTGTCTATATTTTCAAAGTTACACTATCTAAAAGAACTTAACGCAATGCATCAATTAATGACTATAATTTATGAAAATAAAAGTTGGTTTATTGGCCATGCAGTATTTCCAGCGCGTATCTTTTGGTTACGATTTCGGATCTTTTTAGACTTCAGCGAGTCCTCGCACGGTTCTGATATCTACCAAATCTTCGGATCTTTTCGCAATCATGCCAAATAAATTTGTTTATTCCCAGAGTAATATAAAATGATGATGATGATATTCCTATAATGATGGTTAATATAATTATAATTATTAACTTCTGACATAATATTTTCGAAATCCTTAATTCTAGCAACTGGCAATCATGCTCTCAAGTCACGGATCGACTGCACTCAACATTCTGCATCTCAAAGCACATCTCAAGTGCGCCCTTGAGAGTCGAGATTGATTTATTATTAAACACTAACTCAGCTGATTACGGCATCTCAATCAACAGCTTAAGATGTGTTTATTAATTAGATTCGCATCTTGAGATCGCTCTGAAGAGCGCTCTTGGAGTTGAGATCGGTTAATTAATACGGCCCTACAAGAAGCCACACTCACAGCTTCAGCTGAACAAATTCGAGAGTTATTCGCCATAATTCTAACAAAATGTAACCCATCAAACCCAAAACAGCTATGGGACTCTTTCAAAAGGAGTATGAGTGATGATATATTGTACCAAATCCGACAAACTAATCCAGAACTGACTATAGAATTCAATGACGACATCTTCAATGAAACACTCATTCGCTTAGAAGATAAATGTTTAGCAATAAATAACCAGGCCTTAGTAGAACTTGGAATGCCAGCACCACAAAGAAATGCTTTCAGTGTGCTAAACTACGTAATTACAAAGGAAAAAAGCTACAACGTCAATGAACTACTTGAATACATTGCTCACAACAAACCACTCCTCAATGACAATCAAAAAAAAGTTTACAACTTTATAATGAACCGGATAAATAACAACACTGGTGGAATTATTTGCTTGGACGCACTAGGAGGCACCGGTAAAACGTTTCTAATAAATCTAATACTGGCGGAAATACGTGTTAAAAACACATCGCACTGGCACTAGCATCATCCAGCATTGCAGCCACACTTATGGAAGGAGGTCGAACTGCCCATTCTGCCTTACAACTACCGTTGAATATAGCCGAACAACAATTCCCGGTATGTAAAATCTCAGGAAAATCTGGACGGGGTCAACTTCTAAAACAAGCTAAAATTATCTTCTAAGATGAATGCACCATGGCCCATATAAAAAACACTAGAAGCCATGGACAGAACATTACAAGAATTGCGAAAAAACTCTGAAATAATGGGAGGAGCTCTACTCATACTCTCAGGAGATTTTCGACAAACACTTCCAGTTATTCCCAAGTCAACACCAGCAGACGAGATCAATGCATGCTTAAAAAAGTCACATCTCTGGCCACAAGTACAAATACTGCAATTAACAAAAAACATAAGAATTGAATTATCAAAAGATGAAACAACAGCACATTTTGCTAAAATACTTTTACAAATAGGCGAAGGTACATATCCTACTGACCAAAAGACCAGCCTCATTGAACTCAATAGTGATTTCTGTAACATAGCCACTAAAAACGAACTAATCGACAAAAATTATCCAAATATTATTCAGAACTATACCAACGTAGAGTGGTTATTTCAAAGAGCAATTTTGGCCACTAAAAATAATATTGTTGACGATATCAATTTTAATATTCTAAAGAAAATACCTGGTGAAGAGAAAATATATAAATCGATCGACACGATGGTATCCATTGAAGAAACTGTCAACTTCCCTACTGAATTTCTAAACTCTTTACAAGTACCAGGAATGCCATTACACTGCCTTCGTCTGAAAATTGGATCTCCAATCATACTACTCAGAAATCTCAACTCCCCAAAACTATGTAATGGAACGAGGATGATCGTAAAACAGCTATCCAATAATATCATTGAAGCTGAACTTATTTCTGGAAAGAACAACGGACACACAGTATTTATACCTAGAATACCACTGATCTCTTCTGAATTGCCATTTCAATTTAAAAGATTGCAGTTTCCAATTAAATTAGCCTTTAGTTTTACAATTAACAAAGCGCAAGGGCAAACTTTAAAATATTGTGGCATCAACCTCAAAGAATCCTGCTTCTCTCACGGTCGGCTACATGTAGCTTGCTCAAGAGTAGGAAATTCGAAAAATTTATATATATATATATATATATATATACCCCGGACAATAAAATGAAAAATGGTTTTTTATAAACAAGTAGTGTAAATAATGAGAAAATGTTTTCAATATTTTTTTCTACTTTTTACGTCATAGTTTATTTTTTTATTTCAACTACCACGTAATCTCATATCAACTCCCGAGCGAAGTCGGGTATCATAGCTGGTTATAATATAAATAAGATGAAAGATTTGATTGTTTGTTTGTAATGGATAAACTCAAAAAATATAGACCCGATATAAAAAAATCTTTTACATAAAGAAAGTTAAATTATCAGCGAGTAACACCAGCAGTATTTAAAATTTCAAAAAATTAGAGTTCCCTTCGAAAATTGCAATAATTACATTATTGCAATTTTCGAATAGGTATAAAATTTTGAATAAAACCCGAGGTAGGTATAAAATTTTGAATAAAAACTCGATTACTTTGTATTGCTTGCTTGTCTTATGAGGTAGTGCTGGCCTCTGGTGTCACAGTTTGTCAGGCCGCCCGAAGGCCTGTGACATGGCTTAACGACTGCTATTAATCAATAACACCCGGGACCGACAGCTTAACGTGCCCTTCGAGGCACGGAGTGATGAAAAACCGCACATAACTTAGAAAAGTCATTGGTGCGGAGTCTAGAACCGAACCCGGTATCGTTGGATTCTAAGTCGCAATAGTAAATCACTTTGTATCACAAACTAAGAAGGAGATACGGGTCTTTGTATATGGAACGTTGCCATGGAAACGAAATCACAGAACATCTAATAATCATTGATGAACGAAATGCTATATTCTATTACACGAAATAATAACAAGTCTGTCAAGTACGTGAGTAATATGCAGTTGTCTATGGTCAAAAGTACTGCTGCCAATGATTTTGAATTAAGCTTATTAGCGTTTTTTTTAGAACATACGACGGTTATAAAAATGCCAAAAAAAAAATTGCCATGGGGTGAGCGCTCCTGATAAACTCAAAAAATACTAACCGATTTTTCTAGACGTAGCGTCGACGTTTCACGAAAAACAAACGGCCGTGCGCCTCGACACAGCTCCATCCAGTTTTTTAAACCCAAGGAGCTTGATTTACGCTTACTTCCCGCCCGGGTTTTTTAAACCAAATGAGGTTGAATTACGCTTACTGGCGTTAAACCTTTTAACAATAACCGTAATTCCACCTCCTTGCGTTAAACAGAATAATACTATAGACAAAATGGTACGTGAGTATAAAACCTATAAAGTTAAACATTTTGTGAAATTGTTGTTGTTCTATTTGTCCAAATAAAGTAGGTACCTACTAATTTTATCTTTCTATATATCTACCCGTGCGAAGCCGGGGCAGGTCGCTAGTAATGGATAAACTAAAAAAAACGATTTTAAAAGTTCTTTCACCTATAGAAAGCTACATTATCAGCGAGTAACATGGGCAGTATTATATATTTCAAAAAAATTTAGATCCTTACGAAAATTGCAACTATGCAACCCAAGGTATCAAAAATACAGAATGGAAAGAAAACTGAATAATAAAAAACTGTCAACTACGTGAGTAATAATGCAGTTGTCTATGGTTAAAAGCGCTGCTGCCAACAGGCTGCCAATGATTTTGAGTTTAGCTTACTGGCGTTTTTTTTTAGAAGCTACTGCATGTATTTAAAAATATCCATAACAATAATATAAAAGTGAAACGTTGTGTTTGTTTGATTGTTTGGGGAGCTTTCACGCGATAACGGCTAAACGGATTTTGATGTTTTTTTTTATTCGGGACATTTCCACACCAATTATCTAGCCCCAAACTAGGATACCCTGTGCTATGGGCACTAGATAACGGATAAACATACATAGTTAAGAATATTACATCCACGACTCAGAAACAAACATTTCTGCTCATCACACAAATGATTGCACCTTGCAGGATTCGAACCCGCAACCGTTCGATTTCGTACCTAGGATCTCTAGCCACGAGACCAACCGGCCGTCAATTTGTAATGGAGATAGCTCATACCCTGGAATAAAACATAGTATACTTTTTATCATCATCATCATACTTCATTCTCAAGCAGCTGAACGGATTCTGAAATTGGAATGCTAGCTTATACTCTGGAATATCACATATGATCCTTTTCATCATCATCATCATCATTATCATCCCTCACGCGGGTAAATCCGCTGGGCGCAGCTAGTTGTATATACTAACTTGCTTCGCGCTTATCCAACGCATGAAATTGTCATACGTTTTAAATTATATTTCGGCAATATCTGCTGTTCTTTGCGTTTCTTTCAATTAATGTGCTAGGAATAAGAGCTAGTATTATTTCATGTTCACTTCATAACATATTGAACTTGCAGTACTAATGAAAAATTAAATAACCAATCATCTACATACTGTTATAAGCTAAATACGTGCAGTAACTCTAGCTACCGTTCAATAAACAAAAACCGGTTCTAGACAATCGCTCACTTTGACCCCGCAACTTATTTTATACCTTCTACATGAAACATTAGGCTCAGCTCTGAGACCATAGAGAAATAGAGAAGTAAACACATTTATGCAGTTTTAGTCCGCATAAGACGAGAAAACATTTTTATTATACACAAAACATATTCCTTTCCTCTGTTATAATTTAGCAACTTGTAGATAGAGCGTGATTTATTTGTTATTGTAACTTTTAATGGCCGCAGCAATATAATTTATGTTCAGTTGTTTTAGGGACCTCCTCTCTGCTGTTCTAAGATCTGATTTCAGAGTATTTACCTAAACAAGTTTGCCTCTGTTAGGTAAGAAATCTCTGCTCTACAAGTAAGTTTGTCTCGACAAGATCGTAGGAACAGAGTTATAATTAATGGTGGTAAATATAATAGTACAGTTAAATGTGATATATCATTAAATTACTGTGGTATATGATAGACCACAATAATAACAAAAAGCTACAACGTATAAGTACTTAAAGCAAGAAAGAAATGGTTGTTTGCATAATTACTTTTTTTACCAGACTGCGCAAAGCAAAAGCCCGGTAATGTGTTTATCAGCTTATATGAAGAACTTCTAAGGAATGGAATGCCCTGCCCTCGTCAGTGTTTCCGGTAAATTATAACCCAGGTGTGTTCAAGTCAAGAGTAAATAGGTATCTACTTGGCAAGCGTGCTACACCTTCGACCTCATCATCAGGTGAGATCATCAGGCAATCGTTTGACCACGTCAAACGATTGCCTAGACAGTGATAAAAAAATAATAAAAAAATGAGTGTCAGGTAAATAATGGATAACCCAGCAGGTACTTGCTTCTGCAAGTACCACTCAATGGCTACTCAGAAAAATAAACAATAAATGTACAAACTAGTCTATACTTTTTTGTCACCAGATATGCTCACATGTTATTAAAAACTAGTTATTCCCGCCCGCGACTTTTCCAGCTTTCCCGTGGAAACTTACAACTTTCCGGGAGAAAAAGTATCCTATGTTTTATTCCAGGCTATCTGCATTCTAAATTTCATCAAAATCCGTCCAGCCATTATCGCGTGAAAGCTCCCCAAACAAAGAAACAAACAGACAACGTTTCACTTTTATATATTGGTATGGATCACTGAATATTGATCATTTTTAGAAAAAAAAAACAATATCTAGCCTTGAATTGGATTGCAAGTTGGCACTCCCCAATATTAAGGCTCCATTTAGAAAAAAAAAACATTGCAGATTCCTAAACTTGTGGTTGTGGTGCATTAAAAACATAAGAAATTAATGGAATTGGATTTTCTTATATTAACCAACTATTATTACCTACTTAAAAAAAATTATACACGCAAAAACATTCGCAATAATTTTGCGAATGCGAATGCGATTGCGAATATGCAAAAATATGCGAATGCGAATATTCGTTACATCACTAGTATGTGTGTCTGTTCCTTTGTGGCACTATATAGACCAATCGCGTGGATCGATTATGATGATTCTTACGTCACTAGTTTTGTCGTAATCTTGCGAGTGCTAATAAAGACTTGACATTAATCAAAATTCAATATGGCGACAAAGAATTTAAGTCGACAAACTATGTCAAGTGGGGTATCATTGAATAGTTATTTGAAAATCATCTTTAGGTGTCTCTTATTATTTCATTTCATTTCGAATGTCCATTCAGGATCTATTACGATTTAAAGTTGGCTAGCAAAACCATTTTCACTAATTCTTATATATACTATTACCTAAAAAGTTTAAAAGCGGCAAATAAGCTTTAGATTTTTCATTTTGAAATATATGTAAGATACAGTCAAGAGAAGAAGAGAGGCAAAGGAGAAATGAAATGCATGATGCCTCTTATATTTTTATCTCTCATCTTATTTGTTTTTTTTCTTGTTTCCCTCTTTTTAGTTTTGTTCGCAGTCGGGTTTTTGCTTTTAATTATAATGTATTTTTAGGTCGTTCGTCGGTCGCCGGTCGTAAATATTAGTCACCTATAACTGTACCTATACAAATATAATGACAATATAATACAAATATAATGTGCGTTCCTGTGGCTTAGAGCGATTTACTCCAGACCACCTATGGATAAACAAAAAAATAATGTTCCGATGCCTAACTCTGTATCTATCTATTCTATCTATACTTATAATAAAGCAGTAAGTAACAAAAAGTCTGTACAATGAAAAAAATATAAAGAATAAGGTCTAGGACAAAAAGGTTTGAAAACATACGGAGTCCACATCGCCAATCAAACGACTGAAGCATAGCAAATGACGGCTGTGCGTGCGTGAGTGGATAATTTGTGTGTTTTGTGGCTAATGCACAATTTCATTACAAAAGACTGCCAGAACTATAAGGTTCGAGTCGAGAGCTTTTTACGATATTGCGAGCAATCGGCATATTATGGTGTAAGTGTGTTCTTGAGGCGATATAAACTATTTGGCGATTAGGTAAATTTTGTAGAAATTAGTCTATTAAAACTTTTGGTCCTGGAATAACAAATAGGTTGCTTTTAACCCATACAAATAACCACGCAGGCAAAGCCGCGGTCCCTAAATAAAATGATACTATCACGGCGTACAAACTAGACAATACTCAAACATATATTAAATAAACTTTATTTGGTAGATGTAGGTAATATTACGCTACATAAATGTGAAACTTACAAAGTAGAACGTTGCGGCATCGTTTGTATTTATTCATATTTCCAAACGGGGTCTTCGATTCATTAAAACCAGTTGCAAAGTTGTAATAATTGGCAACAGGTGGCATTACACTCGTTATACTTTATTTTAGATATAATTTCTTGTTGTGCTTGTGGTGTCCAATAAAGAGTTAATCTATCTCTATCTAAACTCGAACAATCGTTATAGTGCGTTCCTGTTATTAGTCACATAAACCTGAATTTAAATTTATCTATTCATCAATCTTCTATCTACCTCTCTGTACAAAGAAGATAATTTAAAATAAAGAAGGTCTAGGGTAGGTGCTTAAAATAAGCTACTAAACTAGAGTATAACTTTTTTTAAATCTTTCTTTTTGTTTGTCTTTTGTTTATCTGTCTGTTCGCGCATCACGTAAAAACTACTGGACTGATTGCGATCTGGTTTTTACTTATAGCCTGTTGTTTCTGATCGCTTGGTGGTTGACTTAAAAACTAGTGTACTCAATCTCTATATAAATTATTCGAGCTGTAACCATCTATTGAAAAACTAAATTCCTCAATAACAACGTGATTTGCACAATGGCTCTAAAAAGGCTTTCATTAATGTAAACAAGAGTCTACTATCTGCAAAATCAGGAGCTACTTGAGTTGAGGGTAAACAAACCTAACAAAGTTTTGAAGTTTACGTGACTTTGTCTTGATGAGACAGCGACTTCGAAATCAAGGTTTATGTACTACATAGTCTACTACATCCCATTTGGGAAACATTCCATTTGAAGAACGCCATATTACTGTTACGAGCTGGGTTTTGGATAAAATTAATGTATGCCAAATAAATAAAAATTAACACGTTTATTCACAAAAAAAACACAAAAAGAAATTAAACCGACAAATAACACTTATACACTTTTTAACCCGACTGTACACACTAATTAACTATCACTGAATTCACTATACCACTGAATATTCGCTTCGAATTACTTATATTGTACTCGTTTCGTTGTCAAAAGTAAACTCTTCCGCTCAGCCGACGTGCGCCCTATTTATACTGTCGCGCCGCACGTCCCGCGATTTCTAGAAAGTACAAGTAGGTACTTGCGCATTGCGTAATCCAAAACATTCCAGACCATCCGGCGCCATAATGGTGCCATCTAGTACGTGCGGCTACAAGCTCCCATGCAGAAGTTACACTAGTGGCTGGTAGATGGCGTTGCATGTTCGGCAGGCGCTTATTTAAAAGTTTACTAGGAATCGACTGGCGTAACATTATAAAAGTGGCATTTCGGAAACTTTTCCCATTATTTATTAATGATATGGTAAATATAATACCATATCCCATTTGGTTAACTTAGTACAGTTAAAATAAAAATAATATTTATTTTACTTTACAAGTTTTAGCGACTAAAGTGTAAAGTAGTGCTAGTGAAAGTGCTACGTATATAAAACACATGAACAAAGTTTCTTCGCCTTATTGAGTAAGGAAATTGTTATTGGACATGTATAAGCCACATTTGTCACCGCGCCATCTAATTTATTTTACTCAAGCTGTTTCCGAACGTGCAAAATGCACACCTCTGCTGCTAATTATCATCATCATCATCAGCCCACATCAGTCCACCGCACAAAAAACCTCTCAAAGCACGCCTGATCTTCGGCTCTTCTTTTCCAACCACCGCCAGCAATCTTGGATATGTCGTCGCTCCACCTAGTTTGAGGTATTTGCCGAAGGACCGATTACCGTTGTTAGGGTAGACGTGTTCAGTAAACGTAATGTAGGATGCCCTCTGCTGCTAGATGGCCAATTTATGTGGCGAGTTAATGCTGAATCACGAGGACGATATTCACGTAGGCTAAGACTTTGACGAAAATATAATGTACTAGCTTACCCGCCCGCGACTTCGTCCGCGTGGACTACTACAGTTTATCGCGAAAAAAAGGATCCATTGTTCTTCTAGGATATTAAAAACCAATGCAAAAGTAGGTATAGCACCAACGCTATTGATGTTTTTGACAGATTTGTTATTTCGTTTCCATGGCAACCGTTCCTTACAGCGAACAATCAACATTTTGCAGTTTTTCCGTGAATTTTTCCTGGATAACAAGTGTCCAATGATTTATTCCAGGTATAAGCTATCTCCATTCCAAATTTTATCAAAATCCGTCCAGCCGCTATCACGTGAAAGCTCCCCAAACAAACAAACAAACAAACAGACAACGTTTCACTTTTATATATTGGTACGGATAACAGAACATTAAAATTTGGTTTCATTTTACTGGTAAAACAGGCAAAGAGCTTGTACAGGACACATTCTTAAAAAGTGTATTTTTCTTTAAAAAGTAAAATTTAAATTTCTTATTCTCCTTATTTAAGGCTAGATTGTTATATCAATAGAGACTATAATTATAATCTACTCAATGTAAATAAAAAAAGGTCCCGGACCATCGACTATGCACTTCGCATAAGGACAGCAAACTGAAAAAAATAAGTTTGTAAAGATGAAATGGAAAATGCCTCCTATTTTTGTCTAATTATTCAATGTAAATGAAAAAAAAGCACTATGATTTGAAGGTCCCGGACCATCGACTATGCACTTCGCATAAGGAAAGCAAACTGATAAAAATAAGTTTGTAAAGATGAAATGGAAAATGCCTCCTATTGTTGTCTAATTATTCAATGTAAATGAAAAAAAAGCACTATGATTTGAAGGTCCCGGACCATCGACTATGCACTTCGCATAAGGAAAGCAAACTGATAAAAATAAGTTTGTAAAGATGAAATGGAAAATGCCTCCTATTGTTGTCTAATTATTCAATGTAAATGAAAAAAAAGCACTATGATTTGAAGGTCCCGGACCGTCGACTATGCACTTCGCATAAGGAAAGCAAACTGATAAAAATAAGTTTTTAAAGATGAAATGGAAAATGCCTCCTATTGCTGTCTTATTATTCGCATCTTCACACTAATATTATATAGGTGAATGTTTGTTACTCTTACACGCTCAAACTGCTGAACGGATTTTGGTGAAATCTGGAATAGAGATAGCTATACCCTGGAATAACACATGAAATACTTTTTATCATCATCATCATCATCATCGACACTTACGCGGGTGAAACCACGAAGCGCATCTAGGTTGTTTTATAAGTATATAGTACTCTTATTTTGTAGTCTACTGCAGCTACAGGTATCTCATCCACACCTTTTGTTACCCGACTACTTTTGTGCAGAGTACCAACTGCAAATTGACCATACCAGTGTCTTTAATCAGTGCGTCCTACCAGTCATGACCAACGGAGCCGAAACGTGGACTCTCACGGTCAAACTAGTCCACAAATTTAAGGTCGCTCACCGAGCTATGGAGAGAGATATGCTTGGAGTTTCTGTAATGAAGATATACGACGGAGAACCAAGGTAACCGACATAGTTCAAAGGATAAGCAAGCTAAAGTGGCAGTGGGCTGGTCACCATTAGAAGAGACCAATAATCATTGGGGTAGACGAGTTCTCGAGTGGAGACCACGTTAGGCAATCGTAGTGTAGGACGCCCTGTGGCCAGGTGGAGTGACGACCTGCGAAAAGCGACTGGCAGAAAATGGATGAGGCGAGCTGACGTATCGTTAGAATCCTTACATCCCCCCAAGTAACATAGGCTATTTTTTTTTTAAAGTTCTGTATGGCGGCAGTATGGCTCCATTCTCAAAAGTATAAAAATATATTTTATCATTTAATTTTACAATATGGGTATCAAATTGAAGGCCTCGATAAGCACATTCCAATAGTATATAATTTATTGGCATAAATTCATTTTTGGCAGGGCAGGCGTGTTTTTTTAGCTTTTAAGCTAGTTATTCAGCGATGCAGTCTTGCATTTATTTTTGTGAATGAGATTCTGTTAAAACAAAAATCTGTTGAAAAGGGAGTCTGCAGACATGGAAATCTGTAGACATGAGTATCTGTAGCCTTGCTTATCTGTAGAATTGGGAACAATTCGTTCCAGCGTAATACGTGTTCTTTTAAATAACTTTCAACCAATATCCTGCGAGAACCTTTTAATTTTTCGTGATGAAAAGTATCCAATGTCCTAATACAACTGAAAAACTGGAATTGGCACTGTTTTAATGATGTTGATTAGTGTTTTCAATGTCAGATAGAGCGATGGCAGTCTAGCGGCTTACTAGTGCGAGTTAGAATCCAACGATACCGGGTTGGGTTCTAGACTCCGCACCAATGACATTTCTAAGTTATGTGCGGTTTTTCCATAGTTCCGTGCTTCGGAGGGCACGTTAAGCTGTCGGTCCCGGCTGTTATTGATTAATAGCAGTCGTTAAGCCATGTCAGAGGCCTTCGGGCGGTCTGACAAACTCTGACACCAGAGGCCAGCACTACCTCATACGACAAGCAAGCAATGTCAGATATGTATGTGAGAACCCTTTAATTTTTCGGGATAAAAGTATCCTACCTCATAGTATGACCTCAAATTATAACAAGTTTTATTTGAATTCATTCAGTAGTTTTGGCGTGATGCGCAGCCAAGCTACAGACACACAGACAGAAATGAAAAAAAAAACAGTTTTGGCTTCAGTATCGAATAATGAGTACCCTCCGAAAAAAAACTACTTATCTTCAATGTACAGAATTGGACCTGTTACAGTTTTATTATAAGTACTAGCTGATGCCTGCGGCTTCGCACGCGTGGTCATTTCCCTAGGTAAAAAGTACTCTATGTGCTATTCCAGGAACTAAAATACCAATATACCAACATACGTTCAAAATTCTTTCAGCGGTCAAAATTATTTTTATTGATTGCTTGGCTCCTGCTTATCGGATTGAGATACTAAGTACCCCAGTTTTTAAGTCAAGCACTAAGCTATCCAAGAGTGCAAACCGCACAGCAATCGGTTTAG
Organism: Alsophila aescularia; assembly: GCA_946251855.1. Classification (NCBI taxonomy): domain Eukaryota; kingdom Metazoa; phylum Arthropoda; class Insecta; order Lepidoptera; family Geometridae; genus Alsophila; species Alsophila aescularia. The sequence goes on from OX276379.1 coordinate 21,824,283, forward strand.
TAGTTTTTACGTGATGCGCGAAGAAACATACAGACAAACAAACTAACAAATAAACAAACAAACAAACAGACATACAGACAGACACGAATTTTAAAATCTAGACGCGTGTCTAAATAATAATAGATTTTAAAATTCGTGTCTGTCTGTTTGGTAGCTTGTCAAGCCAAGTTCAATACTAACTACCCCAGTTTTTAAGTCAAACACTAAGCTATCCAAGAGTGAAAACCGCATAGCTATCGGTCCAGTAGTTTTTACGTGATGCGCGGACAAACATACAGACAAACAAACTAACAAACAGACAGACACGAATTTTAATAATGTTATATTCTTGTTCAGTAGCTTATTTAAAGTACCCTAGATCATTTTCTTTTTGATTATCTTCTTTGTATTGACTTTTTCGTACTTATTGCTTTATTATAAGTATAGATACATAGATAGATCATAAGTATAGATAGATAGATGGATAGATAAGGATTTTAAAAAGGGATGTAACTACAAGAGTTTATTTCTCATTTTTAATTTTTTTGAATAATTTTGTTACTTAGCGAACACATCGTGCCGTTAAGTCCACGAAAACAAAATAACTAGAAAATAACAAAAACAAACTATACAAAATAAAGTAGTGAGTGAAAAAAAAATAGACTGAATTCTGTTTCACGTAAAAAAATGTTCTTCGAAAGAACACTGAAACGCTGATTCGATTTTCCGTGAGTTTTTAATATGATATTTTTGAGGAAATACCGCCCCCAATATTATCTCTCCGCCCTAAAATAACAAATTGACTCGACACTGACTTCCCCCCAAAACATTATTATACAAGCTTAGCAAATATACTTATCATGTCGTTTTTTACAACTTCCCCTAAAAAAGTTTTTTATTTATTTTTATGATTTTGTCGGTGAAGAAAATTTAGTCACTTTGGGTAAGCATGCAACTTCGACGTTAAAGTTAGGAAGTTTTCACCTAAAGGCGTACTTACTTCCAAAGGTAATACAAATTGTTATGTGTTCCTACCTACTGAATATCTTGTTGACAGGCCCATGTTGTGTAATTCAGTCTATTTAACTATGTACGGCGAAGCGAGGAAAGGGTAATGAGTAACTGTCTATGCATGTATGTCTATGTGGGTATGTGGATGTTCCACCATAGCGTCGCCCCTATTGGTCCGATTTTGACAAGCGAGGTGTCTATCGATTCGTCTTCATATATAGACAACTCGGTTGAGAAAAAAAAAATTAGAAAAAAAGTGACTACAGTCGGGTAAAAAAATAGCTTTTTTTTACCCGACTGCAGTCAGGATTTAATTTTTGCACTTATACTTGTTATACTTCAACTTATTATTGTACTTTTGCAAAGGGATCCCCACATTTTACTATAACGCCCGGCATTATTCACTTACAAGTGGAAACCCCCGAAAAATTGTAGCCACTGATGTTATCTTAACAAATAAAACAAAAAATCTGAACAAATATGTAATTGAAGTTCTTTCAGTCAATAACTGTCTGACCAAGTAATTTTGAAAATAGAAGTACAAATAGGTAGGTACACTCAAATGGAAATTAAAAACAGCGTTCCTCTGGACGATGAGCTCTTCCGAGTTGTCGAGAATCTCGTCATCTCGGAAGAGCTCATCCACAAACAGTAATAAACCTGTTGAAATCCGCGCCGACCGCTTCACGCAATCTTTTCTGTCTCACACCTGCGGAATGTGGAACGAGCTATCGTCGGATGTCTTTTCGCGGAGTTACAATATCACCGCTTACTATCAGGATTACCGTCAGCTTGCTTGCCAGTCTTGCTTGTCAGTCACGTAAAAGCAATTGGTGTCAATTAAAAAATGTAGTATAATCTTCTATCTATCTATCTATCTATACTTATAATAAAGCAATAGGAACGACAAGTATGTACAAAAAAGATAATTAAATAAGATATGTTCTAGGGTACATAAAATAAGCTGCTGAACAAGATATTTTTTTTTAAATTCGCGTCTGTCTGTTTGTCTGTCTGTATGTTTGTTCGCGCATCACGTAAAAAATACTGAACCGATTTCGATGCGGTTTTCACTGTTGGGTAGCTTATGTATTGGCTTAAAAACTGCGGTACTTTATATCTCAATCCGATGAGTAGAAACCGAGCAATCGATAAAATATTTTTGACGGCTGAAGGAATTTTGATCAAATGTTGGTATATTGGTATTTTAGGTCCTGGAATAGCACAAAGAGTACTTTTAACCTATAGAAATGACCACGCGTGCAAAGCCGCGGGGATCAGTTAGTACAATAATAAAGAGGACGCAAATTAAAATAAAAGTTAACAATCAGGTAAAACTAAGTAAGAGGGTTAAATTGATTGTATACTAACAACAAAAAAAAGTGAAATAGTTGTTGTTATAAAACATAATATAATATATATAATACACTATACATATATATATAATATACTATACATAAATATATAATATAATATAAAATAAATTTTATTTAATATAATAAATATTAAATAAAAATTGTACCCAAAATACTATATTTATTTGGGTACAAATTTTGTTAGAAAGAAGATAATTAAAAAAAATGGTCTAGCGGACTTAAAATAAGCTACTGAACATATATTTTTTAAATCTTGTCTATCTGTTTGTCTGTTCATGCATCACGTGAAAACTACAGGACTGATTGCGATGTGGTTTTCACTGTTGGATAGTTTAGGTTTTGGCTAAAAAAACTGGTGTATTTGGTATCTCAATCCGATTAGTAGGAGGCGAGTAATCAATACATAACTGTTAAATGGATGAACAAATTTTGAAGAAATTTAGTAGGTATAGTGTACTATATAGATACTTTTGGTACTGGAATAACACATAAGATGTTACAAACCATATAAATTACCACGCAGGTAAAGCTAGTCTTAATAATATCTCAAAGAACTGACAAATTCGCTGTCCGAGATACTTGTTCTTAATATTGTTTCAGCAAATGGGCTTACAATTTAGACCCCGTACCTATTGTCTACTTGCACCTGAAATTTCGTGACAGGCAGCTATGAACAAAACCAGCAACACCTCAAACCTGTTTTCTGAATTATTAATGTTATGATCTATTTACACAGTTGAAGGAAATAAAACAGAACTGAATCACAAACGCAATGTACTGATTGTTTACCAGTTAACAAGCTTCAGCTAAAGTTCTTCATCGGTTGAATGGCTAAAGATAAGATCTTATAATGTTCGCAAACATCCGGTAATCCCCATTCATATTATCTCTATTTTTCCCATTCTAGAAATTTTAAAGTCACATATTTCACTTTCACTTTGTTTCTTCGCGCAAACTGGATCGCGTACTTCCAATATATCATTCATACAAACATACTCTAAGCATACAACATAAAATACATTTTTCTTTTTCTCATGTCAAAGTAGGAAATCAAGCGCGGTAGCGCAAAAGTAGTAGTTCGTCCTTGTCTAGCATGTTGCCGTAGCTTAGTGAAATTATTTTTGGTAGTGTTTGGGACAAATCTTACATTTGAAAACATTTAATTTTACTGATGTAGTTTGTATATTTTACTTTGTAAATACACTAATATCGTTAATCAATTTTAATTTTAAATGAATTTAATTTTTGACTAGAAAATTTCAAATAAAATACATAATAATACATACCAAATTAAAAATATATAGGTAGTATGTCGTTGTATTTATGTGGACACACTATTGAGTAAACAATAAAATTATTACGGCTGCTTGATGACCGGTGTACTTTTTGTGTTTCCAGCTTAATCTTTCAGTAAAATTATATAAAATGGTGTATTTTTGCTGCGTAAATACTTGCAAAAAGGAATGGTATCGTGGTTGTGGCATAATTTTCCACAGGTGAGCTATTTTACAAGTTTTTAAAACAGCTATGGAGTCGGGCGTCCAGTATGGCTGGCGTTGTAAGTCTGTGTCGATTGTACTTGCCTCAGTATGTTCTTACATCGAATCAACGCATGTGGTCGATGGAGAATATATAAAAGTAATATGTTAGCCATTAAATATAATAAAAAAATGAGTTTCTTTTACTTCCATTGAAATCCACACTGACTGAACATATATATATGAACAACTTATCATCATCCCCATCAGGTATTTACACAGGGTATTTACCTATATTTTGACTTTTGACATTTGACGTTTGAAGTTTGAAGTTTGACTTTAAAGTTTGACATTATGTCACGAGGCGGTCCTAGGCTTTGGGCTTGCTCCACCAGCCCCGGGACCAAGCCTCAGTGGACAACATAAAAGGGTCAGGAACTATTGGAAGCACAGGAACAGGAGGAGATGACAATCAACAGCGGCTTACGAATGTGGAACAAAACTATACGGATGAAGGTATTCTCATATATATTTAAAAGACTCATATATATTTGTAATAAACTTATGTAGATATTTTATAACATATTATTTTGTAAAATTGCAGTTCTGCTAAAAATCAATATCGGAATGACAATTTAAGAATGACAGGTTATTTGAATTTAGAATTAATAATGACAAACTATCAAATGGAATGAAATGGATTATGAAAGAATTAAGAGATCAAATGAGTATTCTTATGAAAGAGGTTTTGTCCTTGTTACAATTTGATATTTGACGTTTGACGTTTGACATTTGACAGTTGACGTTTGACATTTGATAGTTGATATCATGGGCTGTGTTCACTTACACGCTCGAATCATCGGCGAATCACGCCCGACGACGCCGAAATATATCTTGAGGATTATAAGATGAACAAAACCTTTAAAATAAAATACTTTATAATTATGATTATTGTTTTTTATTTATAATACCAAATATAAGTTTAATTTAGGTAAATAACTTTCCAAAATAGTAATAATGTATATGTCAATATATAATATATATCTAACATGCATATCAGTATCTTTTAATTAAATTTTAAATTAGTAAAAAGGTTCAGGTACCAATCAGTCCTTACAAGTTTTAAATTTCATTGAATTTACGAAATAAGAACTGTCTGCTTCATAAGAAATCTTGAAAAATTATACTTTATTATCAATTAGGTATATCTACTACCAACCAGTCCTTACAAGTTTGAAATTTCGTTGAATTTACGAAATAAGAACTGTCTGCTTCCTAAGAAATCTTGAAACATACTTCAATAGTTTATTTTATTTACATGCCTATACTAAAAAATCATTCAATCTCTGCGACTGGCAGGCGACGCTTGTCACAACTTAAACTATTTAGTTTTAACTGCATATTATCTGTAAGTAATATTAACTAAGTGTGAGATCCTAATAGGTATTATGGTACTGTAAAAAATATTTATAACAGTGTGTTTTACTTTTAAATAAATTATGGGAACTTAATTATTATGTTGTTTCATTTTAGTAAAAACCATTTATTTTCAATTAAAAATTTAATAAAAATCAATAAAATATCCTAAGACATAAAAAACTTAAAATTAGAAATGTATACAATATTAAAGTTCTTAATTGATACATACACAGGTTTTTATAAAGCACAACAATTTTCAATCCAATCATAGCTTTCTGGTCTTTTGTATTCTCTTTCACAACGAGAATTGCGTGAACTAGTCTCATCAATACCATCCTCTACATACCCATACTTGCGATCGTCAAACATATTGAATACTTACATGTTATTATTTTCAATGAACCATTTCTTTACTAAAATAACATTTCTTAATGCACAGTGCTTTTTATGATAAAAACAATTAAGAGCACTTCTGGCATTACAATAAAGTTTATTTAATTGCAATAAATTCGGACAACCCTGTTTACCAACGTCTATTACACTACACTCATTACAAATACTTTTTAACCATTTGATTTTTTTCCATTCCTTTGACTAAAATGTTTTTATTTGTTAAAATTGGAATAACAATTCTTTTAAATTCACGATAGTCAATATAACCTTCACTCCAAAATATACCACGTCGTTTTTCTATCCAAGAAACGGTTTTCTTTTCTGTATCACTCAAATTGTAGTATGGGTATGGTGGTTTTATTAAGAACACTTGAGTATAATCATTAGTAGCTAGTGCAAACGCCTTTATAATAAAAAAAATATAAGAATCTTTAAATCCTTGTAAATCTACTATCATGTGCCCTGGATTCATAATATCTTTTTAACTATACTACTCAAAGGTTTGTATTCAACAATGCAGTTGTTTAGAATCAAACAGAAAGCTGATATGTCTTGTGGAAACTCTGTGACAGCTTCAACGTCGATGCGTACGTCTATTGGTCCTGTCTTAAGAATTTCGTTCTGTCGTGAACAATCAATCACCAAAAGTGGTGCCTTAGATTTAAAATCAGCATAACTTAATAAAGGTTCTGGACGACGTCCGTAATACGACTGTTGAAATCTAGTATAGCGCTCGTATATTAAAGATATCATCGGCGAATTTAATATTTAGGTTTTCATAAGGGAAGTAGCAAGAGTTCAGGAACACTTGCAGATTTTGTATGTTACAGTGGTCAAACTGAGACGTGTCTTTATCAGCATGACGCATACGATTTGTTTGTAAGGCTACGATTACATATCGCGGTTTTTCTACTTGAGAAGATGTTTTGATAGCCCAAGTATGTATTCTAGTTTTTGGTAGGGCTGGATATTCATAAAGATCCCAATTTCTAAATATCATATTAATGGGTCGATCTTTTTCTAGATATTTAAGCAAATTAATTCGTTCGCGATCAGATACTTTTATATGAGGAACGCGCCAACTAATATTTTTAATATCAACACTTTCGACATATTCACCAGCATCTAATTTTACTGCATTGAGATTTGTGCTACTTCTAAGTAATATTAATTCATGTTTGCAGTTCATAATAATCTTGTTATAGTCTTCAGCGAAACCAAGTATTTGATTAAGAGGTACGGATAGTGAAAAACTACCTGCCCAATTATTTGTTGTTCCATTGATATTCCACCCGCATGACTTTGACATCTTTGATTCGTTGTCATTCATTAAAATTAGAGATTTAATTGTGGTTGTAATGCCCGCATTTTTTATTTTATCTATTTCTACACCATTTAGCTCATACCGGATATCTTGAAAGAAAAATAGTGCAGGGTTGCTGGTGAAGTGCACTTTGATTACTGCTATTTTTGTGTCACGCTTAATAACATTCAGAACACCTTCTATGTACAGAGTATTGGCTGAAGGTAAAACGTATAGATCTTGTTGATTAATAGGTATTCGTATTTCATCATTTTCACGAAAGCTATTGACATATGGTTTATACGTATGATATTCTATACTTTCAATGGTATTATCAACACGAGGAGAATCTGCTATATTAAGGATACTCATTTTAATAGTCCAATTAGTTTAAGAAACTTCTTGTTTTCTTTCGTTAGTTTTACTTTAGGTCTTCTTTTGTTGATGGTGTGGTTAGAAATGCGACAATTCGATGTCTGTGGTGAGTTTTTATGATAGTCAATCATTTTCTCCTTATATGTAAATACAATTGGATATCTTCACCTCGTAAATTTACTAAATTATTATTTGCATCCAATATTCTAATAGTTATTGAGCTGATGTTGTTCTAATTGATAGAAAAATAAATGATATTCTTTGGTATTTCAATAATCCTATAACCAGGCGGCACGTTTGGAGGAAATTCATGAATTATATGACTGGGTGTACCGTTAGTGTATGAGCCACTAATGATATCACATTTTATCCTTAGCACGGTAGTCGAAAGAATGTTGACAGGATGAGAAGATTCGTTTAATATATTCGCTTTTAGTGTCTCTTTATTGAAACCATATACTTTTGCAAGGATCGGGCTCTTTTTAAAATGTATATCTTTAGTACAAGTGATGGAAGTTTTTAACGTATTATTATTACATATTAACTTTAAAGAACACCCATTCATATGTTGTTCTAAATAATCACTTAAGTCACTAAGTTCATAGGATCCTTCTGGGATTTGTATGACTTCATTTTTACCGAAATATAACATGTTATTGGTACTATCTATATTAGGTATACAATTAAATGTTGAAAAGTACAGCAGACCACATTCATATTCTCCATTGAGTTTTAAACCTGGTGAATAGTTCGTTGTTGATAATGGAGTGGAGGTTGATATAGATAGCGTAAGAGACATAGTGATACTGATAGTAAATCAACATTTCATTATCTTAAATGAGATTTCCAATAGTTTTTTAAATATTTAATACATAAATGACCACAATTTATTGCATCATAACTTTGATACTTTACATAATTATAAAATACTTCATGATTATTTAGGTACTTGATTAACTCTAATGGTGGTGTTAAATCACCGAATCTATCAAAATATTCGCAATAATCATTATTTTTCACGTAGGCTACCCAATGTGTTCCAGGATTTTGGTGATCATCCAAATTAATAATACCACATTCAATACGTTTGTTTTTGTTTTTTTTATCTCGCATATAAACACCTCTAAAATAAGGTATATTACTAGCATGCTCTATAATATCTAAATCGGTTAGAGCACGGTTGGGTAACCTCTTATTTAGTTTTTTGGAGATCTCAAAAACATACCGCTACCCTTTTTGTATGGTTTATAAATAACATCCTTTTCCCAGTGCTATAGCTTCCATTTCTTGGTTATGGCGTTCAGATTCATGAATATTTTGTTTTGCTGATTTATAATCATTGATAGCTTTTGTAATACCCGCAGCACCACCCGCCAAAGCACCCAATGCTGCCCAGCAAATATTGGTATCAAAGGTAATATTCCTCCAGTTTTAGGTATAGGTATTACACGCGGCATGCGAACTTTATTTTTGATGAATATGTTTTTTGCTATAGCATAAGCAATTTTAATAGCAGATTTATTACTTAATTAGGCTTTAATTTTTTCAATTTTGCACGTATACGAGAAATTATAGTATTACATTTTTTAACACCGGCACCCAATTTTAATTTTGTTTTCATAGCTTTTCCCACTACCCAGGAGGCAAGTTTTTCTCTAGTATTAGCGTCTTTTGATCTAAGACGTCTTTTAGCCATGTTTGAGAGTTCAGCGTCTGCTTTATGACGATCTTCTAAACTAGAATTATTCGAGTAAGCAATGTCGTGTTGTTTACAAGCTTCGTCCAATTTATTAACTCCTTGGTCACCACGTAATAATCGTTCTCGTAATCTTGTACCAGGTCCACAATAATTATAACCAGGTAAATGTAACTCAAACGGAAAATTATTTATTACTTTATTAATGAGTCCACCTCCTTCCATCGGTTATATGTAAATGATTATATTATATGTGCCATAACTTTTTATAGATTGTAACATTTCATTTTTATTAATCCATGAATTTTCATTTTCACAGAAACCTAACCATTAAACAAACAACTTGTTACCTTTTCTTTTCAACACTTTTTCAACCAAATAAATATCAGGATGTTTAGTTTTTTGAAGTTCTTGTTCATAAAACGAACCTAATATCATTTGTTTGTATTGTTCTTCTAAATTATACGTTACAAGGATTGTGTTATTTACTTTTACTACTGTAAACAGCTCAGTTGACCAATTCGGTGTATAACCCTTTTGAAAACATTCTTTATACTTACTGATGCGAACTTGGTCTCCCACTAGAAAATACCCTTCTTTTTTTAAAACACGTTTTTGTGATTTTATGATATTATTTAATACAATACTTTTGTTCGATGGAACGTCTTTTGGTTTTAATTTAATTGTACGATGCAAAGTGTATTTACTAATAATTTTTTGTTTGGGCTTTCCATTCCATACATAATTTCCAACTAAATCAAAATACTTATAAAGTTTGTTCTTTATTGTTCTAATGAACCGTTCTACTATAGATGCTTTTTTAGTAAAAAAGTAGAGTAATGATTAATATTATATTCACTCAATATTTTTTTTAAAGCAATGTTATAAAATTCTGTTCCTAAATCTGTTTGCAAATTTATAGGTGATCGTCTTTTTATAACATTTTCGAAAGCATTCGCTATTTCACACATAGATTTACTTTTAACGGGAACTGTCCATCCAAATTTAGAAAAAGCATCAATCATAACTAGAATATACTTATAACCTGAATTAAACTGGCTTAAGTTTTTTATATGAATTAAATCAGCTTGCCACAATTCAACGATATATTTTATTACAACACAGCGACGAGTAAAATTTCTACGTGCTTGCTTATAATTTCATTAACAATTTCTACTTTTGTAATTTTTTAGTGAGCGGTTAATTAATGTGATTTATTGGATGTTTAATTTCACTTTGGTGTTGACTTATATACGCTTCAATTTGACTCTGTATTTCTTTCAATTTTTTATCTATTTCTTGCTTGGTGTAGCAACTTTTTTTAATGAGCTGCTCTTTAAATTCTGTTTGAGATTTATTAAACTCATCCAGTAAACGTAAGCGTTTATGAACGTGATGGCCAAACTTATCTATATTCATAGCAGCAAAGGTATTGATTGATGGACTTTCAACATTAAACTGAGTATTCTATCGATACAATATTGTTTATATCTAACTAATTATACCGTATTCGTGAAGTTCTTCAATTATTGATATAATTTCATTATCTAAACTAGTATTTCCAGCATCACGAGATGCGATCAATAGCTTTAATGTCTCAACCAATTCATTGGGGTCATCTCAGTATATATAGTCCACGTTCGGTTTTACCTTTTTTAAGACTGGCAATCCTGATCCTTGTACATGACTTTCAGTACTTGTAGTAATTTCTTTACCCAGTTTAAAAAGTGGTTTTATAATATTTAAGTATTTTACGCCTTTATTCGTTTTAATTGTTTTTTTTGGATCATGATCACGACGATGTACATTTGTATCTAACAACATTTGTTTATAGTTGCGCTTATCATCTTCAGTTATTATAGATAAATTCGTGTTTTTTTAAACAGTAACTCATTAAGCCCAGATGTCTTAGCATACAATCGTCCTCCTATACTAATTTCATTTTCATTTATAGACACATGTAATGATCCCATTTTTAATTTACCTTTTTCTAATCTAACACCAAAAGGAACGTCTTGAAATACATCCTCTGATAAAGTCCATGAAATATCATCCGGTTCGAAAGATTGAAAGGATAAACCACTCTTATCAAGAGTTTTACTTTCATCTTCATCCTCAGATTCATCTTCAGTTAATTTATCAATTACACTTGCATCAGACATACTATCTTTGGCAGTGAATATAAAATCATTATTTAATTCATCATCTACCTCATTGTATTTAACTTTTTTAATTGAATAGGCATTTCTTGATCATAATTAAATGAAACACTTTTTGTAACCATTTTATTAAGAGGATCTGTTATTGGTTTTAATGCAGATTCGATTGCCATCTCAGCATCTGATTTTAAACTTCGCATTAACTTTACCTTTCCTTTAACAACATCTGCAGATTTCCCAATTTGTTGTTTTAACGTCTTTTCTAAATTTTCCATAATGACTGTAATAAGACCTATATCTTCCAATGTCGGACTTTTGAATGAAGTTTATATTAATATATAACGCATTTATATATTATACACTACCAGCTAATCGATAATAACAAAAGTGTCAAAGTTTTTTCTGTAACCTCCTTTGTTTTTTCACACTCTTTATTAATTAATAAATATGGGACACTCCAAATTTCTTTACACATCTCACGAAACTGATTCCATGACATATCTGTATTAACATGTTCATCATAAGCATGTCTAAGGTTAATTTCATCTTGCTTAAAAAGAACAATAACATTTGCGTTGTCTCTAATAAGTTGTTTCGGTATTTTACTATATGTTTGATTTAAGTAAAAACAATCAATTTGTTTGTGTCACCCTGTAGCAAAATAATCACGTATATTATTCTGTTTTTCACAAGCCACGTCATCAAATATTATCACTGAGTCTGTCTTTGCGTCTATTGGACTCAACACTTCATCATTTCCTTTAAATTTATAATAATTAATCGCAGATACCAATTTGAAAACATTAGCTAAGAATATATAAATCGGTTGAAATAAAGTTTTTGAGAATATGTACACGTTTAAGAATTTTAATCCGTTTTCATGTAAAAGAAGACCAATCAATAAATTGGTTTTGCCGCAGTTTGAGGGGCCACAGACAATGCAGCGAATAGAATTAGGAAGAAGCGTACTATGTTTGTGAGTCTTTCCAGTAGTAATTGATGTAAAAATTTGGTTTAAATTCATAGTACAAGGTTGTTTAACGAACAACATGTTAGAGTTATTTGACTAAATTCAAGTTCAACGAGATATTTTATATCCAAAACATTATCATAGGTCTATTGAACGCACAGCGGTAATTTTGGGAATTCTACTCCCAGGAGTGAGCGTAAGCGAAAGTCCTGCAGTGAGCGAAGCGAACGTAAGGAGTAGAATGGAGTAGAATTCCCAATATTATCCTACTGACCTACGGTGCCGAAACGTGGACACTCACGGTCAAACTAGTCCACAAATTTATGGTCGACATAGCTCAAAGGATAAACAGGCTGAAGTGGCAGTGGGCTGGTCACATTTCCCGAAGAACTGATAACCGTTGGGGTAGACGAGTTCTCGAGTGGAGACCACGTTTAAGCAAACGTAGAGTAGGACGCCTTGTGGCCAGGTGGAGTGACGACCTGCGAAAAGCAGCTAGCGAAAATGGTTGAAGAGAGCTGAAGACCGAGCTCAGTGGCGTGCATTAGGAGAGGCCTACGTCCAGCAGTGGACAGATATAAGCTGATGATGAGATGATGATGATGATTAATTTTCTCATTAATCCCTTTATTCATATAATTATTTTTAATTTTAGTACGGTTTATCGGTATTAAAGCTTGTTTTTTAGTATTTTATACTATAATTTATGTTATCATGAACATGTTTTTTTATGTAAAATATTTCTCCGCTCGCTTTCTTGCAAGCTATGGGAGTGATTTCGTGACTTGTGTAACAGTGTTACCAATGTGTTAACATCTTTCCTCTCGCTTTCTTGCAATCTAAGGGAGTGATTACGTGTAAAGTATAACTGTTTTAACAGATGTTACACATCATATGCGATTACTGTAAGGCTCGCTCGTTTTTATTTTTATGGGAACATAGAAAATGCTTGCGCAAATATTGTCGTATACATTTGCGGTTCGAATAGGTATCTCAACTACTGCCTCAAAGTTACACAACGACATAAAGGCGCGAACTCACCGTCATCACGGCATGCGTCCCGCGTGCCACCAGTAAGTCTTGCTAAATGCGTGTTGGCAACATTTTTATGACGGTTGTGGGCTATAAATAGGGAATGAATAAAGGAATAAATACACAAACGTTCCTGTCCTTCCGAAACGGTCTTGGAGCTAAGCCGCTGATGTATGACTGGCTGAAATTGCCATGAAAACTATGGAGAATATATTTGTTTGAAAGATTTGTTTTATGATAGTTGAGTAAAAATGTCTTAGTACTTTTGCCATAGAAGAAATAATACTACTAACGTACAGAAAGCTCACTCCACTATAAGCCAAGTAAATAAAAAAAAGCACGCTTGCCCTGCCAAAAAAGAGCTTTTGCAATGAATTATATACTGTTGAAATGTGTTTACCTTCAATTTGATACCCATATTGTAAATTTCGAAGAAAAAATGTTTATTTAGAGTTTGAAAATGGTGCCATACTGAGGTCACATTGAATACTTAAAAAAAAAATAGCCTATGTAACTCCGGGGGATGTAAGGATTCTAACGATACTCCATCCGTCTAAATCTGTTTAGGCATTTAAAAGTTATGGTGGAATAAAGAAACTCAAATACATACAAACATACATGAATGCTAAAAACATTACACTCCTTTTTTTTCTGCAGTCGTGTAAAAAGCGACTCTTGCCACCACTTAATAAAGTGCAATTCAGCTCGCACGACCTTGATGCGTATCATTTTGTATGCGTCTCTCTTTCTAACGCGTAAGTTTATCTCAGTCTACTTGCGGCAACCCACTGATAAAGTACCGCGCGCGTTACAGAAATTAGCGCGCGCAAGTACAACGAGTGAGACAGGCCTGCTTTTTCATCTTATTTAAAAACGTGATACAATTTATGTAACGTATAGTATTATATGAAATTGCCGAATTAAGCTAATTTTGCCATATGGATGGGTTTTGTTACTAAATTATCTATAAGAACTAATACTACTTAATACTAAATTATATACAGTGTAAAAATAACCAATAAAAATACAAGCATTTATATGTAGCTAAATGTGATTAAAAGTTCAAACTCATCTCCACAAAATGTTAAAGAAGAAATAGAACAACTGCATACCTCCACTGGCCTCCAATAACAACATAAACCACTTACTCTGTCTGCTTCAAAGGATTTAAAACATCCAAGAGAAATTATCAGGTGAAAGCGCTCAACAACCGTGAGATATTTATCTTCTCTCGCGTAAATCTCTCGTAGCAGTCGTAGCCGTGTAGCAGTCGTAGCAAACTGTCTACGGCAATAGCTACGACTAGCCTACGACGTATCTTCTTCAACTTCCATTTGAGGAAGGTAAATGAATTAAAAAAATAAAACAAAAACCATTCATTTTTATTTATTGTACACGAAATAAATCCAGCTGATTTTCGAGTTAGTTTTGTGGGTTTTGAATGAGTGAGTGAATGAGACGTTAAATCCGTTATAATAATTAGACGAAATAGTATACTTATATTTGACTTAGCCCTGCACTTATTGGACACTATTATAGTACTTCAGTTTAAAATAATACAAGAACGATTTAGACTTTGTTTTTTAATTTTTTGACTTCTTTGAGGCAAGGAATTATTATGAAAGCAATCCTTCAACGTACGAGATATCCTACTGCCTACATTTCACATACAATTTTAATCCGCATAATTACCTCACAGGTTTGCATAAAGCTCATTTACCATCAGTTCATTACCGTATCCGTAAAAGTTACGCTTAAATTTTAGGGAGCCGGGAATAATTAAAAGAGTTCCAGCTTAGCAGTTTCAAAGCTGATTTCGTTCATATGTGTTCGAGGCAAAGCTCTTTCGCAGTGGCGTCTAAAAAACGTGGCGATTTTACCGCAACAAAGCAAGGGTAGGGTAATGAAGTTAACAGTCTATGTATGTATGTATGTATGTGAGTATATATGTGAATGTTCTAATATAGCGTAGACCCTATTGGTCTGTTTTAACGAACAAGGTATAAATCGATTTGTCTTCATGTATAGAGTGTCATAGGCTATTTTTCACCCGACTACGGCGAAACAAAGGAAGGGTAACGTGTTTAAACTAATAACATGGTACGATTTCGACAAGCGAGGTGTCAATCAATTCCTCTTCATTTATAGAGTGTGATAGGCTTTTTTTAAACCTGACTACGCCGAAGCAAAGGAAAAGTTATGTGTTCAAATTAAAAAATGGTCTAATTTTAACAAATGAGATAACAATCGATTTATATTCATCACAAGAGTGCCATAGGCTATTTTTTTACCCGATCGTAGTCGGGTTTTAGTTTTTGAGCTTATGTCTTGTTGATATGACTGGGAACACGGTAGCATGTACTCCTATTTCATTTATGATCAAGCATTGGCCCATGTAGTGTCACTTATATCAATACTTATGTCTTCAGAGTACAGTAATGTAATAGACGATACAAAATGTTACCCCGAGAATATATTTGAATAGATGACCTGCTCTATCCGTAGAACAAAGTTCAAACAATGTATTTATTTGCTATTTCCATTCTATGATACTAGTCCATTGTTTGAAACAATATTAGGTATCATTCTCTAACTACCATACTTATCTTTGCATAGTGTAATGTGTCAAAGTCATTTATTGTAAACTAGCGACTCGCTTGTGTTTCTCCCGGGTGGCTAAGGATTTCCCTTTATTTGAAGGTACACACGATTCAACCCGTGTTTTGACTGACTAGTTTGAACAAAACACGGTAAATTAGTCGTACACGGACACAGCCTTGTGGTTTTTTTGTGGGTAGTACCTACATTATTTTATGTATCATCAATAATTTTCGCAGCGCACGTACATAATGATTTTTATAGGCCAATTTTTGATACGCTGGGTTACATTATTGCAATTTACATAGGGGTCCTTTTTTTAAATATTTTTTACAATCATATTTTACTCGCTGTTAATGTAGTTTTCTATAAATGAAAGACTTTTTAAATAAATTTAGTATTTTTTGAGTTTATCCATTACACAAAAACATACAAATAACTTTTTCATTTTATAATATTAGTATAAATTAGCAATGTAAATGCACTTTTAAAAATCTAAATTAACATCTAATGAACAAGGAGAAAACATAAAATATGATATATAGACCCAAACAATAAAATTTGGCAAACTATATATGCATTGAGTTTGAAAATACAATTTTCTCCTTAAAATACCCTTCTTTCTACCGGTGTTTGGAAATACGCCCGTTAGAAAAGAGAGCACCAAAAACCGATATACTTCTAAAACTTTGATCATTTTTATAGTTCAAGCCAACCAACCAATAAATGAACCAATTTGTCCAATGAGTTTGTATTACTAAGAGTGACAGATAGCAGACAACTTTGATAAGAGAAGACTCCGTAGCATAGAGCGTTGCAATTATAATATTGTATGTAGAAAAAACGCTTACGTCTAAAAAGCGCTAGATGAAAGCGCTCACAACAAGAAGCAGTAACCTTTTTATCCTTTACAGGCTGCGCTGTTTCGCTTCTTTTGGTCGCGGTCTATAGGATCGCTTTGAGCGAACCTGATCCAACTGTAACTTAATTTCAACTTCGATAGAACTCTTTTACAAGATATAAACAAGGTACATGGAAGTTAGTTTCACCGTTGCTCGGTAATGATGTGTCTTTCTTTGGGGTGAAATAATTACGCACTGTTTTTTATTTTCTTGAAATAATTCCAAATATACAGAAACAAATAAGAAACTGAGGCCGGGGTCTGTGTATATATGTGCCTTCATTATCGCCTGCACCGCTATTAGGACAGTGATCTCAAAATGACCACTTTTCACTTTTAACTGACCGATTCCGAAACAAGACATAAATTCCAAAACTAAAGCCTCTACGGTCGGGCGAAAAATAGCCTATGACACTCTTGCGATGAAGACTAATCGATTGATTTTCGCTTGTCAAAATCGGACTAACAGCAGTCGTTAAGCCATGTCAGAGGTCTTCGGGCGGCCTGACAAGCTCTGACACCAGAGGCCAGCGCTACCTCATACGACAAACTAAAACTATGCTGAACCCGTAACTACTATAGTAGGCATCGTATGAATACGCAGATAATGTGGTATTATAGTCAAAGGATGCAGTGTATAAAATGCTGTAAGAAAAGTCAGTCTGGGTCTAATACTGAATTACTGATCTAGTTTATAACCACCATCTACACAGATTACTATCTTCGAAGCAATCTCTAAAAAGATCAGCCAAGCAACAATTAATCAATTACCTACACTACCAAAACATATAATTACGCGATCATGAAAAACTCAATAAAATAAACGTATTTTCCAATTTCCCAGCTATTTTTGTTACCAAATAACTATATTGTTATTGTAAGCTCTTACAATATTCGCAAACGTTATCCAATTTCGTGTCGGTCGTTAAATAATACAAAACTGAATTTTATATTCTGAAAATATCCTCCGTCGCACAGTCCATTTATGTGTTGAAACCTTTGAATAGGTTATTCGACTATTCTGGAAAATCATTTGCTTGGTTATTAAAAGTACCTAAACACTCATTCTTTTTTTATTTTCTCGTAAGCTGCCATATTGTCAGTTATTTTCCAGCTAATTTTGACTTGTGAAAGTCCTATGATTTTGCCCATTTACAACAAAAAAACACTTTGACTTTGACTTTGAAAAATTACTTCCGCCAAAACTTCTGTCATGGTGGCGGCATACAGCGTTTGCAATCACGTGACCATATAATCAACATTAAAGATGATTTAAGTAAAATTTTATTAAAATTAATAAATATTTTTACTCAAAGTAATATTAAACTGACATTTAATTAGATACACTTTTAGGACGACAGCAATCCGAGATATATCTTCACTAAAGTCAAAAAGCCCGATGTTTGATAGAGGATGAAGCAGTGGATAAACTATGGCTGAACTGTACTGCCATTTAGCGGAGGTTCGTGGAACGTTTTGTTGGTTTAAACTGACTGTACATTTACAGTTTCTCTCCGTATGTAAATACGGTTTCAGTTGTACAGGCAGTTTTCACGAATACCTTATTTATATGAATGCTTCAAATAATAAATAGATTTATATTCCTGAAAAGTTTTTGCAGTGATCGTTTATTTTGTTACAATATCTAATATTGAGCCTCTGAGACCGATTTGATATTTTGAAATCAAATTAGCAAATGCAAGAATGAGGGTATTGTAATTCTCAGCTTATTTGTGTATGTCAGTTCGTTTTTGGCCCTATAGATCACTATAGATAAAAGGCGATTTTGATGATTCTTACGACAATCGATTTGTCTTAATCTTACGAGTGTCACTTAAAAACTTGACATTAATTAAAATTGAAAATGGCGACAACCAGACGTAAAAAGAATAAGGAAAAAAATAAATCGATGAACTGTGTTAAGTTGAATAAGTATTTGAAAATCATCTTTAAGTTCTTATCATCTTATCATTTTTAATTTCGAATGACCATTTAGGATCTATAGCGATATAAAATTGGTTAGCAACCATTCGCAGTCGGGATTTTATTCTTGTTCACAGTTTCAATACCAAGACATAAGTTCAAAAAGCATATGGCAAACTTGAGATGAAGACAAATCGATTGATACCTCGGTTGTCGTAACGAGAAGTTTTTTAGTTTGAACTCATAACCCTTACTTTTCCTTGCCGTAGTCGGGTAAAAAAACAGCCTATATCACTATACCTGAAGACGAATCAATTGGTACCTCGCTTGTCAAAATTGGACCAAGTTTTTAGTTTGAACTCATAACACTTACTTTTCCTTGCCGTAGTCGGGTAATTTTTTTTTGTCTATTACACTTTATACCTGAATACGAATCAGGTGGTGTGACCACGAGAATAGTTATTACTCGTGATCACACCAGTGTGACAAAAGTGGGGAAGTGTTTCCATAGTGGGGAAAAAAGACGAAAACCAAAGAAGATAAAACAAAACAATATAACCATATGTAACATCAAGAATCAAATGGCAATAATCTCTTCACCAATCATTACAAAACACGACACAAATTATATCAGTTTAAACGCTCATTCAAACAAACTTTAAACTAGCAAAGCAGATCATGATGCAAAATGATGCAGTATTATGATGCTCGGCAGACTCCATCTCAAGTTACTGAGCTGACTGCGAGCAACGAGCTAGGAAATATAACTTACAAACTTGTACAATTTTATCTGTTGAGTAAATACTTAAAATACTCAACGTTGCTACACATACTGTCATAAATGTTAATGCTTCCGTGCAGGACAAAGGTACCTATTTAAAGATGGACTTAGAGCAGGAAATATGAAGGTAATCATAAAAGCCAACAATAGAAGGTCCCCGAGTACATACTCGTGTGGGTTATTAGCTTTCGAGTTAAGATGTGATGTGAGAAAATATTGTTTTAGTCAAGAGGCCAGTGCGTCGACTGTGCAAAAGTTTTATAATATGTGGTAAAAATTCTTTCTTGGCGCATGATGCAATTTTATGAGATGAATGTTTTAATAAAGAACATTTTGTGGAGAATAAAGAAGTATGAGGACTGTGAAAAGTTTTTTGAGAAGGGAATTATATATCTAAGTTTTTGCTGCTAAATAAAATGTCTACTTCATCTCATGCAATACCTATAGCAAACATTCACAATAGGTATAGCAAACATTCACAATAGGTATAGCAAACATTCACAATAGGTATAGCAAACATTCACAATAGGTATAGCAAACATTCACAATAGGTATAGCAAACATTCACAATAGATATAGCAAACATTCACAATAGATATAGCAAACATTCACAATAGATATAGCAAACATTCACAATAGGTATAGCAAACATTCACAATAGATATAGCAAACATTCATAATAGGTATAGCAAACATTCACAATAGTTATAGCAATCATTCACAATAGGTATAGCAAACATTCACAAAAGTATAGCAAACATTCACAATAGATATAGCAAACATTCACAGAAGGTATAGCAAACATTCACAATAGGTATAGCAAACATTCACAATAGATATAGCAAACATTCACAATAAGTATGGCAAACATTCACAATAGGTATAGCAAACATTCACAATAGGTATAGCAAACATTCAGAATAGATATAGCAAACATTCACAATAGATATAGCAAACATTCACAATAGATATAGCAAAAATTCACAATAGGTATAGCAAACATTCACAATAGATATAGTAAACTTTCACAATAGATATAGCAAAAATTCACAATAGGTATAGCAACCATTCACAATAGGTATAGCAAACATTCACAATAGGTATAGCAAACATTCACAATAGGTATAGCAAACATTCACAATAGATATAGCAAACATTCACAATAGATATAGCAAACATTCAGAATTGGTATAGCAAACATTCACAATAGATATAGCTAACATTCACAATAGATATAGCAAACATTCACAATAGGTATAGCAAACATTCACAATAGGTATAGCAAACAATCACAATAGATATAGCAAACATTCACAATAGGTAAAGCAAACATTCACAATAGATATAGCAAACATTCACAATAGGTATAGCAAACATTCACAATAGGTATAGCAAACATTCACAATAGATATAGCAAACATTCACAATAGGTATAACAAACATTCACAATAGATATAGCAAACATTCACAATAGGTATAGCAAACATTCACAATAGGTATAGCAAACATTCACAATAGATATAGCAAACATTCACAATAGGTATAGCAAACATTCACAATAGGTATAGCAAACATTCACAATAGATATAGCAAACATTCACAATAGGTATAGCAAACATTCACAATAGATATAACAAAAATTCACAATAGGTATAGCAAACATTCACAATAGATATAGCAAACATTCACAATAGATATAGCAAACATTCACAATAGGTATAGCAAACATTTGCAAGACACATTACATATTTTATTATTACATACTAGCTGTACTCGCGGCTTTGTCCGTGTGGTCGTTTTTTTGGGATATTAGGGTCTTATGTGTGTCCCATGTGTCTCCTGTGTGTTAATTACCAATATACCAAATTTCACAAAACTTCGTACAGACGTCCAATTGTTTTTATCTTCACTGTACAGTCATTTTGATCCTTACTATTTTGTCATAAGCCAAGCTATTTATAAGCTATTTTTATTCATTCAAGCCCATTCAAATCACAGGAAAACTAGATACGTCGATACACCAGCTTAGATATTCCACGAGAATAGCTCGTTTATTTAAGCGCGTTCGTCGCGTAGGTTTAAACGACAACTATAAAATAATATAAACAAATCTTCCAACCAGCACATCACTAGAATTCCCCTTAGCAGAATACACACGCGGAGAGCTCGAGACCCTTGACGCACTAAGAGAATTAAACAAACTCTCTCGTATAAAATGTATGACTACCCTCTAGCGGCTCAAAGTGGGTGTAATTTATTGTTCCGTCTATTTAACGTACTTGATATATCAGTTAAAAGATGAATTTTATTAGAAAACTTGTATAATGGCGGGTTCATGTAGTCAGGTCATACTTCTGTAATTTATAGGTTAAACCAAGAATGTTTAAAAAAAAGTTGGATTCAACACTGTCAAATTGAAAGTGGAGCAGACATGCTAACACGCTCGTAGGCACAAGCCTCATGCACACAATTACACCATATTATGCCGATCGCCTGCGACATCGCAGCAAGATTTTTGTGTTAATTCTGTCAAGAACACACGAAAAAAAACTTTGGGATGAAATTGTGTTTCAACCACAAATTATCTACACACGCAGCAACCATTTGCTTCACTCGTTTGTTTTTCCGTCTATTTATAAACCTTCTTCCCCAACGGTTAAATGCTTCATGGGCTAAACGCTAGCTTCATGATCATCATCATCAGTCGCATGACGCCCATTGCTTAAGATAGGCCTCCCAATAAAACTCCACAACGAGCAATTGCTTGAGGGCCCCAACTGTTAGCTATTGACAAAAAGCCTTGCCACTGCGATACCTCTGCGATAGACGGTTGGACGAATTGTTAGTGATCCTGACTACTCAACCAACAGTCGACGGTCTAGGTGCAATCATTTGTGTGATGAGCAGAAATTGTTATTTCCGAGTCATGTATGTAATATTCGTATCTATGTATGTTTATTCGTTGACTAGTACCAATAGTACAGGGTATCCTAGTTTAGTAATAGCGATCAGACTACGAAAACTGTCAAAATTGGCGATTTTCATGCCATTGACTTGCGTTACCGCGCTATAATAGCTAACACTTAGTCCACCTCGTCGGGGCATCCTACGCTCCTTCTCCAGGCCCATAGTCGCCGAACGAGAATCTTTTCTTCCCCAACGGCTATCGGCTCTAATGTGGTCATTGCCACTTCAATTTAATAATTCTGTGAGCCATTTTGTTAATAGCTACATTGTAAAAATAACTAGCTTCAAAGCTAGAAAAACACGACTGCCAAAAAAATATTTTTGCTAATAAATTATATATTGTTGGAATGTGCTCAAGGCCTCCAATTTGATACCTATATTATCAAATTAGTGTGTTTTTTTTTCTCTTTTAATTTTGGAGTCCTACGGTAATTTTTTTTTTTTTTTTTTAAATATTTTTTTTCTTTTGTTACTCGGGGGATGTAAGCATTCTAACGATACCCCATGCGTCTAAATCTGTTCAGGCATTTAAATGTTATGGTGGAATAAAAATACTCACATACAAACCGGTCTGTTGGTACAATGGCTAGTGAACGTAGGAACAAAATCTAACAGTAGCGGGTTCGAATCCTGCAAGGTGCAATCATTTGTGTGATGAGCAGAAATGTTTTTTTTTGAGTCATGGATGTGATATATGTATTTATGAATGTTTATTCGTTTGTGCCCATATTACAGGGTATCCCCTAGTTTGGGGCTAGGTAATTGGTGTGTTGGGCAGCCATGTAAAAATATATTTATACTCTGTGTTATTCATTAAAAAAATGCTAACCAGTTCGCACACAGGGAATACTCTCAACTGAACAAAGAATAAGCAAAAATAACTTTGCGGTTGGCATGCGACAGAAGCCGTAAAACGTTAACTCTCTGGCAAACAGATAATGTAACGAAATAAAACAATATTGTATGAACTGTGAAGTTTGAGTCTTTGATAAATCAAACAGGAAGATACGTCATATTCCTTTTAAGCGTGACATTCAAAGACGGAGTGTAATAGATAAAGTGCGATATTTTGTAGTTGTATGAGTAACGTTTCGAGCAAGCCATTTTTTCTAACTTGGTCAGATTTGCTAATGGTTTGATTCTCATTTCGCCGGATACAGTACAAACAATAACATAAACATAATATTAGTTAAGTGACGTTCCGGCCAAAAATGGGTTTGACGCAAAAATTACTGGATTAATTTTGATGCTGGTTTGTTTTTAGTGTAGTAGTGTAACCGTAACAACATTCAACGCTCCTATTAAACGCTCTCCTTGTTAATGAGGGGTCTAGATTTTGACTTGTTATAGTCATCATCATCATCATCATGTCAGCCTTTAGAAGTCCACTGCTGAACATAGGCCTCCCCCAAAGAGCGCCATGACGAGCGATCTTGTGCCACCTCCATCCACAGACTTCCTGCGATGGCTACAAAGTCGTCGGTCCATCGTGTGGGGGGTCTCCCCACACTTCATTTGCTTGTTCGTGGCCGCCATTCGAGAACCTTTATTCCCCAGCGGTTGTCGGTTCTGCGAACTATATGGCCTGCCCATTGCCACTTCAACTTGCAAATTCTGAGAGCTATGTCGGTAACCTTCGTTCTTCTACGGATTTCCTCATTTATGATTCTATCACGTAGTGAAACACCGAGCATAGCCACATATATAGCATAGCCATTGCACTCTGCGCAACTCTGAGCTTGCTTATGAGACCAAGAGTTAGCGACCACGTCTCAGTGCCGTCCTGGTTGACATATAATTTTGCCTTTACAATAAAAATACTTTGACTTTTTTACATAAACCCGGATTAAATATGAATGATAAGTAGGAGAAGATCATAAAAAAACAGAAATAAGAATCCGACCCCAAGAGTATCCCAACCAAGTGCAAATTAGAAAAAAAAAACTTAACTGTATTCCGGCGAAATGAGAATCCGACCATTAACAAATCCAAACAGGTGAGAACCTAATGGTATAAAATCTTTTTTTTATTTTTAAACTATCTCTTTCTAAGTGCAGCTGTTCGTGCATGAATAAATAATAGTAGATATGCTATTCAAGGCTTACTAGAAAGCTCCACACAAATGTACATCTATTCAATCAATCGAGCCCTATTTCACAAGATGTCATACTATAACTATAATTCTGTAACATCGCAAGTGAGCTATTTTAATTGTTTGTTTGTTTAAAAAAAAAAAACAAACAAACAACAAGCTATTTTAATAAGCAGTGATCTTATCTTCCATTTAATTTGTATCAAAGGTTTAAATTTATACCCAAGTCTGGGCTAATTAAACGTTGCCCGCGCTGAGTCGCCGAGCTGGCGCTGGTTGAGCAGCGACCGTTTATTACACTGCATGCTTAATACAAGGCACTGCATATTTCATGCCAATTCAGGAGCATTTTATATATACGTATACTAGCTTTCCCTCCCGTGACTTCATCCGCGCGGACTACTGTATATCACGATAAAAAGCATCCTATTTTCTTCTAGGGTATTAAAAACCAATGCAAAAGTATAGCACCAACGCGCTTAATGTTTTTTGACAGACTTCTTTTCCATGGCAACCATTCCTTACAGCGAGTCATCAACATTTTCCAGTTTTCCCATGGAAAATTACAATTAATTTTCCGAGATAAATAGTATCCTATATTTTATTCCAGGGCATAAGCTATCTCTATTCCAAATTTCATCAAAACCCAGCCGTTATCTCGTGAAAGCTCCCCTAACAAACAAACAAGCAAACAAACAAACACACAACGTTTAACTTTCATATATTGGTATGGAAAAAATGTAGTTTGATAGTTAGATCCGCCTTCTTCTATGTTACCCGATAACTTGGGAAGTTTTAGAGACGAGAGCAAATTGATAGTAGGAAAACGCAGAACACACAAGACTAACGTCATTTTTGTTTAATAGATTATACTATGTGGAACTAAAAACTGCCTTCAAAGAACAAGGGTGAAATTTTAAGCGATAAATCTTGCAGCGTCTTGAAATATCATTTCTACAGAACTAAAGTAATTATTTTCCTACGTTTTTTCAACATAACATGTAAGCTAGAAAAAGCCTGGTTAACAAATGAATTTAAAAAAACATGAAATTGAAACTTCATTTCCTCCCTACAATGTTTTACTGGCCGTTTTGCCTGCCCAATGGGTGAAAATATATATATATAATACAATGAAGTTTCCGGTTCAGACGTCAAAATCTTCAACACAGTTTACATCCCACCCGGATTTTTAAACCAAAAGAGGTTGAATTACGCTTACTTCCCACCCGGTTTTGTAAACCAAAAGAGGTTGAATTACCCTTACTGGCGTTAAACCTTTTAACAATAAACGTAATTAAACCTCCTTACGATAAACTGAATAAGACTGTAGACAAAATGGTACGTCAATATAAAACCTTTATACAAAACATTATAGCAAAGAGAATAAAATGCATTATAGTTTAGAGGAGGAAGTGTAAGGAATCGTTATTGTTATGTTTATTTATTAATTAAATTATTTTCACGAAAATAGTGTACAAAGAAGGACTTAATATTAAGCAGTATCTACCAGTCATCCAGGTCATGAAAGAAATACTAGTACATAGGGCGTACGATTTAAAGTATTGAACAATATATACAAAAAACAAAGGTTTGTGTAAATAAAGTATTTAGGTAGTGTAAGGAGTTGTTGTAAAATATGTGTGCTAATATTGGACAACTGTTTCCCTGCAAAGTGAAACAGCAGCAACATATCAAACACATTGTTTTGTAATCTCGCTAGGCAGTAACAGTTTGAAAATAATTTTTATTCAAAAGCCTAGTCTGTTACACTAGGTAGGTAATTGAATAAGTACAATATCTGTAAAAAATATATTTATCACGCATAAGTACTTAATTGCCGACTTAATTTAAGCACATAAAATAATTAAAATCTCTAAGACTTGTTTCAAAAGTGGTTAACAGTAACATTACTTACAAAACTTTGAAGTCTAATAACAATTATTCCTGGCCTCCCCAATAAAAAAATCTTAGACTAACAATCTCAGGGAATGATGCTGAATTACTAGCGATATTTTTGTGTAAAGACGTCGTGAATTTTACTGACATAAAGACGTGTATGGGAGTTCGCCATTATTCTTTACTTGGCTAAATTGTTGTGAA
Organism: Alsophila aescularia; assembly: GCA_946251855.1. NCBI lineage: Eukaryota > Metazoa > Arthropoda > Insecta > Lepidoptera > Geometridae > Alsophila > Alsophila aescularia. The sequence continues at coordinate 21,850,836 of OX276379.1, forward strand.
TACACAAAAATGTGCAAAATAACATTTAGATTCTAATAAAAAGAAGATTTCTATGTTGATGCTTTAATTCATATATAATAAAAAAATATTCGTATAAAAAAACATTAATTACATAATTTATACCCTGTTTAGCTGTAAGTTTTCTTAAAATTTCTGTATAAGATAACTTTAATAATGTCTAAAGTTCTACATTACAGTTATTTTTACTTACATCATTCCGCTTTGAAATGAAGCAAAAGAAATAATTATTCCGCGGGATATTGCAGGGCTTTGAATTTCCTGCCCACAGATGACATAGTTTCACTCTCTTCCTGTGGTTGGAGTGTTCTTGTGCTCTATTCACTCTAACCTCTATTGTTTGTTCATATTTTCACTTCACTTCCATTTTTGATTGGATGGGGACTATGAAGAAAGAGATGAGATGAGCTTATGCATGTTTTAGGGTTCCGTACCTCAAAATGAAAAAAGGAACCCATAAAGTCACTTTGTTGCCTGTCTGTCTGTCTGTCTGTCTGTCTGTCTGTCTGTCTGTCAAGACCTTTTTTCTCAGGAACACATACCAACGCAAAATTAATGACGTTGGAGCTGTTTGTGGAGAAAATAACTTCTATTATGCCTTATTTATACACACGCAAGGGAACCATAACCTATAGGGTACTTCCAGTTGACCTAGAATCATGAAATTTGGCAAGAATCAATAAATTAATTGGGATGTAAGGGAGTACAAGCACCACCTCAGTACTCCAAGTCAACCTCAGCTGCCCGTGATGCACCCAGCCGAATAACGAATGAGGCTCTGAAGACCGAAAAATAGCGGTATAACCATTCGGAATTAGCGCAATTAAATTCTACAGACCAGTGACGGGCAGCAGCGTCATCGGTGCTAGAAGCTGTGCTATGCGATCGCCAACACGCCTGCCCAGCGTGGCGATTAGACAAGCACAAATAAAACATGGCCCCCAGTTCCCGGCTGCCCTGCTATTCCTGGCCACGGCGGTGGCCACGGTAACGGCAGGGCTGGGGGTGCTAAGAATCCGCTACGGAAGGCCGCCAAAACCGACTGAACGTGGCAACGTATAATGGACGAACGTTACGGCTCGACGAGAATCTGATACAATTAGAGGAAGTCCGAAGAAAGGGAGAGGATACCGTAACCTTGGAATCGGGCCATGTTATGTATTTCAGAGAAGGAGACCAGCTATCCCAAGGCAGCGTCAGGTTCCTGGTTAATAAGGTCCTCTCTGACAACATCGTTGAAATTTCCAGTCGACAATGGTTGCGTACTTCGTAATTAAAATAACCGAAAGCTATAAACTCAAGGTTATTCAGGTTTACGCACTGACCTCGTCACACTAGGATGATGCATTAGAGGATATGTACAAGGACATATCCAAAGCCTTGCACAATACTTCCAATGCTCACTTCGACGTTGTCATGGGGGACTTTAATGCTAAAGCTCCCACTTTAGCATTAAAGTCCAGTAACAGGCTTGCAGCGAATGGGTAGTAGGACCGCATGGTTTTGGCAGCAGAAATCCTCAAAATGGCTCGTCTACTTCCTAGAGAAAGAGGGGTTGTTTTTAATGAGCTCATTCTTTAAGAAACAGCCCCAATGGAAATGAACGTGGCAAAACCCCGATGGTATGACGAAAAATGAGATCGACTTCATTATAGCGGACAAAAGGCGCATATTCAAAGATGTCTCAGTGATCACCGACTTGTCCGAGGCACTCTGGATATTAATTTCAAGCTCTAACGTGTCTGTTTGATGAAGTCCACGCTCCGACTAAATCTGCTCCAGAACGTAGTTGGATCCGAAACGTTTCAGTTAAAACTGGAAAACCGATTCACTGCTTTGAAAAGCACAATCGATGTTGACGTTGACCAGGAACTTGACCAAGTGGTAGGAATACTCCGTAAAGATGGTACAAAGTTCTGCGAGATGCGACGTACTGGCATAAAATCTAAACTTTCGGGAGAGTCTCTGAAACTAATGGAGAAACGATGCGAGAATCCGGAAGTCACTTCGTCAGAACAGCGGGCTTTGAGCTAAAAAATAACTAAGCTGGTGAGACGAGACCTCCGAAGCTCCAATACACGCTCCATAGAAGAAGCGATTGAGCAAAATCGGGGGACAAATGTCTTCATTCAAAAACTGGTTCGGAGTCATCTGACGAAGCTGACCTAGTGGGGAAGTCGTCGTTTTGAGACTTTCGTGGAAGTTGAAGATTCTTATGGTTATGTATACACGTCGCAGGCATCCAAACTAGAATCCAACACCGAGGATTCCAGGGCCACCCTGACCCGCCACTTTACCGAAGAGCTGCCAGAAACCAGCCTTGATGAAGTCGTGATGGCTCTTAAACAGCTCAAAAAATAAAAAAGTCCCTGGGGAGGACGGAATTACCATGGACTCCTAAAAGCAGGAGGTACACCCACGCTCAAAGAACTGCAGCGTATATTTAATTCTGTTTTCTTCTCTAGGAAAAATCCACAGGCATGGAACAAGAATGTAGTCGTCCTGTTTTTCAAAAAGGATAATAATACCCTGCTGAAAAACTATCGGCCTATCTTGCTGTTGACTTTGTCTATAAGCTGTTTTCAAGAGACATCACGAATCGTTTTGCTCGTAGACTCGATGAAAATCAACCAACGGAACAAGCTGGGTTTTGACGAGGATTCGGCCCCATAGACCACATTCACACAGTGCGGCAAATTATACAGAAAACCGAAGAGTATGCCCCTATGTATCATGCCCCTATGCTAAGCGTTTGTGGACTATGAGAAGGCCTTTGACTCCATCGAGACCTGGTCTGTCCTGGAGTCCCTACAGCGGTACCAAGTCGACTGGCGATATATTCAAGTATTAAGATGCCTGTATGACGCCGCAACAATGACCGTCCAAGTATAGAATGAGCAGACTAAGCAAATCTGAATGAATTTGGATAAAACCAAGATAATGTTCAATGAACATGTCTTTCCGGAACCGATTGCTGTTCACCGATCTCTTCTTGAAGTTGTTCAAGAGTTTACCTTGGGCAAACGCTGAAGTTGGGTAAAAATAACTTCGAGTTACTGAGAGAGGTCCGTAGAAGAATACAGCTGGGCTGAGCAGCATTTGGTAAACTTTGTCGAGTCTTTTCGTCACCAATTCCCCAATGCCTGAAAACGAAGGTCTTCAACCAGTGCATCCTGCCTGTTATGACTTACGGAGCTGAGACGTGGACTCTCACGGTACGACTAGTTCACCAATTCAAAGTCACTCAGCGTGCTATTTAAAGGGCTATGCTCGGAGTTTCTTTGAGAGATCAAATCCGGAACGAGGTGATCCGACAGAGAACCAAAGTTATCGACATAGCCCAAAGGATTAGCAGGCTGAAGTGGCAGTGGGCTGGTCATATTTGCCGAAGAAGCGATTACCGTTGAGGTAGACGTGTTCTTGAGTGGAGACCGCAACTCGGCAAACGTAATGTAGGGACGCCTTCCGGCTAGGTGGAGCGACGACATACTCAAGATGGCTGGCGGCGGTTGGAAAAGAAGAGCCGAAGATCGGGCTCAGTGGCGTGCTTTGGAAGAGGCCTATGTGAGTGGACTGATGCGGACTGATGATGATGATGATGATGATGAATATCTTAAAGCACAAGTAAAGGAAAAATTCAAAAACTTCAAAAAACAATAGTTACGTTATCAGAAAAAAAACTATTTCCGTAATGGATGAACTCTTTTCATTCCTACAAGTTTGTACGGAATCCTCGGTGCGCGAGTCCGATTCGCATTTGTCCGGTTTTGAGGATCGTGACTCCTTCCAATTCTAGAATATTCGCGTCTAGAATCTTCGTCCACTTGTTTCGATCTTCGGTTTTGTGTAGTGCAATATTGATTGGCATCCCCAATTATTGTGACACCAGGGCCATTATTCTCTATGAACAGTCACACGCGTAACGCGTCTCGCTGTGGAATCGTTTGGAAAAGTACGGCAATTTTCGAACATGCACAAACAATTCCACGAAGATATCTTAACGCGGCGCGTTACGTTGCCGAGTGGCAATAGAGAATAATGGCCCTGGTCAGATCAAAGTTTCGGGCTTCGGCTTCTTGGTCTTGGTCGATCTTACGCATAACTGCTTTTCCAAGTTGTTGGCGTTTCTACGGGCTATGTGACCGAAATATTGCAGGATATCTACTGTTATAGTAAATACTTATAAAATAGTTTACCGTAATGTGTCGGTGATTGGACCCGGTAGGTATGTTATTGATACGATTTCTAACTAAATATTTGTTCAAATTATTGATACCATACAACAACAATAACATAATAACATATACAAACACATAATGAAAATATTTTTTTTTAAGCATCCGTTTATTTGAGTGCAGTCTGTTAGTTTGTTTGCTTGTCGAATGAGTTGAATTTTATCTGTAGGTGTCTAATAATACGTAATCCAAAAAATATAAGAAATGCCAAGTGTTTGTGTGGAATACACACACATACTTTCGCATTTATAATATATCCTACGTTTTATTCCAGGACCTATGAATAAGTATGCTGAGTAATAATAAAAAGATACATTAACAAACATACATACATACAGTAGTCTCAGCGGATCTTTATGTCTCGGAAGTTGTTTGCAAGTCGCTGCGCAACTGCAATTTTTCAGGCGCAAAACCTATGTTGAAGGTGAAGACAGCATTGTATAAACTGCCTCGCTCACTCGCTTACATTTTTCGCATATTCTATCTGGATCTTACTTTATGCTGTTTTATCCTCACAGCAGTATCTGTGCAATCGTTCACAGAGCGTAACTTCACAAGCACAAAGATCCGATGCAACTACTGTAAACTGAAATGGCTACACTGTACACGGCAAATATACTTTAAGTCCTGGAATATAAAACATAGGATACTTTTTATCATTATCATGCAACATCATTTTCCATGCAGGTTAAACCATGGTGCGCAGCAGTAATATTGTAAAGGGCGTCACAGACGACGAAGATACTATAATATTGCATCTTAAGATAAAATATCGCTCGCCATACAATTCATTTGAATCATCACAAACTGCGAAGATAATATATATTTTCACCTAGCAGTATCTTAAGATATCGAGCTATATGAATTTTTTAAAAGATGTCATCTTAAGTTACGAAATATATCGTAACATATTAACTTAATATACAAAATATATATTAATATACTAACTTCAGATACAAAATATATCGTAATATGCTTTACAGGACGCTCTGAAGTATCAGATATCCGTGACGGGTTTTTTTATTGGGTATTGGCTGTTCCCGTGGCTTTTCTCTAGGTTACCTATGTGTGTACTTTGGTCCTGAAATACAGGACCAAAGTCAGAAACGATTTAAAAAAACTTGTTCAGTAGCTTATTTTAAGAAGCTTATGTTTGTTTTTTTATAGAAAGATTTGCGTAAAGATTGAATTAACCGCGGCTTTTTCTAAATTTAATGTGATTTTCTACCCAAATAGTTGGCCTTTTACAGTGCGTTAATGCAATTTGCAAAATTCGAAATCAGAATTATCGTCTGCTGAGCTATCTTATAAATGTAATAGTGAAACCGTATTACTCATATTTTACCAGCCTATATATAGAATGCGGCGAAGAAATACGTGTGAAATATAAGATAATTATTTTATATGCAGATATCTTAACATAAAATGTTATAGTATCTTAGTCGTCTGTGACGACCTTTAATGTACATAAATTTACGATACATTTACAATATTACTTCAAGACTTTCAGATGGCACTATAATTAGATAGGAATATAGGAACATAGCTATTTAGCCTTTCTTGTAATAGTAGATTACTGAGAGTGACTCATTTCTGAACCGTTAGATTGGAGCAGTAGCTTTACCGAGGGCTCTAAAAACTTGAGTGCAGCAAGGAGTCACTTGAACGAGTGTCAGTAATCTGCTTTTCTTTCCACTACAAAGTAATATCACAATAATTGTTCACCTAAATGTAAGAAATACAATTTTCAGTTACATTAACTTTTAAATTCGTGCCAATTCCGTCGCGCTCATATTTACATACTATTTTTAAATCTCTGTTGGACGAATGCATTCATTCAATACCAGCCATGCCCCGTGGTTTCACCCGCATGATGGATGATGATGATGATGATGATGATGATGACGATAAAAAGTATCTTATGATTTGTTCCAGGATATAAACTATGTTCATTCCAAATGTCATCAAAATCCGTTGTCGTTGCGCTTGAAGGAGAAACACACATACATACACACACGCATACATACAAAATGTTGCCATTATTAGTGTGATGAAAATAAAAAAAAGCAGTGCGGTAATGAATTTCCATATTTACAGCACTATAAAACTGTGCAGTAATGGATTTCAGTAGGTACTTACTTAAGGCACTGTAAAACAGAGCAGTAATAAATTTCAGTACTTACTTAACGCACTATAAAACTGTGCAGTAATGGATTTCAGTACTTACTAAGGCACTGTAAAACAGTGCAGTAATAGATTTCAGTACTTACTTACCGCACTATAAAACTGTACAGTAATGGATTTCAGTACTTACCTTACCTACCGTTTTTTTTTATGATGAGCAATAATGAGGTGCTTTCTACTTACGTTTTAGGTGAGCAATGGTGATATTATCACTGTAATATCAAAACAATATTGCTTTGTAAACTGTACTTAGATAAAAAGCATACATATCTCTACATTATAGTACACACTCAAAAACAGACTTCAGTCTAGATAAAGCACAACAGAAATTATCCTAACCTGCTTCTCCCAACTTCTCTACTAAATATCCAGCATCTAAGCTTCCGTAACGTGTTAATATCCTTAAAATATTACGGCACTTACGCTCTAAGCACCTGCCATTGAACACGGTCATGTAGAGCCGTTTAATAGGCCTGAAACAAAATCTGAAACATATAAATCAAATATCACTTATGAAAATTATCAGCCAATCGCACGCCAAAATTACAACAGTACCGACCAAAAACCGAGCCTGCACATTTTCGTTTCGCTATCGTTTTCCTTGATACAGGGGTGTCGCCGCTGTAGTTTACAACGTAACTACAGACGAAAAATATAGATTTGGAAAATTCACATAAATCGTGCAAGGTATTTAAGGCCTCAACAAACCATCAGGATGCGTCTGGCAGCCGCGGCCGGCAGGACGAGGACGGCGCGGCGTCCGCGGATGCCGTCGAATGGCGCGGACGAGTGTGTGTACGGCCGAACGTCTCTCGAACCACGCCGGATGCGGCAGCCGGATGCCGAATGTCGGAGGGTCCAAGGTCACGACCGCGACTTACGTCCGGCTAGTATGCTTAGTTTAGTACTAAATGTTCTGCCAGTTCAGCCGAACGCATCCGGCAGCCGCCCGGCCGCATCCAGATGGTTTGTTGAAGCCTTTAGTAAGATCACATTAAAATACTTCGTTTCAATCAGAACTTCATGATGTTAGACCACACAGCGGATACTAATCGGGAAGTCTAATATATATGAGAGATTCGACAATTTCATGTATAACTTATGACGAGATGATGTCATTGCATTCCAGACCTTCTAGTTTAGACAATAATTTTCGTACTTATGTGTTTCTTCAGTCTATATCTTGTTTGCCAGCGTTTCTATTAAGGTTCAATTCCCGTTGCACTGTGATCAGACGAAGAGCTTAATCTTCTGAGCGACTACTGAAACTGGAGTGTATCTTGTTTACACTCGAAAAAGTTTGGTCAAGATGTGTTCCGGTACAGACTGTGCATTCGGTACTTTATTTTTGTTTCGCGGGTAACTATGGCCAATTTACTATAGTGGTTCTTTTTTAATGAAATAGTTGGTAACAACTAGTGAAAGTTGTGCAGAAAACAAAAATACTTAAACATTAATTTAATAAGTTATCCGCCAATTCCACTTATCCCACCCAGCCATCCCACCTAAGAGGGAAAAGTGGATTTTATTTTCCACTATTCCATCCCAGGGTGGATAAGTGCAAGACTGAAGTTTCTCACCTGGCGGCGCTAATTGCGCTCTCCACCATTGCAGCGCGCTCTATGGCCATGTTCAGAAACAAGACCTGCTCTGATTGGCTGACTGGAATATCGCGTTATCAAAGGACTGATCTTCCGATTTATTCTACTCCAATAATAGATTATATAATTACACTAATTATTATATTATTATGATTTTTATAACAGTTAACGCCTGCTTAGCGTAAACATATATAATAATTTTCTAATGGAAAAATTTGGATCATAGACGAGATTCGAACTCGCATACTGTGCCTCAGCACGGCACATGCCTCTATCAATTCAGCTACCGAGACCTATGCGTCGGCATCCTTTTTCCACTAGTTTTTTTCCATTAGATAAATTATTATATATTATTTTATTGTCATATCAGCCTGAATCGTCCCACTTCTGGGCACAAGGGTGCCTCTCTTCTTTCCACGATGTTCTCTATAATGCTTGTAATGTGCAGTCCTTATCGTACGAGTCTAGTTCGTCTCGCCACCTTAGTCCGGAACGGCCCGCCACGCTGACGTTTTGCTCAAGACGGGACCCAATTGGTTGTGATTTCTGCCCACAACTGGTCAGCCATACGACAGACGTGTCCAGCCCAGTCCAATTTTAGCTGTGCAGCTTTCGGGGTAAAGTCTTCGGTTTTGGTTTTGGAGCGCAGTATCGTATTCTCAATGCGGTCAGTTAGTTTGACTTCCAAGATACTAAGCGTAGTATCTTGGAAGTCAAACTAACTACAACGCATGATGAGCGCATCATGCGTTGGCAAACCTCGAGCGTGGACCTTTGCTGAAGAATCAAAGTAGGTACAACTCTGTGCACCGTAAGCGAGGATGAGGAGAATGTACATGTCCACGAGCCTGCGCTTCAGGCGCAGAGGAAGCTTGCCCTTTATCAGTTCATGGCCCAATAGCCCTTCCAGGCGTTTTCGGAGCGTCTCGCAATTTCTCTTTCTTTTCTCGCCTGGGAGGAGACTACTTGGCTAAGATACACATACTCGTGAACATATACAATCTCCTCACCCTCTAAGAGTATTCTGCGTTGGATGCTGTTGGTCATGATCTTGGTCTTTGACATGTTCATTCCTAGTCCGACCTCGAGGCTTACTTTGCTTAGGTCTTCAAGAATAGTTCTGTTCTGACGCTGAGGAAGAGAATAATACAATGTCATCGGCGAAACGAAGGTTAGGTTAATTAATTAACCTATTTACACAAATAGATAACTTATTAATTTTATGATTAGGCAATAATTATGGGTAAAAAGTAATTTATGCTGAAGTGACATCGTAAATTGTCTTGCAAAAGAAGGTAGAGGTAAAAAAATACTCTACGTTCGGTTCTAGAAATATATCAATTTCTATTTATAATTTATTCCAATTACAAAATAAATAAAAGATACACTGTGTGTATTACCCCTTAAAAAAATTGGATTGGCTAAACATAAAAATCTCATTTTGTCCCGCTCAGATTACATTACCGTCTAGACGGCTGAACGAGACAGCATGAGATTTATACGTTCAGGCCAATCCCATTCCTTAAGAACGTGGGTAATATGTATCTTCCAGGGACCGAATGACCTAAAAGGGGTTGTTTATTGGAAAAGCAACGAGAATTTAAAGTCTAGAATTGTCCGCCGCCCGGTCCCTAGACGGGGTAACTAAGAAACTGAATGTCCCTCACGTCGTAACAAAGAGTTACCTCCATGTTTAGTTTACACGTTGCTTAAATAGCATGAACTTTTAAATTAACACTGGTTTTAGAAATTCCTTTATTATATCTGCTAGTGAAGTATCAACGTAACATATATTAATGTTTTCTAACTTTAGTATATAGCAATAAGTATCAAGGGTAACTACTTCTGAAAACTAGTTTCAATGTTAACATTTACATGGAAGAGTCCCAAAAAAACTGTTATCTTTCGAAAACAGAAAACAGCAATAACGGTATATTAGTTTAATAAAATATTGTTGACTGAAGAATAGTAAGTAGTTTATTAAACGGTTGCATAATGAGGGGTATTAAAAGACGAGAGTATCACTCGAGTGTTTTAATACCTAGTGTTGTGCCGTTTCATACACTACTTTATCTACACTCCTGCATTATGAACTTATATTTAATGAAAAAAAACTTTATATTTTCTTGTTTTTTTTTTTCTGGTATTACCTCGTTCGTCGTGCTCGTTGCTGTTTCCGTGATATCAGGTGGAGTGAAATTCTCCTCACTAAAACTGCTGTCGGACATTTTAAATCAGGATAAAACTTATGATCAATAAAAACTCATTAACTTGATTTAGTACTACTGTAAAGTAAATGATGGCGCCAAAATCCAGTCCACAGAGAATTTGCACGCTAGAACGTATGCGCGCCATAGATAATAAATGGCAAAACACCTCATAGTGCTTAGCCAAACCGGTGCTTATATGTTTTTTATTTTTATTAAAACATTGTTTAAATCAATAAACAGTGTTATTATGTAATTTTTTGTGTAAGTGCCGTGCGTATCTTCATTATGCTACAATTTTTGAGTTCATAATCCGGATTTTACGATATGAGCGTAGATAAAATACTTTCAAACTTGTTTTAGTAATGTATAAATAAATTATGGGCGAATAAATGAGAGAAATAGGTTAGTTCTAGTCTCTCACAACTAGATATAATTATAGCTGGCTCTTGATGGAGCTTTCACGATACAAATGTTCGTAATGGAAGGTACGTCTACAAAATTATGCGGGTCTGTAGTTACATAACCCAGAAAAGGAGCTAACAAATCAAATTGTTCTAAAAGAGCTGTGATGTGAGCTGAAAGTTGATTCAGTATAGTTTAGAGATGTAGCGGAAATCCGGTGTATTCGGTCACATCTTCTATTTTTAAAGGTTTTATTTAACTTGCAATGTTTGTATGTGTACTGTATACATAGGTACACATACAAACCTATGTTTTACCTATGCCTTGTGTATGTTTGTTTAGGTCAAATCTTGCAAGCTGAATAAGAACTAATGAGTTGAATTTTCACATGTTGGATCAGTTCGGATTACAATTTTAATGGTAAACATGACCTGAATCAGCATCCAGAATTAGCTCCAGATAAAGGAACTCTTCAACGGTCAACAGCACAGGCACGATATTTTGTGTACGTGTTTTATTATGATAGCCAGTCTTAAGTTTTTCTGTGACATGGTTGCTGCACTCAGGTTTGGGTCCTGACTAGGGAACTTCTCAACGGTTAACAGCACTGACACGAAATGTTGTATGCTCATTTAATTATGATAGCCCATTCTAAGTTTCACCATGACATGGCTACTGCATAAAAGCTATTTTTGAAATATCTATATCTTTACTTATAATAAAACTGTAACAGGTCCAATTCTGTACATTGAAGATATTTAGTAAATTTTTTTTGGAGGCTGTTCTGTATTCCACACTGAAGCCAAAACTGTATTTCTTTTCATTTTTGTCTGTCTGTCTGTATCTGGGCTAGGCATCACGCCGAAACTACTGAATGAATTTAAAAGAAACTTGGTATGATATGAGTACATACTAAGAGGTAGGACATAGGATACTTTTCATCCCGAAAAATTAAATGGTTCCCGTAGGATAGGGTTTGAAAGTTATTTAAAAAACACTTATCACTCTGAAACTACTGGACGGATTTTGATGCACCTTGGCACAGTCATAGTTTATATGATGGATGAAAATTGAGAATACTCTTTATCCCGAAAAGTTAAAGGGTTCCTACGGGATAAGGGTCCAAATTCTGTACATTGAAGATATTTTGTAAATTTTTTTGGAGGCTGTTCTATATTCGTACTGAACCCAAAACTCTTTTTTTTTGTTTTTCTTTCTGTTGTCTGTCTGTCTGTCTGTGTGTCTTTCTTTCTGTCTGTCTGTCTTTCTTTCTGTCTGTCTGTCTTTCTTTCTGTCTGTATCTTGGACGGGCATCACGCCGAAACCATTGATTGAATTCAAATGAGACTTGGCATGATTTGAGTTCATACTACGAGGTAGAACATAGGATACTTTTCATCCCAAAAAAATAATGGGTTCCCGCAGGATAGTGGTTGAAAGTTATGTCAACGAATACTTATCATGCTGAAATTACTGTACGGATTTTGAGCCAACTTGGCACAGCCATAGTTTATATGATAAGTAAAAATTGAGGATACTTTTAATCCCGAAAAATTAAAGGGTTCCCAAGATAAGGGTTGTAAGTTATTTAAAAAAACACTTACTACTTGAAACTACTGGACGGATTTTAATGCACCTTGGCAGTCATAGTTTATATGATGAATGAAAATTGGGGATACTTTTTATCCCGAAAAAAAAACAAGGGTTCCTACGGGATAGTGGTCCAAATTCTGTACATTGAAGATAGTTAGTAATTTTTTTTACTGAAGCAAATATTGTATTTTTACAATTTTGGTCTTTTTCTCTGTCTGTCTGTATCGTGGCCGCGCATCATGCCGAAACTACAGAATAAAATTAAATGAAACTTGGCATGATTTGAGTTCATACTAAGAGGTATGACATTGGATACTTTACATCCCGATAAATTAAAGGGTTCACGCAGGATAGGGATCGAAATTTATTTAAAAGAACACGTATCATGCTGAAACTACTGCACGGATTTTGATGCAACTTGGCAGTCATAGTTTATATGATGTGTGGAAAATGAGGATACTTTTATACAGACAAAATAAAGGGTTCCTGTGGGATATGGGTTCAAATTCTGTACATTGAAGATATTTAGTTATTAAATTATTTATTTGGGGCTTTTCTATTATTCATATTGTAGCCAAAATTGTTTATTTTCCATTTTTGTTTGTTGTCTGTTTGTCTCTCTGTATCTTGGACGATCATCACGCCAAAACTACTAAATGAATTCAAATGTAACTTGGCATGATTTGAGTTCATATACGAAGTAGGACATTGGATACTTTTCATACTGTTTAATTAAAGAGAGAGAATTTATTGATTATATTTGGACTTGGTAGTCATGTTTTACGGTTGATAGTTACTTCCGTAGTTCGCCTCTAGGATACTTAAGGAGTATTGGGGTGTTTCTGTTAGTCACTCAGTCTGTCAGTAGGTTGTACTGTTTTATAGGCATTTTAAAAATAATGTAATAGAACATTTTTTTTTTTTTCCTAAAGTGAAGGTCATCTCTACTTATAATAAAGTAGTAAGAACCAATAAATCTGTGAAAGGAAGTAAAAAAAAATTGAAATTTTTGTCTGTCTGTTTGTCTATTAGTCTGTTCACGCATTACGTAAAAATACTGTACCGATTTCGATGCGGTTTTCGCTGTTGGATAGTTTGGGGTTTGTCTTAAAACTCGTGTACTTATCTCAATCCGATGAGTAGAAGCCGAACAATCGATGAAAACTTTTTGACAGCTGAAGGAATTTTGTTTAAATGTTGGTATATTTGTATTTTAGGTCTTGGAATAGTAATAGTGTTATTTTAACCTAGAGAAATGACCATTCGTGCGAAGCCGCGGGTACAGCTAGTTATAAATAAAACTTATTTCAGCCAAATACGCAAATGTCTCAATCTATGGAAGTTCTTTATTAGAAATCGTATTTATATAGGCTTGTGCAAGTTGTACCACTTTACCATATTACTAACTAGCTCCTCCCCACGGCTTTGCCCGGGTTAGGCTGTGAGTTGTCTTTCACTCAGTCACGGTACTGTTTGAAAGTATTTTTTTTTATTTACTCTCTGCGGTCACCAGGGTCCTTACTTTTTTGTTGCTTAATTTACTATTTGTTCATTCTTTCTTATATGTAATAAATACAAACAAAAGCAATTAATTATTAATTTACATATTTTTTTGTTTATATACGTACCAATATATAAAAGTGAAACGTTGTCTGTTTGTTTGTTTGGGGAGCTTTCACGCAATAACGGCTGGACAGATTTTGATGAAATTTGAAATGGAGATAGCTTATACCCTGGAAAAAAACATAGAATACTTTTTATCCCTAAAAATTGTAAGATTCCACGGGAAAACTGGAGAATGTTGATTACACGCTGCAAGGAACGGTTGCCATCACAGAATGGTCGGTTGATGCCATGGAAACGAAATAACAAGTCTGTCAATAAACATCAAAAGCGTTGGTACTATACCTACTTTTGCATTTTTGCATTGATTTTTAATATCCTAGAAGAAAATAGGATGCTTTTTTTCGCGATAAACAGTAGTCGCGTACGAAGTCGCGGGCGGGAAAACTAGTATAATTATATTTTTACACTACTTCTAATTAGTTTAGTACTGGTTTATAGTTAGTTTAGGTTAGGTTAGATGGGTATAAATTATTTTATTTTGTGAGTTTTGGTAATCTTAAACGTGTGAGGTAGTAATTTATTATATTTTCACACGATAATATTATTATGAAAATAAGCAACACAATTACATCGGCCGTGAGAACGTTATTTAAGACCAAGCTCTGCTCTTTTAGGGTTTTTTCCATAAATATGCTCAACATGCATGTTTTTGAGATCTTTATCTCTCTAAGACTAAGACAGAAACATGATTAACAGAATTTCATTCGATACATTTTCTTATCAAAAATTACGCTATTTTCAGTAATGTTTACATTTTTCTACTCAACGGCTTAAGTTTTATCTCTAACATAAATCTCACAGCAAGAAAATATAGTTTATCATCTAAAGTAAAGACAAAATTTACCTAACTAAATTATTAGCCTGCCAATAAAATAAATAACTTTTGAGACGTACGTCATTTAGTTCCAAGCTAAATTGTGTGTTCAAACGGCGCTCACGATATTCAACCTTGTTACGCAGGCACTTCAGTGCTTATTGCGGGTAGCGAATGGCAGAGTGCAGGGTAGGTGGCAGGGGAGTAGGAAGTGGGAAAATGTAACCTTGGAGCCTGGCCTTAAGCCGCATACCCAATCCGGCCTAACCATAATCTGTCACATCTCTTGTATAATTTATATGTTTATCCGCTAGCCAATGGATCGATGGCCGTCCGATAACAAGATTTGCGATCCTTTTGTTTACGATTGAGCCGAACTTTGACCTCCGAATGACGAGGTTTTGGGAAACTTTGGTGAAGAACAATTTAACAGATAAATAAGGGGCATAATGTTTTTGAAACACAATTATTATTCTCTGCAAACCTTTGGGTCTTTCGTGTATCTGCTTGACAGAAAGCTAGATCTACTAGGGTAATTTTAATAAGGCCAGTTTTAACAGATAGTGGAAAACTATACCAATCTTATCAATATATGTCTACGTTTATATTACTTCTAGTCTAAGCTAGGACAATCCATACCAATATATAAAAGTGAAACGTTGTCTAATTGTTTGTTTGTTTGGGGAGCTTTCACGCGATAACGTCTGGACGGATTTTGATGAAATTTAGAATGGAGATAGCTTATACCCTGGAATAAAACATAGGATACTTTTTATCCCGGAAAATTGTAAGTAAGTTTCCACGGGAAAACTGGAAAATGTTTATTACTCACTGTAAGGAACGGTTGTCATCACAGAATGTGTGTGTCTGTGGTTGCCATAGAAACGAAATAACAAGTCTGTCAAAAAACATCAATAGCATTGGAGCACCTACTCTTTTGCATTGGTTTTTTATATCCTAGAAGAAAATACGAAACGCGGACGAAGTCGCGGGCGGGAAAACTAGTATTTAATAAACTGTAGTTATTGCCTACACTATTGTTATTAAAATGTGAGACTTTGACAACGTTCTCTGAAAACCTCTGATCAATGATTTCCATAGAAATCTATTCTTAGAACGTTTAGAGTCACTTACTATTAATATTTTGATCATTAATTTTAAAATTGTCATTTATTTATATTAAGGTAGAGATACACAGGTATATGACAATTTCATCGTAATAGTTTCAGCTGTAGAACGCAACGCTAAGCAAGTATTCATCATCAGCCTGTACTTGTCCCTGCTGGACGTAGGTCTCTCCTAATGCGGCGTGCTTAGCATGTTTTTTTAGCAAGTATTAGTCCAGTCCAAGAAAGCTAAAAAAAGACTGAGACTACACCGCCGAATCGAAAGTGCAGCACCCAAGATATGCCGATCCACTCGTACGCATATGTCTCACGCTCACATTTACACCATGTTATGCCGAAGTATTAATTCTGTTAAGTTCTCTCGGAAAATCAATAAATATTTATTAAATATGCAATAATAACGCAGTATTTTGTGATGAAATTGTATATCAACAAAAAAACACCAGTTAATTATCCAGTCACGCACGCATACGCAGACGCCATTTGCTATGATTCACACTCTTGTTTGGTGGTATAGACTCCGCCTTTTTTTAAACCTTTTTGTTCCAGTCTTGTTTGTTTGTTTGTTTGGCGTATGAGGTAGTGCTGGCCTCTGATGTCAGAGTATATCAAGCCGCCCGAGGGCCTTTGACATGGCTTAACGACTGCTATTAATCAATAACAGCTGGGACCGACAGCTTAACGTACCATCTGAAGCACGAAGCGATGAAAAACCGCACATAACTTAGAAAAGTCATTGGTGCGGAGCCTAGGTTTTGAACCCAGTATCGTTGGATACTAAATTGCACTATAGAACCGTTAGGCCACCATCGCTCAAAGTTTTTTTTATTAAATTGCTTGTCTCCTACTTATCGGATTGAGATACCATGTACACTAGATTTTAAGTCGGAACCTAAGCTATCCAACAGTGAAAATTGCATTGCAATCGGTCCATGTTTCAACGTGATGCGCGAACAGACACCTATTTCTTGGTTTTTATCTTCTTAAAACTAAAAAACGTAACTAATGTAAAATAAACTTTAATTTCAAAGAAAGTTAATGATACATGCTATAAAAAAACTTTTATTTTATTTTTCTGACTTCTATAGTTTAGGAAATATTGCAATATTAAAAACGTGGTCTAAGTTTTGTGGCCAGTGTATTATTATGCACACAAATTGTCTGCCAAGTAGACTACCCAGTGGATTATAAGTCCAGCAAAGTAAGCTTCCTAGTTTATTACAAAGCGGCAAGAAACTGATTTCAACAAACAATTTTTCTATGAAAACTGGAAGATTTACGCTCCGTTATTATTGGCAAAGTTGGCGCGGTCTCGGCGCGCGTCGCCACAATAACTCCAACTTTAAATGGGAGTTGTGTATTAATGCAATTCTTTCATTTACGTAACGAGGCGAAATACGCTCACAAGTTGCAGAATAAAGGCATAAGTTATAACTTATACTTAATACTTATTGCCGTGGTACAGTTTGGCTTTAAAGATAATACCCGTTGTAGTACTCCTACAGACAAGAGATATCCACCGGATGAAATTGAGGTGGTTTGTTTGTTTGTATATGAGATAGTGCAGGCCTCTGATGTAAGAGTTTGTCAGGCTAACCGAAGGCCTCTGACATGGCTTAACGACTGCTATTAATCAATAACAGCCGGGACCGACAGCTTAACGTGCTATCCGAAGCACAGAGCGATGGAAAACCGCACATAACTTAGAAAAGTCATTGGTGCGGAGCCTAGGTTTTGAACCCGGTATTGTTGGATTCTAAATTGCACTATAGAACTGTTCGGCCACCATCGCTCAAAAGTGAAGAGAAGGTGGGAAAAGGGGGCGGGGGAGTTAAGGTGGTGAGAAATGAAGATTAGAAAATCAAGATATAACTATTCTAAAATATTAATTTTCTAATGATATGTACTTATATGATAAATGGGTATATATACGTGTTCTCGAGTGGAGTGACCTGCGAAAAGCGGCTGGCAGAAAATGGATGAGGAGAGCTGAAGAATGAGATCAGTGGCATGCATGAGGAGAGGCCTACGTCCAGCTGTGGACAGATATAGGCTAATGATGATGATGATGATAAATGTCTTTTAGTCTTATCCTTAGATCATAAGGTACATATACGAATTTGATGACGGGGAATCCAACATAGCCAACGAAGTTTCACGATGAAAACACCATTTAGGCTAATACTTAACACCTGTCAAAAATAACTTAGAATTGTTTAGGAAATTGACGAGGTGAAAATTGGCATTGCCAACGAATATACTAAAGATTTAATATGATTTTCCTCGCTTATTCTTTAGGTCCTAAACTTTAAAAAACACGCCAGCCTTATGCCAATAAATTATATACTGTTGGAATGTGCTTATCAAGGCCTTCAACTCGATATCCATATTGTATAATTGAACTAGCTTAAAAGCTAAAAAAAAACACGCCTGCCCTGTCAAAAATGAACTTATGCCAACAAATTATACACTATTGGAATGTGCTTATCGAGGCCTTCAATTTGATACCCATATTGTAAAATTCCGTATTTTTTTTGCAATTTAATATGTAGCCGTACTGCCGCCGTATTGTTTTTTTTTTTTTAAATGTCCTATGTCCTTTGACCTAAGGGGATGTGAGAATTCTAACGATACCCCATACGTCTAAATCTGTTCAGGCATTTCAAAGTTACGGTGGAATAAATAAACTCACATACAAACTTATAAGCATACATGAATGCTAAAAACAAAATACTCCTTTTTTTGGGTAGTCTTGTTGTTAACAAACATACATGAATGCTAAAAACATAACACTCGTTTTTTTGGGTCATCATCATGTCCGCCTTTAGAAGTCCACTGCTGAACATATGCCTCCCCCAAAGAGCGCCATGACGAGCGATCTTGTGCCACCTCCATCCACCAACTTCCTGCGACGGCTACAATGTCGTCGGTCCATCGTGTGGGGGGGTCTCCCCACACTTCGCTTGCTTGTTCATGGTCGCCATTCGAGAACCTTTATTCCCCAGCGGTTGTCGGTTCTGCGAACTATATGGCCTGCCCATTGCCACTTCAACTTGCAAACTCTGAGAGCTATGTCGGTAACCTTCGTTCTTCTACGGATTTCGTCATTTCTGATTCTATCACGTAGTGAAACACCGAGCATAGCTCTCTCCATTGCACGCCGCGCAACTCTGAGCTTTTGTATGAGACCAATAGTTAGCGACCACGTCTCAGTGCCGTATATCATCACTGGCAACACGCACTGATTATAGACTTTCGTCTTGAGGCTCTGCAGTATCTGCGAAGAGAAGATATGGCGTAATCTCTCGAACGCTGCCCATCCGAGTTGGATTCGTCGGTTGACCTCTTCGTCGAAGTTGGATCTACCCAGTTGGATCGTCTGACCCAAGTACACATAGTGATCAACAGCTTCGATAATATCGTTCCCAACATAAACCGGCATGGGTATGACATGGGCATTTGACATGATGTTCGTCTTGCCCATGTTCATTTTAAGACCCACCTGTTGGGAAACAATATTGAGGTCACTGAGCATTGTGCTTAGGTCTTCCAGAGTTTCAGCCATGATGACTATATCATCAGCAAATCGAAGGTGAGTGATGTATTCGCCATTGATGTTAACACCAAATTCGTTCCAGTTCAGAAGCTTGAATATATCTGACAGTGCAGAGGTGAACAGTTTCGGAGAAATAACGTCTCCCTGTCTCACCCCTTTTTGCAGCTAGATAGAATTCGTGCTCTGATCCTGAAGACGAACTGTCATGGTGGCCTTGCTGTACAAACACTTCAACACTTCGATGTACCGGTAATCAATCTGGCACCGCTGTAATGACTGTAGCACTGCCTAGGTCTCGACTGAATCAAAGGCTTTCTCGTAGTCCACAAACGCAAGACATAGTGGCCGATTATACTCTTCGGTCTTCTGTATAATCTGACGGAGCATATGGATGTGGTCTACGGTGTTAAAGACTTTCCGGAATCCAGCTTGTTCGGGAGGCTGAAAGTCGTCGAACCTACGAGCGAGACGGTTTGTAACTACTCTCGAAAACAGCTTATAGACATGGCTCAGCAGCGAAATGGGCCTATAATTCTTCAAAAGGGTTTTATTACATTTCTTAAGGAACAAAACCACTACGCTTCTGTGCCACGCCTCTGGCGTAGTACCCTCGAGGATGACGGAGTTAAACAGCTTCTGAAGGACTTTAAGTACCGGTGTTCTACCCACTTTCAGTAACTCTGTCGTTATTCCGTCCTCCCCTGGTGCCTTGTTGCTCTTAAGCTGTTTAAGAGCCATTCTGATTTCGTATAGGCTGACGTTCGGGATATCTTCGGTATAAGAACGGAATAGAGCGGAACAAGGGTACCGTAGGTTTCTTTTGGGTAGTCGTGTAAAAATACGAAGAATATTATTTTTTCTCATTTGAAAATGGAGCCATACTGCCGCAACATTGAATTTTTTCTAAAAAAATATAGCATGTGTTACTCGGGGGGATGTAAGGATTCTAACGATACCCCATAAATCTAAATCTGTTCAGGCATTTTAAAAGTTAAGGTGGAATAAATAAACTCACATACATACAAACATACATAAATTAATCCTAATAAAAACATTACACGCCTTTTTTTGGGCAACGTGTAAAAATGCATTGTTTGAGCGCTTGCTAAAGTTTGCACAACGTTTGCTAACCTAACCACCTCTCTTACCACGATTCAACATTCCGCAACACGCTATGTGGAAAGTTACTGAACTTTTCAATCGTTAATTACGAGTATCATTTTGCTTACTTTTTCGCTACTTCGTACGTTTTGGAAATAAACATTCCATAATTTTCTACTTGTATTTTGTTGATTAGATCACGTTTCATCATAAGCCTTGATTAGAAGCCGAATTATTATTACGTAAATCCTGACATATTTACACTCTCTGACTCGATTTGACTCCCCCGTGTCATGGCGCTCTCATGGAGCCTTTATAAATTATTCCTGTTTGTATAATTTTTATTAGATGTTTGTTGGATGAATTGCAAACAATCCCGAATGATGGTGCGATTCACGTCCGTACTTTTTTGGGTCGAGTTTTTGATGGTAGACAGGTATTATTGAATTGTTATTCCACGATTTTCATATTGAATAACAGCTGTAACAAAAGGAGAATTCCGTTTCTTGTTCCATCTATTAAGCCATAAAGCTCTTTAATATGAAGATGGCACTCGATCTGGTAATGTGACAGGAAATAAAATAAATAAACTCCTTACGGGTCGTTCCCTATACTTACAGACGTCTGTCTGTAGAAGTCTATCGTCGATAATCAAAGTCTGTGGTATTTCCTGAACGCAACGCACTTCCTATATATTCTATCTTCTATATATATATCTATATTACTTAAATAAATCAGAGGGTAACAAAAAGTGTACAGTGAACATAATTAAAGAAACATGTTCGAGGGGACTATTGAGCCACGTCTACAAGCTGTTTTCGAGTCTTGAATATTCTAGCGAGAAGACTTAATGATTTTTAGCCTCCTATGAGCAGGCTGGGTTTCGGGGGATTTATGGGACCATAGACCACATCCACACAGTGCGGTAGGTTACACAGAAGACCAAAGAGTATAACCAGCCCCTGTGTCTTGCTTTCGTGGATAATGAGAAAGCCTTTGACTCCATCGAAACCTGGGTTATTCTCAAGTCTCTGCAGCGATGCCAGGTCGACTGGCGATACATCGAGGTGATGAGATGCTTGTATGACGCCGCGACTATGTCCGATCAAGTACAGAACCAGCAGGCTAAGCATATCCAGCTGCACAAGGGAGTGAGGCAGGGGATGTTATATCCCCGAAACTGTTCAATAATGCCCTGGAAGATACTTGTATGTTTTTAATACGCTGGATTGGAAAGGAATGGGCATAAACGTTAATGGCGAGTACATCTCACATCTACGATTTGCCGATGTCATCGTCCTTATTGCCGCAGACTCTCACACGAATGCTGACCGACCTAGCTGACTCTTGCAGACGTGTCGGTCTCGGGATGAACATGAGCAAAACCAAGGTTATGTTCAACGACCTTATTACCCCGAGACCTGTTGGTGTTAATGGTGTACCCCTTGAAGTTGTTCAGCAATATGCCTACCTCGGGCAAACTGTGCAATTTTAGGTAGAAACAACTTCGAGAAGGAAGCCGACAGAAGAATTGCTGAGATGGGCGTTTGATAAATTTCGTCAAGTCTTCTCGTCATCCATACTACAGTGCCTCAAGACGAAAGTCTTTAATGCGTGCGTCCTACCAGCCATGACCTACGGAGCCGAAACGTGGACACTCACGGTGAGATTGGTCCATAAGTTCAAGGTTGCTCAGCGAGCTATGGAGGAGCCAAGCTCGGAGTTTCTCTGAAGGACAAAATCCACAATGAGGTAATCCGACAGTAAACTAAAGTAACCGACATACCTCAGAGAATTAGCAAGCTGAAGTGGCAATGGGCTAGTGACATCTCTCGAAGAACTGACAACCGCTGGGGTAAACGAGCTCTAGAGTGGAGACAGCGTGTATGCAAACGTAGTGTAGGGCACCCGCCGGCTAGGTGGAGAGACGACTTGCGAAAACTGGCTGGCAGGAACTGGATGAGAAGAGCCGAAGATCGGGCTCAGTGGCGTTCACTAGGAGAGGCCTACTACAGCCGTGGACAAATATAGGCTGATGTTGATGATGATGATGATGATGATGATGGTCGAGGGGACTTAAAATAAGTTACTGAACAAGAATATAACATTTTTTTAAATGATGTCCGTCTGTTTGTCTGTATATTCACGCATCACTGTAAAACTTCTAGGCCGATTGCGACGCGATTTTATTTTTTGGATAGCTTAAAGTTGACTTAATAATTGGTTTACTTGGTATTGCAAACCGATGAGAAGAAACGGAGCAATAGATAAAAATATATGGCAGTTAAACAAATTTGTATGAAATGTAGAAACGCCTGAGTTCATTAACTATAAAATGTAGTATAGGTAATATTCTACTGTTTGGTCCTGTATTTGCACATGGCTTACTTTTAACCCAGATAAATTACCACACAGGCAAAGACAATGTACAAAGACGATAATTTAAAAGCAAATCTAGGGACTTAAAATATGAACAATAATATAACTTGTATTTTTTACAGGGCAAGTGCTTTTATTAACTACAACAAACTTTTACTAACTAATGAATTATGAAACAGTTGTACAACCACATGCTATTATATTACAGGCTTTTAGATAGTCCAAGCGTCTAGCCAGTTGGCAGCGTACCCAACATGCTGGCGGCATTGCCTCGCTTAATTGCAATGCTAATTTGATGAGCCGAATCAGTACCATCATTTTAGTCACGCGTCGCATCGACTGAGATAGATTTTTGAAAATACGTCACAACACCAAATGCCTCAAATATGTGACCAAGGCTGGCATATTTTCGCCGCCCTACTCTGCCTACTGTGCCAGCCCTACTCTGTATCTCAGAAAGATGTGACGGCACCAGTGTCGACACAAGTAGCGTCCCACACTTGAGGCCATCCCATCTTTCAGGGAATAAGGGTCATATCGTCAGGCCTT
Source organism: Alsophila aescularia (assembly GCA_946251855.1). Lineage (NCBI taxonomy): Eukaryota > Metazoa > Arthropoda > Insecta > Lepidoptera > Geometridae > Alsophila > Alsophila aescularia. Next base: position 21,874,231 of record OX276379.1, read on the forward strand.
TTACATCATCACGCATCACACCATTTGGTTCGGGAATAGCAGCAACGTTTGCGCTGGTAAAAGCCCGGCTAAGATGGCATGACGAGAAATTTGACTAGCACTTCTAGAACAAGAGAGGCCGTGGTGACTGAGCTGATCAGTTGCAGTACCATACTAACAGCGATGGGCATAGCATTTGCACCCAAAGGTAAACTTATAGCAAAACGGAAAACAGACTGGTCTAATAAATTACCAGTATTAAAAGAAGGGAGGGGTGGTCTGCAACCAAAGCCAAAGCTCCATAAAGAAATTGGTATTTGGGTATACCATCCTCCAAGCTTTCTAGGCTTGAGTCAAATAAGCTAAATCTAACACTTGAAATTTTGCGTATCCCTAGGCCTTCAAATCTCACAGGAAGTGAAGCCTGCAACCAAGCCCTATCGTCCATATCGACATTCAAAACCGATACTAGAGTACCCTTTACCGTTCCACTTTGTCCATGCTAGTGAGGAAAACACGGCAGAGATCGCAAAGCATTTTTAAATTTCGGAATGAAAATACATAATCGTGAAATAATATAAGCGTTATTTTTGAGTTTTTGTGACAAATTATGGAATTACCTTGAATTTTTACCGTTTTTAAATTTTAGAAAGATTTGTCTAGCATCGGTGAACCCAAAGAGACTTAGAGAATACTTGTCTTCTAATTTTTAATTTAGGTAGTACCGAATCTTTTATGGGACAAGAATCGCAAAAAAATATTTAGTTCCAAGCCAATAAGATGAAATTCGTCTATGAGAATAGGTAAATCATTTAGATCAGTATCCATCACCTCCTTCCTGCAAGGTTACATCATCCAATTATGAAAAATCCATCATAAGAATGATCAGATGGATGACAAGGCTAAAAATTACTCGGCCAAGTGGATCTCCCAGCTGACACCAAGACATTGTTTTGGTAGATTAATTTTGTGGGATTGCCGTAACATTGAAAAATAAAATTAAAGTCTGGAATTTTATTTTATTTACATCTATCTGTCTCTCTGTTTGTCTGTTCGCACATCACGTAAATATTACTTGTCCGATTGCAATGTTGAATAAATTAGGTTGTGACAAAAACTTGTGTACTCGGTATCTCAAGCGGATGAGTAAAAACCGAGCAATCGATAAAAAACAATTTGAGGTGAAAAAACTATCTGAACAGTTGGTATATTGGAACTTTTGGTTTTGGATAGAATCCTTTTATCCCAGAACAAAGCCGTTCCTTACAGCGAGTAATCAATATTTTCCAGTCTTCCCGTGGAAACTTACAATTTTCCGGTATAAAAAGTATCCTATGTTTTATTCCAGGGCATAAGGTAAATGCTCCCCAAACAAACAAACAGACAACTTTCACTCTTATATATTGGTATGGATTATCATATCCATGCTTCCTGCATTCCCTTTCCGCTCCAATACCGCAAGCTAAAAACAAACGATGTTCATCATCATCATCATCATCATCATCATCATCAGCCTATATCTGTCCACTGCTGGACGAAGGCATCTTCTAATGCACGCCACTGAGCTCAGTCTTCAGCTCTTCTCTTGTGCCTGCCGCATTTCACAGATCATCACTCCACCTAGCCACAAACGATGTTGCCTTTCATTATTACCTACTGTATGCTCAATTTTATTTAACACAAACAAACACAAATGTTTAAAATCAACACACAAGGAAAACATCAAATTAATTAACGATCTGCTTATTTATTCAGAACTTCAATCCTCTATTGGAAAGTTAATTTAATCAAAACGGTCTCTACCCTGTTTCCATACCGCTTATTCTGGTTTCGGGTAAAACTAAAATGGGGTATTTATTTTTAGGGTAAGGTCCCATTTGAATATAATTAAGCAAAATATCTATAGTTTGACCAACTTTTATGGGTTTGCGTAAATTTTTTACATTTTGCATTTCGATTTTGCTCCACTTGCACGCACCTGTCCGATTGATCGCAAAGTGTGGTGGTTTCTCCCCAAATCTCTCTTTTTCATCCCATGTCTGATCCTTATCTTAATCAAAAGGCGAAATAAAATAGACGTATAAAAGACCAATTAAAGCTTGTATTTTAAAGCATGTAAGGCATATAAATCTTTCTAATAGCATTGCAAGCCGTTTGCTTGGATGACATATTACACAATATTTTACAATAATTCAATTCGCCGCATATGAATGCATTATTTTGGGGAGTATCCCACGAAAGAATATTTTTTTAATGAAAAAAAAATGATGGGAGCAATACAAAGATATTTGTAATTAAAATAATAATTATGTTGTCACTATTCATGAAAAAGTCAAACAGTCTAAAACTATCCCCGAACGCCCTGAAGTCGTTAAAATACCCGTTTTAATACCAACCAACATTATTATTCAAATATGTCGTTTGGAATTAAAAATGCACAAGCATGGTTCGTGGGTAAAAAGAAACTTAATTAACATGTTAATAGTCGTACCAGAGAAGGGTGAAGATATCAAATGAAAATTTCTTTAATAAGATGTACCTATGTATGAGGTGAAACATTTTTCCTTGATTATGAAGATGTAGAGCTTGTGGTTTGGGTGTTAAACGAGTTTTATATACACCGTCCGTGAAGGCTCAGGCCCCTTATTGGCTATGACAATTCGGCCACGTAACACGCCGAGTCAAAATATCTGGTTAGTGCATGTTCGTGTAAAGGTGTGAATAAACGACGTGTGATAATGCAAGCCAAGCTAGGCACGGAACGCGGCGCACCGTTTAACATGCGCTTGGCAAAGATAGGCCCGGCTCGCCAAAGCACGAATCAAAGAAGCACGCGCAACCGTCCGCGTCGGCGTGGCTTGTCGAAGCACGCGCCGTAACAACACGGCCTGCGCTCGGCTTGTCTACGTTTTCACAGCATTGTAGGGAACCAAATGAATATATTTTGTAGCGAATAGATGGACGGAGGAGGCGCGGCGCTTAGTGTTCCACGTGGAACATAGGTAGATGTTAATGGCTTGCGTCAGTATTAAGACGAGCCGGGCCTACACGGACGACGCGGCTCGAATCGGTTCAAGATACCACGCAAATACAAATTCATAATATTTATTGCAAGTAGGCAATATCACTTTCACAAGTCAAAATACAGATATGTGATCGAGTAGTTAGGTACAGAAAAATGTAAGATTTTGTTGGCTACAAAAATAGAGTAGCTTTTTAAAAATCAAGTTCCAACATTAGCATAGATACTCTAGTAATATGAGTGAGTAGGTATGCACACAAAAAACAATAGGATTGAGGATCTCCTCTTTGTGAAATTGAAGTCGAATAATAACGTTTGATTGAACTCGCGGTGAAGCAAACACAAACATTCAGAAACGACCACATACTTAACATAAATGGGTCACCCCATAATATTGGCCAACTTTCATAAATCTTCTTCTTCTGTACTTATTGACCGCGCGAGCGCGAAGCACGAGTGAATCTTCTCTGTTTCAGCTTCGGCAAAAAAAAAACGTATGTCCGGATTTCTGTCCGGATGTCTGTCCAAATTTTCGGCTGTTGTCCTCTACAGGTCGCATTTCTCAACCGATCTAGTCGAAACTTGATATACAAGTTAAGCGAATTTTTATAATTTTAAGTCATCGGGGATTTTTAATTGGTGGGGTACTTCCCCAAAAATGGGTAAAAAGGGGGCTACTGATATCTGCGCCGTATTAAATCCGATTTCGATGGGTTTTTTTCATTTGAAAGGTAGTAACTTTATGTTAGATGAGGATCTTCGGCGTGATGAGCAGAATAGCTCATCAAAATGCAGTAAATTTCTCACGATTAGGTTTTTTCCAGTGGAATCAGTCCTTGACCTACTAGGTAGGGACTAATGGAGCATCTTGGTTATTAATGTTAATGTTACAATAAGGTAACTATATGGCGCTACAATGCACTGTTAGATTGTTTGCAAAAAAGTGTAGTACGCGCGAGGTCTACAGCTCACAGAGTACGCGCGAGGTCTACAGCTCACAGAGCCACTAGTAGTAGTATAAAGCACAAAGTTAAATAAAACCTGTTAATAGAAGTTTTTATGCAGTAGCCATGTCATGATGAAACTAGAACGGGCTATCAAAATTAAATGTGTATACAACATAACGTATCTGTGCTGTTAACCGATGATTAGGACCCTAGTCAGGACCCAACCCTGAGTGCAACAACCATGTCATGGTAAAACTTCAAACTGGATATTGAAATGTGTACACAAAATTTCGTGTATGTGCTGTTGACCGTTGAAGAGTTCATTTATCTGGAGCTAATCCTGGACGTCAATTCAGGTTTTTTTTAATATATATTTTTACTAAACCTGAAGTGTCACACTGCTGGGCAAAGGTCTCCCCCAATTCCATCCATCTATCTCTATCTACTGCAAGTTCAAGACAATTTCCTTCGAAAAATCGAGATCGTCAGGCCACCGCTTCCTTGGACGGCCTCGACGCCTTCGTCGGTCATTGGGTACCAGATGTGTGGCGATCCTTGCCCATATTTCGGGATACATCCTGCTCATGTGACCCGCCCAATTCCATTTGAATTCTGATTCAGGTCATGCTTACCATTTAAATGCTTTGTCATCGGAACAGAACCAACATGTAAAAATTCAACTCCGTAGGATAAGAGGAAGTGGTTCTAATTCACCTTGCAAGATTCGACCTAAACAAACATACATAAATACAAATATTGCAAGATAAATAAAAGCTTTTAAAAATGGTCTAGGGGACTTAAAATAAGGTACTGAACAGGTCACTGGCCACTGGCCAACCAGTCGTCAATAACTAAGACCAAATGTCAAAGGGAAATTAATTTCAGGCAAGAAGCTAGCTTTACCTAATTTATATAACCTAATTTATGTGTCTGTTACTTAATTACAATAATTAATTAGCTTTACTTCTAAGTACTCTAAATTATGTAAGTCTTGTAGATTAAGTTATGTTAGTAAACTTTGATGTTCACATGAAATTTCATTTTAGACTTTATGCTGGAAGCTCCTTATGCTACATTTAGGCTAAGAACACAACTTATATTAAGTTTCTCGACACAATACAGAGTGTTATTATAAGTTAGTAAGAATAGAGTGACACATCCATACATGCGTGTTATTAACACGAATTTAAACAATTTCAAGTTACTCAAACACATCGTTATTTAGACGACCGGTTGGCCGAATGGTTAGTGACCCTGACTGCGAAGTCAACCAACGCCGTTTCGAATCCCCCTAGGTGCAATCATTTTGTGTGATTATTAGAAATGTTTATTTCTGAGTCATGGATGAAATATTCGTATCTATGTATGTCCTTTGTCTAGTACCTATAGTACAGGGTATCCTAGTTTAGGGCTAGATAATTGGTGTGAATTGCCCCATTTTGTCTTTATTTGTTCATTTTTACGTGCACTTTTGCATTTTTTCTATAATAATATTTGAGTGCATTTTTATCTTAACGGCGATTGAATCGAAGATGCCCAGATTGTAAATACCTGTTCAATGTTTTTCGTGGTTATCTGGTAGAGAATTTCAATCGTTGAATTTTGTTAGGCAGATTTCAATCTATCTCGATGAATATTCCAATATCAGTGTTGCAAAAAACGGTCATCTGTTTTTAAAAATAAATACAAAACAGTTGCGGCCAAGAATTGAGGACGGTAGTTTGTCACAGTCTGCGCTCCACCTAAAACTAAGCCGCACAATATTTCTCCCGGGCAAAGAAAATAAGGAGACAAACAAAGGAGGCGCCTCAAATTAAATGCACGAATAAACTTCAAACAATACATCAGAATTACAGTGGGAACATGAAGAATTAAGTTTAAATACCCTCAGGGTCAAACAGGCTTTGTTAGTCCGCACCAGGTCCCGGGCGGTCGGGGGTAATTAAATAATTTTGCGAGCAAAAAGCCCCTTCTAACGCGGCCGTGGACTCTTGAACAAGTTAAAATTTCATCGCGACTTCGGCTCAAACTCCACTGAATTAAATTTAGCAATCTGTCGAGAGTCTGAAACTGCAGATTTTACTTTAGGTGATCTGACATAGCGATCGGAGGTAATGGCATAATTGATCTACATAAAGTGAGGAAGACTACATTGATATTATCCATACCAATATATAAAAGTGAAACGTTGTCTGTTTGTTTGTTTGTTTGAACTGTTTGTTTGGATATTGATGAAATTTGGAATTGAGATAGCTAATACCGTGGAATAAAACATAGGATACTTTTTATCCCCAAAAATTGTAAGTTTCCACAGGAAAACTGGAAAAACTGAAAAATGTTGATTACTCGCTGTAAGAAACGGTTGCCATGGAAACAAAATAACAAGTATGTCAAAAAACATCAAGAGCATTGGTGCTATACCTACTTTTGCATTGGTTATTAATATCCTAAAAGAACAAAGCTTGCTTTTTTTCGCGATAAACAGTAATCCGCGCGAACAAAGTCGCGGGCGGGAAAGCTAGTTTGATAATTATTAATACCGTTTACCACACAGTAAACATAATGTATTATTACCGAAAAACCTATTTTGGGCTTTTTGTAAAATTGGTACACATTGTATGGTGTCCCGGACTTTTGTAAAATTGGTACACATTGTATGGTGTCCCGGACTTCTGTATAATTGGTACACATTGTATGGTGTCCCGGTTTTTTTTTTAGAACTAATAAAGACAAATATATGTATTTGTATTTTTTGTCACTTTCCCGTTTGTCAAACTGTTTAGTTAGCACACGTGGATGGAGGCCAAACGGTCTCTTTTTACACGACTGCCCAAAAAAGGAGTGTTATATTTTTAGGATTCATGTTTGTTTGTTTGTATGTATGTAAATTTATTCCACCATAACTTTTCAATGCCTAAACAGGATTTAGACGTATGGGGTATCTTTAGAATCCTTCATCTCCCCGAGTAAAATAGGCAATAAGTATTAAAAAAAACAATATTTCGTCAGTATGGCACCATGTTTAAAAGAGTTATTTTTTAGAAATGATAAGTACTGTTGGTCTATAACTGACCTCTACAGCGTCACCGGATGGACGGTGGGGCGGGAGCAAAAGCGCTCCGCCGCAATGCGTGACGCAGAAGGCGCACGCTAAAGTTAAGATTTGGCCACTTGCTCAAGGGCACCCAGGGGGTACGAACCTCGGCTTGGACAGTTGCCATTGATTACTTGGGGAGTATCGAACTAAGGGATTATCGAACTAAAATTTATATAGTCGTAGATAGTGGCAGTAGATAAAAACTGCATAAGACTTCATCATCATCATCATCATGTCAGCCTTCAGGAGTCCATTGCTGAACAAAGGCCTCCCCCATAAAAGGTGGATTGGTGACCGCAGTGCTACAAATATGTACTCGGAGGACGCTGCTGCCCATCTCCCGGTGTGTATTACCTTAGTCGCCTCTTACGACATCCACGGGAGGATTGGGAGGGGTCATATTCTAAGCCAAGACCGCCACGGCTAAGACTTACAAAGCTTATATCTAATACCAGGTTAATTACAAACCCAAAATGGTGATGTTTATTTATTACTTTTATTGGTTAAACCTGCTTTTGTTGGTATTCTGTGGTTTCCCATAACTTTTTTAATACTAATTTACATTGACATAATGAGTTAGGCATAACTTTTAATTACGTAATATTAATTTTACAGTATTTGGCACGCTGTTAAGGTAGGCATAATGATCTTTTGTGCTATAGTATTTTGGATTAATATGGAGTCGCATAAAATATAATGTAGATACTATACTATGACAGTAGGTTAAGGTGAGGCGGGCTGGCCCTCGGGCCACCCGTAAGCCGCGAGCATCTTTGTTTAACATAGGTAGGTACCTACTTAAAATAGTTTAATTACTCACGGTGAGTAATGAAATGTTTTTGCTACTACATAATATGCTTGTTTGTCGTTATGCTAACTTCAGATATGGTAAACACGATTATGCCTAAATATTTATGCGTAATTATTATTATGCTTGCACATTAAAGTAAAATAATGCCACAATAAAATTATGACCTTTTATTTACGTGACACGTACGTCAAAGGCTCGTCAAGTTTCAACCCTTATCAAGTGACCTTTATACCATGCTACTCTTCAGGCGAGTTTGGCAGTTACGTTAATATTGCAGCTAAAGCTGTCTTGTTGGAACTTTATAACTCGAGCTCGTTGTGAAGGGGTGGAGTTTTTGTTGACTAGCTGGAGCGTCCAACTGTCCCTAAGCGCTTCGTTACTTCTGCATTGCGCTGTCTGCAGTATTAAATGCATAGATGATGCTTCGTTATCTTATAGAATTATATTAATCACTAGCTTTCCCGCCCGCGACTTCGTCCGCGCGAACTACAGTTCATCGCGAAAAAAGCATCCTATGTTCTTGTAGGATATTAAAAACCAATGCAAAAGTAGGTCTAGCACCAATGCTCTTGAAGTTTTTGACATACTTGTTATTTCGCATCCTTTTCTTACAGCGAGTAATCAACATTTTTTCAGTATTTCCAGATTTCCCGTTGAAATTTTCCGGGATAAAAAGTATTCTATGTTTTATTCCAGGGTATTATAGGGGTAGGTATTATGTTTTGTTTTACGCTATCTCCATTCCAAATTTCATCAAAATCCGTCCAGCCGTTATCGCGTAAAAGCTCCCCAAACCAGCAAACAGACATTTTGCTGGTTTTATTAAATTTACACCTAACTAGTCAATGTTTTGTCCAGGTGTAACTATACATTTTAAAATGTCACAAGGAATAAACTAGTTTTTTTTAATCTGCAATCAGCCATCTGGCTATGAATGATGTCGTCTTGACATGTTGTGCAGGGCTCAACTCAACACAAGATGTTATTGACGCTTCTGTTTCTTTCAGTATACATAATGCCTTTTTAGACGTTTGTTAGGAGCATGGCCTACTTTTATATTTAACTAGTTTTCCCACCAGCGACTACTACTGTTTCGAAAAAAAAAAGAAAAAAAAAAAAGAAAAATCTGTGCTCTTCTAGGATATTAAAAACCAATGCAAAACTAGGTCTAGCACCAATGCTCTTGATTTTTGAAATACTTGTTATTTCGTTTCCATGGCAACCGTTTCTTAAAGCGAGTATATAATACCATTATACCAATATATAAAAGTGAAACGTTGTCTGTTTGTTTGTTTGCTTTCATGCAATAACGGCTGGACGGATTTTGATGATATTTAGAATGGAGAAAAAAACATAGAATACTTTTTATCCCGGAAAATTGAAAGTTTCCGCGGGTAAACTGGAAAATGTTGATTACTCACTGTAAGGAACGGTTGCCATAACATAATGGTCTGTGGTTGCCATAGAAACGAAATAAGAAGTCTGTAAAAACATCGAGAGCATTGGTGCTATACCTACTTTTGTATTGGTTTTTAATATCCTAGAAGAAAATAGGATGCTTTTTTCACGATAAACAGTAGTCCACGCGGACGAAGACGCGGGCGGGAAATCTAGTATTTGATATAAATGCGGTACATGCAAACGTTAGCAATATTTTATTCACATAAGCGGATTCTCTAAAACCGACCTTCATTTGAACCCGCAAACCTTTGTTTACCTTTGTCTACTACAACAAGTCCACTCGAGTTTACTCTGATTTATTCATAACGAAGGATGATAAGGTACCCAGGACAGTATACTATTCCCTGCAGTATGGGCTGAGTATAGTGATGAGTAGCTCATTCAAGATATCCCTCGAGGCCTGTCAAGGTCCTCAAAATTTGAAATAAGGGATTTCCTCGTTGAACCACCTTATGCAGTTCCTTATTAATTAAGCGAAAATTTCTCGTGCCGGTCGCCTTGCTGCCCGTTCGTTATTGCTCATGTAACAAATATTACTTCCCCTCACTACATAAAGGAGGTCTTCCATCCGCCCCTCGCTAACTGTTCACATAGAACGAGAGAGGATGTTTTTTTACGAGTGTGGAGCAGAGCGGCTACGCCACGATGTTCCGCAATATTCACGCTTTGCGCCTTGCTTCAATTGAGGTATTACGAGGACCCAGAGTGGCAAAGCTGCGTCGACGCTACGCGGTTTCGCAGCACTGGCGCTTTCCACCTCGCCTCGTTATCATATGAGGAACGAGGACCCAGAGCGGTAACGCCGCGATTTTCCGCAACGCTTGTGCTTTGCTCCTCGCTTCATTTGAAGTATGTATGAGGAATGAGGACCTCAATTGGCAGTGAGGAGTCCTACCTCACCTTCGTTTGAATCGTATGAGGAACTCATCATTAGCTGAGAACAACATAACAACTTTAAAAACACTTTTTTAGTCGTAAATTCAATCGAATAATATATATATATCACTCGTGTTTCTTTTTGTAGTTTACTTCCTTGCACAATAATAAAGTACTTGTACCTCAAACACACGCATGAATGCACCGTACGATGAATACACATCTGCTTACAGTCTCGGCAGACTACAAGTTGGGTCAAGCGCAGACTTTTCAAGGTTACACGAATCACCGCAAGTTAAGAGACGTTCTGTTTTATACAATATACTTTTTACTGGAAAGATACGTTACGTTGTGTGATAGCAAAATACTATATTTAAACTATTTTTTATATTTTGTTTACACACAATATCTAAGAGTTAATTGAGTTTTTCCACCGCGCTATAAATTTTTCAATATTGTTTAGTATCTAAATTATATCACTATGCAAATGAAGTATTTTTTTGAATGCCCCTGAATAGAATAATTTGCTTCGAAAGTTTCAATACGCTATTATTATTTTAAGCTAACGTACCGACCATAAAAACCCGTTTATCCATAGTCAAAGACAAAGTATTTTATTGTAAACTAGCTGATACCAACGGCTTCGCACGCGTGGTCATAGCTGTGGGTTAAAAGAACTCTCTGTGCTATTCCAGGACCTAAAATACCAACAATTTTGATCAAAATTCCTTCAGCCGTCAAAATTTTTTTTATCGATTGCTCGGCTTCTACTCATCGGATTGAGATATAAAGTACCCCAGTTTGTAAGTCAATCATTGCAATCGGTCCAGTAGTTTTTACGTGATGCGCGAAAAAACAAACAGACAAACAGACAGACACGAATTTTAAAATGTTATATTCTTGTTCAGTAGCTTATTTTATGTACCCTAGACCATTTCTTTTTTAATTATCTTCTTTGTACAGACTTTTTCGTTCATATTGTTTTATTATAAGTATAGAATAGATAGATAGATAGAAAGAATTTCGTATCGTATCGTTTCGTTTCGTTTTTGTATCGACAAAAATAACAGCACTTTTAGAAGTCAAAATTAGCATCTCATGAACAAGGAGAAATACATAAAATATTATATAAAGATGAAATCAATAAAATTAAGGAAAACTAAGTATTATTTGAGTTGATGTGCCAACAGAGTTAAATCTCACACTGGAAAAGGAAATACCCTTCTGACTCTACCGGTGCTTCAGAAATACGCCCGTTTTAGAAGAGAACATCAATAAACTCTACGGGTTTTTTTTTCCATATTTGTTAATTCTTCATATATTTTACGTATGTCACAAATTATTACAAAATATGTAAACTACAAATATAAAAGATAAAAGTGACAATGAGATGTCCCACAATAAATAAACAATCAAAAAAATTATTATCATGGAGCTTGGAGACATCAAGCCATGCATTTCTGTCATTAATATAATCATTTACATTGTAATATGCTTTCTTTATGAGATTTACTTTAACAAAAGTTTTAAAGCTATGCATTGGTAATTGATCAATGCCGTCAGGTAAAGCGTATACAGTTCCCATATATGAACCACTAACTTTCTTTAACCGAAATTCAGACACTTTCAGTTTATTTTTATTTTTAGTATTCATATTATGAACATCCCTATTTTTAACAAAGGTATTGATATTCTTCCGAACATACATTATATTTTGATATATATATATATATTGACAAGACACTGTAAGAATATTGATCTCTTTAAAACGTTCCCTTAGAGAATCACGGGATGTCATATTGTAAATGGAACGAATTTCTCTCTTCTGCAGCACAAATATTGATTGAATTATCATAGATCTTAAAAGAGATTAAAAGTGGGAACATTAGGTACCACCTCCACGGGCGTGGAACGCGTAGGTGCTACGCACACAATTGACCTTCTTTAGCCTGAATAACAATCGGAGTGGCGTTTGTGAAGCACGTGTTAGCAGTGACTCTCAATCGCGCAACAATCGGAGTGGCGTTTGTGAAGCATGTGTTAGCAGTGACTCTCAATCGCGCTACAGTCTGCGTATGTCTCTTTATCTTTATTGCAAATAAAGCACGACACTGGGAATGAAGCTTTGCCTGTAGTTGTGTCTAGACAGTTTTTGTTTACGAGATGGTAAAGCGTGCTGAATCTTCCCCCTTTAGCTAGATCTCTGCAATCGTCCATACTATTTTATTATGGCCAAGAGCAGAGCAGGTGCGCGGACTCAGCATCGACATCTGCGGGAAAAACAAGGTACATTTATTACGAACTTTGGTCAGAACATGCCGGCGTGGTAAGCGAATACGTAACATTAAACTACGAAGCCAAACTTTAGGGGAATTTGCCCCGAACCACTCGCAAGGGAAAAATGTGTTGTTCAACAATGTTTGACATGTGTTATTTCGGTGTTTTGGTACACTATACAAACTATTATTTTTATTATATAAGAACAACGGATGTTGCTCGTACACCAGTGTATTCGAGTTGAAAAAGTGAATGTTCCCAAATTTAGTATTATTAAAAGTTTGAAACTGATTGTATCTATCTTTAATTTAATTGTATAGTTTGTAGATTATTCTAGCGATAAAAAAAGAAGGACTTAAATTATATAATATGTTTCAACTTTATGATACAACTTTTACCAATGCAGGTTTAGGTTTCAGAAACATTTCCGTCTGTGAAAGAAACATGTTTTTATTTTCGAAAAAGGTATTGAATTCTGACGCAGCCTTTTATAAAAGTGAATCGGGATTAAAATTTACCACCTGCGCGCGCTTCGATTATAAATGCATTGAAAATTTCAAATTTGAATGCCAATTGCAAAAGAGTTGCATTTTTCGATCAAACTGATTCTTGTTGTGGATATCAGAAGTTATTTATAACTTATTGGTTTGTTTCCTGTTGAAACCATTACCTTAAATAGTTTCATTTTATTTACATAACTGGAAGCAAAAATAAATTAGGTATTATAAAAAAACAAAAAACCCGACTGCGGACAAAACTAAAAAGAGGCAAACAAGCTTCAGATTTATGATTTTGAAATATGCAGTCGTAGGTATGAGGAGTAACTAGCTCGCCAGGATTTTTGTTTTTTCATCACCTTCAGCAGCCTATATTTGTCCACTGCTAGTCGTAGGCCTCTCCTAATGCAAGCCAATGAGCTCGGTCTTCAGCTCTCCTCATCCATTTTCTTCCAGCCGCTTTTCACAAGTCGTCACTCCACCTGGCCACAGGACGTCCTATACTACGTTTGCTTAAACGTGGTCTCTACTCGAGAACTCGTCTACAGTTATCGGTTCTTCTAGAAATGTAACCAGCACACTGCCACTTTAGCTTGCTTATCCTTCGAGTTATGTCGGTCACCTTGGTTCTCCGTTGGATATCTTCGTTACGAATCATGTCCTTCAGAGGAACTCCAAGCAAAGCTTTGCTTTTGTTCTTTGTCCACAAATTTAGGGTCGCGTAATTTAAGGTGAGCAACCTTAAAGTTGTGGACTAGTTTAACCGTGAGTGCCCACGTTTCGGCTCCGTTGGTCATGACTGGTAGGCCGCACTCATTTAAGACTTTTGTCTTCAGGCACTGTGGTATGGACGACGAGAAAAACTGACAAAGCTTGCCAAATGCTGCCCAACCTAGCTCAATTCTTCCGTTGGCTTCCTTCTCAAAGTTGTTCTTACCTAACTGCAATATTTGTCCAAGGTAAACATATTGTTGGACAACTTCAAGAGGTACATATTGGCTGCAATCGGTTCCGGGTCAATAAGATCGTTAAATATGATCTTGGCCTTATCTATGTTCATTCCGAGACCGATACGTCGAGAAGCATCATCTAGGTTGGTCAGCATAGTTTGTAAGTCCTACAGCGACTCCGCCATTTGCACGATATCATTGGCAAATCGTAGGTGTGAGATATTCACGCCAATGATATTAACGCCCCTGTCTCACTCCCCTGTGTAGTTAGATATGTTTAGGCTGCTGGTTTTGTACTTGGACACTCATAGTCGCGGCGTCATATAACCTCAGCACTTCGATGTTGCGCCAGTCCACGTGAAAACGCTGCAAAGACTCCAGAACCACCCAGTTTGTGTGTGTTTTTATAATAATTGATTTTTATTTTAAACTTTTTAGTTTCCCTCACATATTTTTGGATTGGTCTTTTAAAAGACCTTCATTTTGATACCAACCTCGATAGATTTTGTTTTTTTTTTTGTTCCTTCGGAAATACAATACGGCAGCTGGGTAAGCCCCTATAATAGTTTTCTTGAAACTTCACATATTCTACTAGATTTCCCGCCTGCGACTTCGTCCGCACGGACCACAGTTTATCGCGAAAAAAAGCATCCTATGTTCTTCTAGGATATTAAAAACCAATGCAAAAATGCAAAAGTAGGTATAGTACCAACGCTTTTGATGTTTATTGACAGACTTGTTATTTCGTTTCCATGGAAACCGTTCCTTACAGCGAGTAATCAACATTTTCTAGTTTTCCCCTGGAAACCTACAATTTTCGGGGATAAAAAGTATCCTACGTTTTATTTTAGGGTTTAAGCTATCTTCATTCCAAATTTCATCAAAATCCGTCTAGCCGTTATCGCGTGAAAGCTCCCAAAACAAACAAACATACAAACAAACAAACAGACAACGTTTCATTTTTACATATTGGTATGGATAACACTCTCGTGATTAAGATGAATCCAAATGATACCTCATCTATCAAAATCTTTCAAACCTGAGTTCTAGTTTAGGCTGTAGGACGCACCAAAGAAACGTACATACAAACATACACACTTACAACCCAAATACATAACCCTCCTTAATCAGTCCTTAACAAAAATTAGATATTGATGTTTTATGGTCATTCACTAAAACTTTTGATTGATTATTGTTCCATTTTAGTAGTTACTGTAATTTTTTATTGTATCTACAATGTTATTGACATATCTAATCTGAGTACGGTATTAATGTCCCAGGAAGTAGTGATAAGCGGAGGTCCCGAGGTAGAGCATTCCAAGGCGCACTCGTATAACCCTCATGTATGTAGCGATATTTGATATTTTCGGAGTTATTCCATTTTTGTTTTTTTTTTTCACAAAATTCCAGATTTCGACACAAACTTAGTAATTTTGACCAAACTAACAATAGTATTCAGTTGATTTTTGGAATGTAGGTAATCCAGTAGTTAAGTCCGGTTGTCTGGAAGAGATCGCTTTAAGCGATAAGACCGCCAATTGTAACATGTTTTTTGTTAGATTAAGTTTATTAATTGTATATTTCTGTATTGTGGTGTTTTAATAAAGAGTTCATCTATCTATCTATCTATCTAAGTCCAGTTAGTTAAATATGGCATATCAAAATAATATGATTTTGATGTCTTCAGACCTCAAAATCATAAACGGCCTTAACTTATGGAGACACAGCATAAAGTGACTTCAAAAGTGGAAATGTCGACATTTTCATAGTACCGATATAGTGGGGTGAGGTTGAGTTTGGATGTATGAAGATGGTAGGGATGGTTGAGGATTGGTAGGGATGTGTAGGGATAGGTGGAGTTGGGTGGGGATGGGATTGTATGGGTGGGGATCGGCAGGGATTGATGGGCGGGGATCGGTGGGGATGAGTCGGGTTGGGTGAGGATGGGTGGAGATGGGTTGCAGGCCGGATAACCTCCAAGAGTGCCCGACTGTTGCTGGTCCCCCTCGATGCGTTTCATCTGGGGGGAAGAGCAGCCGTTGGGACGGTGCACCCGGGGATCGGTCAATAATTCTCCTCGGGGGATTATTAGCCGTAGCCGATATCTGGCAAGGTGGGTCTGGGTAGTTTTACTACCTGGACGGCAGGAGGGGAATCGCTACAAAGAGCTTTTATCTTTGTGGAGGTTCTCTTCCTGTGGGATGGGCGTCCTAGTGACGTGGAGGGGGGGCCCGGGCGCTCGGCGCAGGCTCGAGGAGGTGGGGCCTTGTGCGCTTGGCGCCGGCTCGAGGAGGTGGGGCCTGGGTGTTTGGCACCGGCTCGAGGAGGCGGTCCGCTTCCAGACCTACCATATTTCGGAATGATGGATTCGGTGCTGGGAGTGTGACGTGGAGGTGGGGCCTTGTGCGCTTGGCGCCGGCTCGAGGAGGTGGGGCCCAGTGCGCTCGGCGCAGGCTCGAGGAGGCGGTCCGCTCTCAGACCTACCATACTTCGGAATGATGGATTCGGTGCTGGGAGTGTGACGTGGAGGTGGGGCCCGGGCGCTCGGCACCGGCTCGAGGAGGTGGGAGGAGGAGGCGACTCCTCCTTCGTGTTTGTGGGGTCACTGGTGGAGAGTCGGGGGGCTCTCCATCGGCTTGCACGCCCCACCGGTCGTGATGAGGGGTGACTTTGGTGAGCAAGATTGCCCCTGCACAGGCGGAGAGGCCCGATTGGGTCTGCCACTGGGGCAAGATGGTAGAATGCAACCGCGACCCCATCTTGCCCCACCTCGGTGGAGGACTGCTCACCATGGGGTTTTAGTGGGTAGGACGGGCAGTCGCCCGGTGAGTCCCACATAGCCGCTGGGCCTTCCCCGGGCTCAGTGGTATGCGTAAATGCATTTCCCCATGAAAAAAAAAAAAAAAAAAAAAAAAAAGGATGGGTGGAGATAGGTAGGGATGGGTGGTAAAAAAAATGATTTTGATGTCTCATTCACGACTGGATACCAACATTCCAAAAATCTATTGAATACTATTGTTAGTTTGGAATAACTCCGAAAATATCAAATATCGCGGATCATACATGGGGGTTATTCGGGTGTGCCTGGGAGTGTTCTACCTAGGGTCCTCCGCTTATCACTACTTCTTGGGACATCCTGTATGTACTTTTCCGCAAAGTATTTCCTGAGTCTATCAACAACATGAACATTAAACATGTTGTATGTAGGAATTTTAGTTCTTCGGTAAGTTAGGTAATGAATAAGGTACCACGTTTAAACCATGTTACATACGCGGGCGGTTAGCTGGAAGGATGTAGGCAATAATTAGCATAAAGATTGCCCATGTACTTGTATTTTCTTGTGCAATAATGAATATTCTATATAAAATCTAGAGTAACCTATAATGCGTGTTTAAATGCAATAATTTGTAAATTTGCAAACTTTTGAACAAACATGAATGCTCAGTATTTAAACTGAAAAGAATATGTTGATTATTCAACCAATCTTTTAATTAGGTAAGTACTTCAATTTTATTTTAATTCAATACTGAAAAACTTAAAACCTTCTTGGCTATTATTCAGATAATAAAACTGTATCATTTTTTACCTTACATTTATTTTTACTCGAACAATATTCTAAAACAGTTTAGTTCCTCCCAAAGTAAGGTGAAAAGTGAACAAAAACATTGCTGTGAACATTTCAAACTTTATTCATGAGATTTTCAATCTTCTTCCGGAAGTAACTTGATCCTTTAAAGTCATTTCCTGTTCTGCGTCGCATTTTTCCGAGACGTTAACTTTATAGCTTACCACAGTTTTATTTGTTTGCGGTGCTGTTCTCTTAATGGTAGAATCGTTTGTTCTAAAGAACTATTCAAGTTACTGTTCAACATGTGTGTCTTAGATACATCGACGGTAAAACCACGTTTGATTGAGCATGTGAGTTTTAATTCTACTATACATACCATCCGATGCTCATATTTCATTCATCATCATCATCAGCCCGTGTCAGTCCACTGCTGGACATAGGCCTCTACCAAAGAACGCCACTGAGTCCGATCTTTGGCTCTTCTCTTCCAACTGTTGCCAGACACTTTGCGTATATCGTCGCTTCACCTAGCTGAAGGGCGCCCTACACTACATTTACCGAGTCGCGGTCTCCATTCAAGAACACGTCTACCCCATCAGTTATCAGTTCTTCGACAGATATGACCAGCCCACTGCCACTTCAGCTTACTAATCTTAAGGGCTATATCGATAACTTTGGTTCTCTGCCGGATCACCTCATCACCTCTCTCGATCTTTCAGAGAAACTCCAAGCATAGCTCTTTCCATAGCCCGCTGAGTGACTTTAAATTGGTGGACTAGTCGAGTGTCCACGACTCAGCTCTGTATGTCATAACAGGTAGGACACACTGGTTGAAGACTTTTGTCTTCTAAGTTTGCGGTATTGGTGACGAGAAGACTCGACAAAGTTTCGCAAATGCTGCCCAGCCCAGCTGTATTCTTCTGCGAGTCTCTCTCTCTCAAAGTTGTTTTTACCTAGTTGCAAAGTTTGCCCCAGATAAACATACTCCTCAACAACTTCGAGAGCAGTTCCGTTAACAGCAATTGATTCCAGAATAACATGTTCGTTGAATTTAACCTTGGTTTTGTCCAAGTTCATCTGGAGACCAATGCGTTGAGACGAATCAGCTAGGCTGTCCAACATCTGTTGCAAGTCCTGTAACGTTTCTGCCACAATGATGATGTCATCCGCGAATCTCAAGTGTGAGATGTACTCACCGCTAATGTTGATGCCACATCCTTTCCAGTCCAGAGTCATAAATATATCTTCCAATGCATTTGAGAACAGTTTCGGAGAAATAACGTCCCCTTGTCTCACACTTCGATGCAGGGGGATATGCTTATTCTTCAGGCTCTGTACTCGGACGGTCATTGTTGCGGCATCATACAGCCATCTCAACACTTGGATATACCGCCAGTTGACTTGGCATCGTTGCAGGGACTCCAAAACAGACCAAGTCTCGATAGAGTCAAAGGCTTTCTCATAGTTCACAAACGCCAGTCACAGGGGCTAATTATACTCTTCTGTCTTCTATCTAATCTGCCGAACTGTATGAATGTGGTCTATGGTGCCGTATCCTCCCCGAAATCCGGCCTGCTCTATTGGCTGGAATTCGTCGAATCTCCACGCAAGACGATTCGTGATGACTCTCGAAAACAGCTTATAGACATGACTCAGGTGGGAAATGGGCCGATAGTTTTTCAAAAGAGCCTTGTCACCCTTGTTGAAAAACAGGAAGACCACACTCTTGTTGTTCCATGCCTTTGGGGTTCTTCCAGAGAAAAATAACAGACTTAAACGTACGCTGAAGTTCTTTAAGCGTGGAAGTACCTCCTGCTTTCAGGAGCTATGTTGTTATTCCGTCCTAGCCCGGGGCTTTTCCATTTTTGAGCTGTGTGAGAGCCATCTCGATTTCGTCAAGGCTGACTTCTAGCAGCTCCTCGGTACAGTGGCGGGTTAGAGTGGCCCTGGAATCCTTCATATCGAGTTCGGATTACAACGCGTGTAAGACGTACAGTTGGCCATAAAAATCTTCAACGTCCGCGAGAATCTCCGGCTTAGAAACGACAACTTTCCCGCTTGATGTGGTCAACTTCGTCAGATGGCTTCGACCAAGCTGTTGTACAAAGAGATTTGACCCCCGATTTATACTCTCACTCACTCTATCGCTTCTTCTATAGCACTTGTATTGGAGCGTCGGAGGTCTCACCTTACCAGCTTTAATATTTGCTTATTCAAAGCCCGCTGATCTGACGAAGTGACTGTTGGATCTTCACGTCGTTTCTCAATGAGCTGCAGAGTTTCCAACGAAAGTTTTGATTTTCTGCCTGTACGCCTCATCTCGCAGAACTTCGTTCCCTCTTCCCTCAGGATTCCGACCACTTCGTCAAGTTCCTTGTCAATGTCAACGTCAATTGTGCTTTCCAAGGCAGCAAATCGGTTCTCCAGTTTCAACTGGAATGTTTTGGATCCAAAAATGGTTTGGAGCAGCTTAGGTCGGAGCGTAGACTTCATCAAGCGGAGACGTTCAAGCTTGCAATGAATATCCAGAGTGCCATGGACAAGTCAGTGATCACTCCCGGTTTTAAACCTAGTGTCACAGAGACATCTCTGAATATGCGCTTTTTGTCCGCTCATTTTGCGTCACACCATCGGGATTTTGCCACGTCCACTTCCATTGGGGTTGCTTTTTAAAGAATGAGTTCATTAAAAACAGCCCTTCTTTCTCGACTAAGTTGACTAGCATTTGCACCCTGTGAGTTCTGCTGCCAAATCCGTGTTGTCCTACTACCGACTCGTTGCATGTATGTACTCCCACTTTAGCGTCGAAGACTCCCATGACAACGTTGAAATGAGCCTTGGAGGTGTTGTGCAAGGCTTTAGATATGTCTTCGTACTCATCTTCTACTTCATCATCCGAGTGTTTCAAAGTCGTTGCGTATACCTGAATAACCTTGAAAATTTCTACAATGTTGTTAGAGAGGACCGTATTGACAAGGAACCCGACACCACCTTGGGATTGCTGGTCTTCTTCCTGAAATACATAAGATGGCCCGACTCTAAGGTAACGGTATCCTCTCCCTCTCTTCAGACTTCACATAACCCTAGAATGTGCCATCTCATGTGCCCCAGTTTCTCTTCCGATTGCATCAGATTTTTGTCGTGCCGTAACGTGCGTCCGTTATACGTAGCCAGAGTCAGTCGGTTTTGGCAGCCTTCCGTAGCCCGGGGATTCTTGGCATACCCTGCCCTGCCGTGACCATGACCTCCGCCGTGGCCAGGAATAGCAGGACTGCCGAGAACTGGAGGCCGTTCTTTCATTGTGCTTATCATTAGGAGGTAATGTCCATAATCGCCACGCTGGGCAGGTGGCTTGGCGATAGCAGGGCACAGTTTCTTGCACCGATGACGCTGCTGCCCATCACTGGTCTGTAGAATTTAAATGCGCCAATTTTGAATGGTTATACCGCCATTTCTCGGTCGTCAGAACCTCATCTGTTGTTCGGCAGGATATACCAAAGGCAGGTGAGGTTGACTTGGAGTAATGAGGTGGTATATGTACTCCCTTACATCCATATATTTGATTACCTATTAGTAATTAACACAATTACACCGCTTACTGCGGCCTAATAGTCTCATGAATCCGCAATCGGACAAAAAACAGATTGCTAGTCGGTATGCCTATGTCGTGGCTAAATCGTAGGATTGAACATTTCATTATCGATAATTTAATAAAATGACCAGCTAGAACTGACCATATCGTTGAAACATAAACTTTTAATGATATTTCAATTCACGTTTGACCATATCATTAATGTAGGGTATTCACAATACCAAAGGTGTTTGTACAGACAGGTCTTCAAGGCTAAAAAAATATGAAGACGAAGGCGGGAGCTCGCTCGGCTTCGCTCCTGCCTTCGCCTCTAACTGTAACTAACACTGCCAAGTTGGGCATCCGCCTAGCGTCTCTTGCTGTGGATAATATAACTATTTAACGATATGATCACGAATGATCGACCATATTATAAAGTAGCCGTGCGTTTTAGCTGTTCATATCTTCAAACGCTAATAATTAATTCATTTTGCTGTTTAGCTGTGACCAAACAGCCGATTTCGGCTGATTTTTTATTAAACTTAAAACTAAAATATCTTATAAACTAAGCGTCGCCGCGGTGGAGGAGGAGTGAGAAGAGGAGAAGAGCAGGGGCGGAGGGAAGGGTTTCCCTCCCCCCCCCCCCTGCTCTTCCACCTCCAAAGGCTTCCCCTCGTTTCTATATATTTCCGAACAAAACATGATGTGATGATGATGCTAACCATTTCATGAAATGATCAATTTTACGATATCTCCACGACACCTATATACCACAGCATAAATATTAGTACAACGTACCTTTACCTAGAGGCTTTTGCGACTCAAACGTTTGTCGGTTCTAAGCCAATTTAAAAATCCCTTCCAAATCACTGCGGAAGGGACGCCGCGCAAACGTAGACAAAAACAATGCAAACGTTACATATTCAGTGAAAAATTTAATCCGTTCGTTAAATCCCTTTCCCTTCAGAGAGCGAATAATACCGATCGCATAGTAAAAGGAACAGTAAGTAACCTCTGGACAAGAAATAAATCCATGACAAACGATTTTATATAACTACCTACTTTCAGATGTTTGACTAAACTCAAAGTGAAAAAAATAATAAGAGAGATGTAAATATACATATATAAAATAAGTTCATAAAAAATATTTAAAAAAAGGTTTTACGCAGTAGCCATGTCATGGTTAAACTTACAACCGACTATCTTAATAAAATGCGGACGTATATATTTGTGTCAGTGCTGTTAACCGTTGAAGAGTTCCTTTATCTGGAGCTAATCCTGGATGTCAGTTCAAGATGCATTGTCAATAAAACTGAACCAACATGTAAAAATTCAACTCCATAGGATGAGGAAGTGGTTCTAATTCAGCTTGCAAGATTTTACCTAATAAACATAAATACATAAATTGCAAGTTAAATAAAGCTTTTTTTAAAATGACAACATTTCCTACAAATTTATTCAAGTAGAGTAGAAAACGGGGCGCACGACCGTTTGTTTGTCGTGAAACGTCTACGCCACGTACAATTTGATTCGGTTCTGGAACCCTCTCGTTCACTCTGTGCTTAAGTTCAGGGTCATACCGTTGTGAGGTCCAGAACTTCTTCTTTCCAGCAATGTGCTTAATCTTTATTTTAGTACGGACTTTCCGAGCGTTGCAGCCACTTACATTTTTTTTACTTTTTATGCCATTTTTTTAAAAAATGTTGGTCTTTAGTTGAATTTTCGTTTATTTTCCATATTGTTCAGAATGAGATATTTACAGCAATATTCAAATAAATATGAAAACTTGTCTAAATCACGAGTTATACCGAATTAAAGTTCACAAAAACATCAATTTTGCTGAGTTTGCTCTGTGCGTCCTGCATCATCCCCCTCTATATTTTGACAAAAAATTGATATCACATCACCGAGCTGATTATATAACCTAAAAATTTACACCAAAATTTGGTCTCTGGAGTTTATAGTTACAGAGTCATAAAAGCGAGACGAATAAGTTATTTTCGTGACGATCCCTGTTTTAGACATGGTACCTCGTATGTATCGAAGTGATTTTAAAGACGTTGCACGTCAAAAAACGGACAACCCAGTGACTGTGCTAGCCGAACAGAGCCGAGCTTAACACTCCCAGACGAAGGACTTCAAAATAGTCCGAAACTCGTCGAAGTATTTCCGTTTTTTTTTTAATGAGTTTATAGCAGTTTTATTTAAATCTTAAACATGAATTTCACTCTCGTTAGTTTTTAAAATCAAGTAGAGTTTATATTTAAACCACTCGACGGACAGATATACTCAGCAGCCATGTTATCGCATGCACACAAGTTATACTTAAGAAACACTTATGCGCAAAGATAACGCACTTCTCTCTATTCGCTATGTCAATAGGGTCCAATCCTATTATACGTAAAATAATCCAATCCTATTAACGTTCGTTTAAAACATAGAAGACATTTCTACTAATGGAAAGGAGAACTCCCTATCTGTTCTGTATCTAAAGCTTTCATAAAAACAACAAAGAACACAGCTTAGCCGCTAAAGTAGAGCCCGGACGGTGGTCTGTCGCTAACAATCGCAGAGATAAATTTGAATAGAATAGTCGGGAGTTCAGGCGAACAGGAAAATATAAACGCTTATGACACTTTTTTGACGTAGTGCTACTTGTAAAAATTTTTACATGATCTTAGCTTAAACTATTTAGGTAAAAACTATTTTATAAAAAAATAACAAGAATTTTTAAAATAACAAGAATTATTTAATGCAATTAGCTTGATTTGCATTTTGTACTTATTCTTAATTGATGATTAAATGGTGTGATTATATTTAAAAGAAGAAGGATTTCTAAGTATTAGGAGAGCAGAACAAGTTGGAAATATGACATTGACAAATAAAGTTATTAAAAGTAAGTATACCTGCCCATGAACATTAAGGACCATGTAGGTACTATTTGCACGGCTGCAAAGGCTGTTTATATCTGCAAAACCCTTCTATCACCGTTCTGCTCAGGAAACAGTGAATCAACTGGAACCAATCATGTTTGCACCAGCTTATAGGCTGTTCTCCATCGAACAACATCTCGGTCGACTAATGCTGTAGCCATACTGGATAATGCGGTCCACATTTCTATGGCTCAGGTGTGGAATTTGACGGAGCCATCAACAACAACCACTTTTGCCGGTAAGTACGCCATTACTTCCGCAAAATTACATTGTTCCATGTTTCAGGTCTTCAATCATCTATCGGGGAAAGTTAGGAAATGCTTGTAAGTTATTTATTTTCTCGTAAATACAACAAAGTATTTTGAGCGAATGGTGCTTTAAAACTTTGCTAAAGCTAAAGCTATTATTCATTATTCTGGTAACTTTGTTATCCTTGAGAATATCTCAATATTCTGATGCTATTGCGTGACAAAATTTATTTACTTTATTTTTTATTGATGTTTTGATAATTAGTGCAAATAAGACTGATTGCACTATACTACGAGTATGTCAAATGAGGTCTAAAGGAAGTAGAACCCGAAAGTAACTTTATGTCATTGGTGACCAAGCCTGGGGGCCAATTACAAAGCGCTCATAGATAAACAGTCATCATCTTCATCATCATTTCAGCCTTTAACAGTCCACTGCTGAACATAGGCCTCCCCAAAAGAGCGCTACGACGAACGGTCTTGTGCCG
Source organism: Alsophila aescularia (assembly GCA_946251855.1). Lineage (NCBI taxonomy): Eukaryota > Metazoa > Arthropoda > Insecta > Lepidoptera > Geometridae > Alsophila > Alsophila aescularia. The sequence continues at coordinate 21,898,956 of OX276379.1, forward strand.
CTTCCACCCACCGATCCCTGCGATGGCTACAATGTTGTCCGTCCATCGTGTGGAGGTCTCCCTACTCTTCGCTTGCTTGTTCGTGGTCGCCATTCGAGATCCTTTATTCCTCAGTGTCAGCTCTGCGAACTATATGGCCTGTCTATTACCACTTCAACCTGCAAATTTAGAGAGCTATGTCGATAATCTTGTTGCTTCTACAGATTTCATCGTTACGGATCTTATCACGTAGTGAAACTCCAAGCATAGCTCTCTCCATTGCACGCTGCGCGACTTTGAGCTTATGTATGAGACCAATAGTCAGCGACAACGTCTCAGTGCAGTATGTCATCACTGGCAACACGCACTGATTATAAACTTTCGTCTTGAGGCACTGCAGTATCTGTGACGAGAAGACATGGCGTAATTTCCCCACTGCCCATCCAATTTTATTCGTCGGTTGACGTCTTTGTCGAAGTTGGATCTACCCAGTTGGATCGTCGACCTAATTAGACATAATGATCAACAGCTTCGATAATATCGTTCCCAACATAGACCGGCATGGGTGCGACTTGCGCATTTACCATGATGTTCGTCTTACCCATGTACATTCTGAGACCCACATGTTGAGAAACAATATTGAAGTCACTGAACATTATGCTTAGGTCTTCCAGGGTTTCTGCCATGATGACTATATCATCAGCAAATCGAAGGTGAGTGATGCATTCGCCATTGATGTTAACACCAAGTCCGTTTCAGTTCAGAAGCTTGAATATATCTTCCAGTGTAGAGGTGAACAGTTTCGGAGAAATGACATCCCTGTCTCACCCCTTTTTTCAATTCGATAGAATTCGTGCTCTGATCTTAGGTATACAGCGCAACCAACTTATCTGTGAAGTGGCAAAAAAGGAACTACGCCACGAAGCAGCCACGAATGACGTTCACTTTTTTTTTGTTTGTTTGTTTGTTGGTGCCTGAAAAGTAGTATATAACTGTATCACAGGAATCACCGCCCTCTAAAGGATTAAAAGACTTTGTACACAAGCATTTAAAATAAACTTGGGTATTTTTCCAAAGACAAAGAAAAAAAAAGCGCAATAAAGTATTGTGTGGGGGTGAGTGTGAGGATGTGATTCTGCGTGTGTGTTTAGTAAAAAGTGTAAAGGTGTGTATGCGTGAATTTGTGTTTTTATAACTGTACATAAGTTTTAGTGTAGTTTAGATAACTTAGTGGCACAGTATCTACGTATACCACAGAATTAATAATAGTACAATTCCTATTCGGCATGGCCATCGAAAGTTAGCAATGCTGGGTGCATGTGTACCTACTTTACCACAGCCATCCATGAGCTAGTTATTTGAGAAAGTTAAACATGGTAATTGTTACTGTGTGTTTAGCGTTTCCAGAAAAAACTCCTGACTGCGAAAAAACGCAGATTTTTTTTCTTTTCAATCTTTATATTCTTGGTTTTAATGTATAAGATGAAGTTGGAGGCATCCTGCATTTTATTTCTCTTTGGCGGTTTAGTTTCCCCGATATATATCAAGCCGTCTAGGCTGTAGCAACCGCCAAACAAACAAACAAACAAACGTACAACCTAAAAACATTACCGTCCGCAGTCGGGTAAACCACGTCAAAGACTATGACAAAAATAATGAGGTATTTAGGGAAATCGTTCCTAACTGTTCCATTTCACAGTTCTTACTATTTCAGGAGCCTATGGATTCATTACTGCTCTGTACAATTATTATGTCAATAAACATTATTATTATTATATTATTATTTTTATTTGGAATAATTTCCAACAATTTAGTTTTTCAATGATTTCAATTCTACAAGCATTCTTTATTTACCACGAAAGGCTACCATGTAATTATTTGTAAAAAGAGAATACTTACAGGTTTCGGTGCGCTTATAGTAACTCGCGTTCTACACGCTCACTATTATCTATATTTAAGACTTATCAATTATTTAGTAACTTATAGCTCCATATATGACTTAACCATACACACTTTACCTAACACTCCACAATAAAAATAATATCACATACATTTTTATAACACCAAAAAAAAGTTTTTGTACTACAAAGTTCCAACATGAAAAAAGCAAAGGCGCGGTCTTAGCCGATCGTGCATATTTTGCGGTACCACAGAGTATACCTACGCTACTACACGAACAGTATCACAGTTATTATTCAATTTGTTTATATAGTATTCCAAGTATAAACAAATTGAATAATAACGATCTACTGATCATCTCTAAGAGGGAAAGCATTATAAGTTTACGAATCACGTTCAGAGATTGCATATTCCATTTTTATCTATAAATATCAATCAATCAATCGGAAACTTTAATACTGTAACCGTGTAATATGTAAATCGAAATACGTGCGCATATTTTCGTTCGGATGCCAAATGAAAATTCTACCGAAAAATATGGAGAGTGCAATGCTACGGTCCTGATTTAAATGCAAAGCCTTGAAATCGAATCGAGTCCTCTCAATTCGATCATTTATCTGTTTTGCTTCCATTGTTGCGAATCAGAAAAGTGGACACAGAAATATGATAAACTTATTTCTTTCACACGATTTATTAGAAATGTTATGTCTGCTTTCTTTTTTTACTGTCTGCCAACGCTCTATTAACAGTCTGTGCTTGTTAAAAAAAGACAAACTTTTTTTTCTATATCATGAGGTTTAATTGTTTTTCCTTTTAACTGTTTTTTTCACTCAATAGCTAATTACAGTAAGAATATTAATGAAAAGACCGAAGAAGAAAGCTTTTGATTTAAAGATATAAGCTAAGCGGATATGGTTAAAACTATAGTTGGAATATTCCAACATATAGATATACGTGTTATTGTTATCGTTTAAAAAGAAATAAGCTTGTAAAAATGTATTTTTTTAGGCCATATTATAGGGTGTGCAGCAATATTGGACGACAACAAGTTTTATTGTTAAACTAATTTAATGGTTTTATTGTAGAAAGATTCTAAAGTGCTGCATAATTAGATCTGCACCTAAATGGGTAACATGGTTTAATAGTCTGTAATAACGAGGATTTCCCATGAGTAGGTACTGTCATTCCTGATCATCATCAGGTCATATGAGTCAAAATTATTGCATTGTCATCGGCTATTTAATGTATGTGTCCTGGCGATATGATAGAATTAATTATATAATGAAATGGTTGGCCACATCATGCAAAAGTTCTATTTCATGAAATTATCGGTCACACCATAAAATGGTTTGGCCAGATGAATGAATAATCAGTGTTTGACGATATGAACAGCTCAACGCATGGCTACTTCATGGTATGGTCAAATGTAATGATCATATCGTAAAACAGAAGACAAGGGTGGAAATCCGACTTGGCCGTGACAGGTTAGAATGGTCTTCCATCAGGTCTTCGTATTGTTTTAGCCTTGAAAACCTATCTGTTTTTCCACCTTTGGTATCATGAGAACCCTACATTAATGATATTTAAAGATATAGCCAAACGTGGACTGAACTATCATTAAATGTTGATGTTTCAACAATATGGTCGGTTTTAGCTGGCCATTTCATGAAATTATCACCACCAAATATTTGAAGTTATCAATTCTATGATGGCTACGAAATATAAACAAAATTTCAACTTTACGGGTAGAAATAAACTCGTCCATCATTAATTAGCTTACCAAATTTGACCCATATATAAATAAGTATAATTTAAAATATTAAATTAACGAAAAAAGTTTCTACGGGTTCGTTCTTTGTTGTTGCTTTGTAACTTTAAACGTTATAAAATAAAATTAAAAAAATCCTTATATTTTTCCTTTCCCGTTATTTTTTTTATTTTGTTTACTCTTTTTTTCTTTTCTTTTTTAACAATTTAATAAAAAAAATGTTGCTTTGTCGTCTGTTTGTGAGCTACTCTGAATGTTTCAGCTGGATAGCTATTCGAAAAGTGCTCGAAATTTGAATTGCAAGATTCCGGGACAAAATACATAGATTCTCGTACATCGATACATACATACAAGTGAAGTTAAATAAAAGCTTTTAGAAATACCAGTGAGGACTAAATGAGGATGATGAAAATCTAACATACTAAAAAACCGTTGTCCAATTTTGTTTATCAGAATTTTGTAGCTCGCCACACTGATTTTTCAATAACATAATTGACCAAACGTAATGCATTGTGAATAACATATTACAGCCGTTATTCAGTGACCATGGCGAGACGTGGCGTGAATAATCATGGGTGGTGGATCAACTAAAATATCACAGAAATATCTCGTTCCCTTACGAATTTATTCATTCGATAAAAATGATTTAGTCGGCAGAAACAAATTACTTGAGTGCGCATGATATGCTTCTGGCTCAGGGCGGATTTATTGATATTTTTGTTGAAGTTGAATTTTATGTTGCCTACTTTCTTCAGAGTTAGGGGCATTTCAAAAGAAGCATAGAAAACAAGACAGAAGTTCAAAAATTAAAACCGGACTATGGTTAGGTAAAAAATAGCCTATAACACTCTTGCGGTGAAGACAAATCGATTGATACCTCGCTTGTCAATATCGGACCAAGTTTTTAGTTTGAACACATAACCTTTACTTTGCCATTCCGTACTCGGGTAAAAAAGTCCGATGACACTCTATACCCGAAGAGGAATTAACACCTCGCTTGTCAAAATAGAACCATTAGGGGCGACGCTATGGTGGAACATCCACATACCCACATACATAGATACATACATACATAGATACATACATACATACATACATACATACATACATACATACATACATACATACATACATACATACATACATACATACATACATACATACATACATACATACATACATACATACATACATACATACATACATACATACATACATAGACTGTTAACTCATTACCCTACTCTTGCTTTGCTGCAGTCGGGCAAAAAAAGCCTTGCTCTATTTTAAGTGAATACATCGTACCTTCTAGCAAACCAAAAAGTGTTGCATAAGAAAAATAGGAATAAAAGTCGTTTATTAGCACAGATCACATTAAACAAAAATAAAACATAGGTAAACAAATAAAAACTATAAAACAGTATAATTAGGTAATATAATATTGTAGCTGCGACTGTACCAAAGGGGCCTGTGCTCAGCAAAAATGTCCAGTTTTAGCATCTGGCTGCTGATTTTCAGACAAACCCCGCGGATGAAGGGAAAAAGGTACATTCAATATATGCTACGACGTTTGCTTTGCATGATATGGATCGTTAGCAATATGTATTTTTTAACAAGCTGTGCCTGCGGTTTTGCTCACGTGGTAATTTCATTTATATGAAGCCCAAGCGTATTCCAGGACCAAAATTGCCTTTAAAGTACAATAACGCACATTTTATTTTCAAAATTCGTTTAGCCTTCAAATTGTTTTCGATATCGATTGCTTGGCATCTTATCATTAGATTAAGATACCCAGTTTTTAAGTTAAACCCTAACCTCAGTGTGGTTTTCACTGTGGTTTACAGTGAAAACCGCATTACAATCGGTGTTTAGTGTTTACGTGATGCGCGAACAAACTCACAGACAAACAGACATGATTTTTAAACATGTTATATTCTTGTTCAGTGGCCTCTTTTAAGTACCTACCCAAGACCATTTTTTTAATTGTCATGGTTGTACAGACTGTTTCGTTCTTATTGTTTTATTATAAGTATAGATAGAAGATAGATCACGGAGTAGGCAACTGTTTGACCACGATCTAACCTGATGGAAAGCGATGATGTGGTCGAAAGTGTAACAAGCATTTCGGGAATACCTCATGTGTAAAGTTCGGACTGTTCGCTAGTGTTTGTATTTTAGTAACCACGTTGTCTATCTATCTATCTATTTATCTATTCTATACATAAAATAAAGCAATAATAACGAAAAAGTCTCTAAAAATATGATAATTTATAAAAAAATATGGTCTAGAGTACTTAAAATAAGCTACTGAACAAGTTTTTTTTATTATTTTTAAATGTTATCTTTCTGTTTGTTTGTCTGTATGTTTGTTCACGTATCACGTAAAAACTACTGGACCGACGGCGACGCGATTTTCACTGTTGAATATCTTAAGGTTTGACTTAAAAACTGTGGTACTTAGTATCATAATGCGATAATTAGATGCCGAGCAATAATAATACCGATACCCCCGAACAAAGAGACGGGTGTTATAAGTGTGTGTGTGTGTGTATATATGTGTGTGTGTGTGTGTGTGTGTGTGTGTCTGTGCGTGTTTCTGTGGAATCGTAGCTCCCAAATGAATGGACCGATTTTGATGAGGCTTTTTATGTTTGAAAACTAATGTGATCGAGATAGTTCTAAGCTATATGTGGGGGGGGGGTGTGAGAAAAGGGGGGGTGAGAAAAGGAGGGTGAGAATTGTATCTAACGAATGGGCAAATTTAGCGACGGTTTTTATGTTTCAAAGCTGAGGTAAACAAGATTGTTCTTAGCTATAATGAAGGGGGTGGGGGGGGGGGGGGAGGTGGGTGAGGAACGTAAATAAGTTTCTGCCACAAATAGGATAGGAATAGGAACATATTGGTCCAAAAACTACCACCTATAAGTACAATTAAATATGATTGTCTAAAAGAAAACATGTCCTAGAGAGTCCCTACACACATTGGTTATGCCAGCAGTATAACTTTATCAGTGCTGCATTCACCACCGGGCAGAGAAGGCAGCGTATAACTCACTGCACCGCCCAGAGAGGTAACAAATGGTTTGCAATCTAATTGAATTATGTCACCTGGACAGCGGACGCCACCCGCCGCCGCCTGCCGCCACCCGCCCCCGCCCCTTCTCAATTTGGGCTAATTTATAATAATGGTGTGCAGTGAGTGTCGTGATGGTGACTTTGCGAACGAGCTGTTTGTAAATTCTCTAATAGCCATGTTACTTTGTATGTAGAGTTTAAAAGCTGTTTTTCTGAAAAGGTTCGCAACGTCCATTCCCACTGTATCTGATTTAGAGCCGATTAAACAGGCAAGTGACTCCTGAAACCGCAGTGAACACTCTTGAACAGTGAAAACCACATCACAATTGGTCTAGTAGTTTTTACGTGATGCGTGAACAAACATACAGACAAACAGATAAACAGACAAATAAACAGAAAATAATTTTAAAATGTTATGTTCTTGTTCGGTAGCTTATTTTAGGTACCTGAGACCATTTCTTTTTTGATATTATCTTCTTTGTTCAAACTTTTTAGTTCTTATTGTTTTATTAGAATCTTATAATAAAACAATAAGAAGACACATATACTAATAAACATATTCTGGAGTTATAATAAATAAATAAATAAATATATTCGGGACATTTCCACTCCAATTACCTAGCCTCAAACTAGGATACCCTGTTCTATGGGCACTAGATAACGGATAAACATACTTAGATACGAATATTACATCCATGACTCGGAAACAAACATTTTTGCTCATCACACAAATTATTGCACCTACAACCAACGGTCACGGTTGCGTATCCCGCTGGATTCGAACCCGCGACCGTTGGTTGACTAGCCATCCATTCGGCCAACCGGACATCAATCCCGGTCGACCCCGGTTGGACCAGTCGGTCGGTATGTACGCCATGTATACAAGTTTCATAGGTGTCTCTAAATTGATAAAAAAAAACAACAACATGGCAAACTGGCCACTACCACAGAATAAATAATAGTACAAATACAGAAGTTGCAGTACTTTGATCTTATAGAAAGCCGCCGATTTAATAGCCTACAAATGTAGATACGTATTGCGTAGACATCGACAAAACATAGCACACTTATAAATATACCCTACAGATTTTTTAAATCCGTTCTGTAGATAGTTCTGTGATAACTTTATAATGTTAGTGTGATAATGATAAAAACAAAAAGACTGAGTCGTTTTGCCTACTAAGGCATCCCTCCACACAACAATTGTTATTATTGTTACGTTTCGCCATTACTAGAGAAAGTTCAAAGCGACACGGTAAGCATCTGAATGCAAGCGCGCGGCTGCTTGGCCCGATTTGTAACGCGCGTGTCGTGCTCGCGTAAGTAGGTAGAGTCTTGTACTATTATTTATTCTGTGGTAGAGTGACGGATGCCTGGACGCCAAAATCTTCAAAGCACTTTCTGTTTTTTTTTGCGTATTTTTACAAATAAAATAATTTTCATCCAAATCAGTTTTGTAATCTCAATACATGTCGTGTAGTGTAGCATATAAAAAAACATTACTCCTCCTCCTCCTTTTTGAAGTCGGTTAATATGGTCAAACTAGCCATGTATATGCTATTTAATAAATTTATTACGTTCCTTGAATCAGATTTTGGGATCTGACATTGTAGAAATTGTATATCAGGGACAAACTACAATCATTAATTTTAGAATTCATGTAGGTTTAATACACAAAGGCCTTCCTTGGCCCCTGAAATCTTATCTCATAATTTTAATTCTCCAAGTCAAGTAGGGCAAGAAGGTCGATTGCGGGTGAAATTATGTGTAAACCCAATAACAATGGACTGCCGAGCACTAGCGGACCAACTAACGTCTATTTCGAAGTTCGTGGCTGGAACTCACACCGTAAACAAACAAACGCGCTGAAATATATTACCCAAGAGGAATAATTCATTTAGTTGTATGACTATAGGTTTAGTTTTAGATAAATTTTAAGTAAGCATAGTTATATCATCTCTTTTTGATGTGTTACATCTTTCCGCTCGCTTTTCCGAAATCTATGGGAGTGATTTCGTGAAAAGTGTTAGACAATGTGTAACCAGAAGTGTAATAGGAAGCCGGGGAAGCGCGCGTATCAATCTAGAAGCCATCACATTTTTTAATAAATACATCAGTCGTAATAGAACTCAGGTACTTCAGACTATCAGCCGAACGGTTCCCAGCTGATCTATCAAGACATATGATTTTCTGACGAAAAGTAAGATCAGATACGAGTAGGTCAGATGAAGTAGTTGCTGATTCATAGTTGACCAATGAGCGCACGCTGTGCTAGAGTATGTTAATAATGCTTAATACCAACATATATTACACATCATATGCGACTACTGTGAGGCTCGCTCATATGTTTTTATTGTTCTTGAAACATTAGTTCTTTTCAGTTCTCGTAGACACGGAAACACTCAATAAGAAAAAAGGTTAGCCCTCACTTTCGCCCACACGCACATTTGAGATTTTTTAACATTATAATTGATATATAGAAAGTCATTGTGGGATCATTAATACTCTAAATACATCAAACCTAAGTTTAGTTATGTTATTCTCAGGTTAGGTTTGTCAAGACTAAGGTTAGTTTAAGCTTTTTTTTAAATATTAAATAAAGTTATTGACGTTTAGGTGTTGTTATTTTATTACCCTTCTACCATAATAGCAAGTGAAACTAATTCTGAACATAATAATGTTTAAGCAAGTTGCTATCTCAAAAAAGCTTTGCACCAGCAGGGACGAGTTAGCAATGGCGCCGGAATGATAATTGTAGACACTTTATTACATTGAAACTATTTAGTAACTGCTAACTCAGTATTGTTTATAAATTGTTAATAATTTAAATAATTAAGGCGTAATAGTATATATTTTTCAGAATGTAAACAAATATTGAAAGTCAAAACAGTGTTCTTTTATTTTTCTCATAATTTACGGGAATAACATTTTTAGCGGGAAAGGTCTGTGTCTAAAAGCCACGTGTTTTACATAAATATTATTTTTAAGTGTAAAGAAGTTAATGAATCAGGTAAGTACTTAATTTTAAGCATTTTTACCAATATCTTAAGTTTTTAGATCTCCTTAATAATCATATTTTAAATATTATAACATGATTTTAAATCATTTTTGTATGGAATTGTATATACAGATGTTTTAGAGTTATAACAATGTGCCAATATTAATCGGTAATACACAACTTTTCAGAAATAACTTAGTAGCTTTACTTCGAATAAAGAATAACTATTAAACTTTTATACTTCATTATATATTGTGAGCATTTACTAAGTTGTAGAACAGATTCAACCATTATCAGTTTTAGTTCAGAAACAATTTGTAATTACCATAAATCTAAGAAATTACATATTTACAAACAGATACAATCAGTGGTAAATTTGGGCTTGAAGAACAATTGTATGAATACATAAAATAAATAATTATATTCGGGACATTTCCATTCCACATCAATTACCTAGCCCCAAACTAGGATACCCTTGTACTACGGGCACTAGATAACGGATAAACATACATAAATACGAATATCAACTAAATAAATAATCCATGACTTGGAAACAAACATTTCTATTCATCACACAAATGATTGCATCTTGCAGGATTCGTACCTAGGATCTATCTCTAGCCACTAGACCGGTCTTCATAATGCGTCTATTACCGGCCGTCTATTACCGGTCTATTTAATATCGTAACTTGTTAGGTTATTCAGCGAGCAAATAAATTAATTTATAAATATGTAAAATGTAAACATTTCAATAAGTTACACATAACACATGTACCCCTGGCACTGCCACACGAACCTACACTGACAAAACCTTGTATCTGCCCTTTCTCAGAAGCTAAATGTTTGTATCGTAATTTGATATCATTGGTATTTCAATAATTTCAGTAAAATTTTAAGAATCAATTTTATCCATTCAATGTGAGCGATTGTGAAGGTAGACGTATATTTTATGCTTTTCATTTAGTTTTGTATAACTCAATATTTTTTATAAAATACTAGTTTTCCAGCCCGCGACTTCTCCCGCGCGGACTACTGTTAATCGTGAAAAAAAGCATCCTATGTTCTTCTAGAATATTAAAAACCGATGCAAAAGTAAGTATAGCACCAACTCTCTTGATGTTTTTTGACAGACTTGTTATTTCATTTCCATGGAAACCGTTTCTTACAGCGCGTAATCAACATTTCCCAGTTTTCCCGTGGAAACTTACAATTTTCCGGGCTAAAAAGTATTATGTTTTACTCCATGGTATAAGCTATCTCCATTCTAAATTTCATCAAAATCCGTCCAGCCGTTATTGCGTGAAAGCTCCCCAAACAAACAAACAAACAAACAAACAAACAAACGAACAGACAACATTTCACTTTTATATATTGGTACGGATTGTTTACGCTACGGGTCAAATAGGACAACTGTATCACTAACTAAGACTGAACTGAGCTGGAATAGATTTTTAATTTTAATATATAGCAGGCTTTATTCTTTGTTTGTAATAATCCAATAAAAATCGTCAAATCTTTTTAATCTTCTTAGCGGAAATAAAATAATAAGTACATAATTCATTTTACTACGAAAATTGTTCGGTGTGAGCCACGGCCAACTTACGCAATAGAAACTTATGATCTCAAGGACCGCGTTTTCGCATGAAAGTTATAAAGGGGTAAGTCCTGTGCCGTCTTTATTGGCACCAATGGCAGCGAGGGCCTTTAGGGGCACAACAAACTTGGCCCCTTTGGAACTACTACAGTACCTACTTAGCCCATAAACGAGGGCTCGGCCGGAATTAGCTGGATGCATTAGAGACACAGTGCTTTGATACTCTAATATGTTTTCATTACTACCGGAGTACAGGGGGTATATGTGTAATTTTTAACCCCCGAACTCCTAAAGAGAGGGGTGTTATAAGTTTAGGGTGCAAAGCACGATAGCCTGATTGGCCATGATTAAAATATTGTTCGTAGCTAGACTGTCATCGCAGTGTTTAATCCTGCCACCATGATGTTTCAGCCAATTAGCTTGCTTACTACAGTGCAACCAACTTATCTAAGAAATGGAAAAAAAGGAACTATACCCGTCACGTAAATATGAGGTACACATTTTCGTAATTTTCTGTTTTTTTGATTGGTTTGCATTTCGATTGACTGGAACACTCACGCCACCATTCAGTTCACAGATTAGTTGGTGGCACTTTAGTAATCAGGGTTCAATGTAATTATTGAAACCTCCACATGAAAGCATGAAAGAAGACCAATTAATTATATCATTTTAGATCATGGATAATTTCTTTATTCTGTTTCTTTTTAAATTAGCTAATACGAGTAGGTGACATATTCTTGTAGAATAAAACCTTGATAAAACCCAACGATTTTGAATAACGCATACTGGGTCTCCATGTATAAAGTGTCATAGGCAAAACTGAATACGGCAAAGATAAGGAAGGGTTATGTGTTCTAACTAAAAACTTGGTCGAATATTGACAAGCAAGGTATCAATATATTCGTCTTCATCGCAAGAGTCTCATAGGCTATTTACCCGACCTTAGTTGGGTTTTGGTTTTTGAACGTCTTATTTTTTATATGAAACTAGCTTTCCCGCCCGCGACTTCGTTCGCGCAGACTACAGTTTATCGCGAAAAATTCATCCTATGTTCTTCTAGGATATTAAAAACCAATGCAAAAGTAGGTATAGCACCAACACTCTTGATTTGTTATTTCATGGCAACCGTTCCTTACAGCGAGTAATCAACATTTTCCAGTTTTCCCGTGGAAACTTACGCTTTTCCGGGATACAAAGTATTCTATGTTTTATTCCAAGGTATAAGCTATCTCCATTTCAAATTTCATCAAAATCCATCTAGCAGTTATCGCGTGAAAGCTGTCCAAACAAACAAACAAACAGACAAAGTTTTACTTGGATATATTGGTATGGATTTTCGGTAATACAATTTTTGTACTAGGGAGATATCATTCCAGGTGTACTAGAATAGTACATACAACTTCCTTGGGTTTCAACCTGTAAAATGTAAGCTAATTTTTTATGGGAAAAGAAAGAGTGCAACATTGATTTTCACTAACAGAAGTCGTATTTTCACTACAAAAGATAGCAGCTTAGTACGCGTCAGACACTCATAGACTTAGGGTTCCGTACCCAACTGCGAAAACCGTAGTGCAATCGGTCCAGTAGATTTTACGTTATACGCCAACATAGTTGTTGTTACGGTTTGATTATTACTCGCACTATGGAATTTGTTCAGGAGTTGATACAGGCATAAAATGCGTTATCTTGATGGGCTATATCGCGTAAAATAGTAAACCCTATATAGCCGTGCTCTAGTTCTCCAGATTTTGAGGTTCCGTACCTCAAAAGGAAATAAGGAACCATTTAGGATCGCTATGTTGTCCGTGCGTCCGTCCGTCTGTCTATCTGTCTGCCTGTCAGATCGTCTTTCTGTTTGTCTTTCTGTCTGTCTGTCTGTCTGTCTGTCAAGACCCTTTTTCTCAGGTACGCGTAGATGTATCAAGTTGAAATAATATCAAATACATACTCAAGTCTGCAATCTCTTGGGGCTGAAAAAAACAAAATTCTAAGTCAAAGGAATCAAAACATAGGTAGGACCGTTTATGCCGCATATTTTGTCATTTTGCACGCAAACGAATCAAAATCTATAGGGTACTTCCCGTTGACCTAGAATGATGAAATTTGGCAAGAATTGACTTATATCACAAGTAAAGGCAAAAATCCGAAAACCATACATTTGTATTAAAAATATAAGAAAAAAAAATGTACAAAATTCACTTATTTTTTTTCGTTTGGGTAATTGACCGCGACCTATGTCAATGTATGGGGACAACTGATTTCCTACGGAAAAGTTAAGATTGTACGGAATCCTCGGTGAACAAGTCTGACTCGCACTTGGCTGTTTTTTTTAACTTTTAAACGCTGTGCTATAAGATTTTTTGCAACTCACGCAAAAACGTCACTTTAGAGCCAAAAATTTCGTAAACGGAAACTAATAGAAATGAACTGTCAAATAATCCTCATTATAATTATAAAATAGGTACAATTTTAACGAGATTCACTCCATGAAAAACTTCTGCACTTATGAGAGCCACACAAAGAAGAAATATATTTTTATTTTTACAATGTATGTTGTTATAAATGTACATATATACAAGTGGCAAATTTTAATTTTTTAGTTTTTATAGTTTATTAATAAAATGGCTGTGACATAAAGACGGGCAGACGGACATGACGAAACTATAAGGGTTCCATGTTTGACTACATAACCCTAAAAAACAATATGTTTCAAGCAATCTCAAGCCTCTCCTGAGCTGAAGATCGCCATCTCTTGGGACAATAAAGTTGGCCATAAACGAGTCTCGGCTGGAATTAGCCGTTTGCCGTGAACATTAGAGAAGCAGTAACATTAAGACGGTACTGGTATATAAGTACTGTGGTACTGTTGTAGCTGGTCTTAATATATTTAGTTTGTGTGTGTTGTATTGTCACACGACTCTTTGTGGATGTGTGCTGTGATTGTTGTTTCTGAGATTTGGAGATGCATCATAGAAGTGTTCACGAGGTAAAATAAAGATTTGGAGATGCATCATAGAAGTGTCCACGAGGTAAAATAAAGATTTGGAGATGCATCATAGAAGTGTCCACGAGGTAAAATATTTTTTTTATTGTGATCCGTCAGGTATCAGTTTTGGGCATTTAAATGAAAAGAATTAAATATTTCAATAAAAGGGCTTAGCTAATGCGAGGGAACGTGACACTTTAGGGCTCTCACTTTATATTACTAGGCAGTTTTCGTTTGTTACAGTGTCCCCTACCCATATATACTACTCAATACGTACGCGAAAATAATAAAAAAAAAATGGCAGCCGGTGGATATTTCATTTAATTTCATTTCATTTATTAATGCCATTTTTTATTTTTTTTATTTTTATATGCTAGCTTCCATACAAAAATGATCTAGCCCCTTTATTCGCTTGAATATTCATTTAAGGAAAACTTTTTTAAACGTATTTTCTTTATTTAAATGTATATCTGATTTATTAAAATAAGACAAAAATAATAAATCCAAACCCTATAATGGGCTTTGTACATCAAAGGGGAAAAAAATAACCCTTTGGATCACTTTGTTATCCGTCTGTCTGTCCATCCGTTTGTCAGGAACGGGTAAAATAAAGTAGCAAACTTAAATTAATATCGGTACTAGTCATCACCAAGACCTAGATTCTGATTTGTACGGAACCCTCAGGGCGGGAGTTCTACATGCCCTTGACCAAGTTATTATTATGTTTACGCTACGGCAATCGAGAGATCTATATTCCATACAAACACGGCAACTTCAGTCAGTGAACACGGCAATTCGAGATTTGGCTCTAGCAACACTGTTTCGTTGTAATATGATATCAAAGTGAAACGTTGTCTGTTTGTTTGTAGGGGGCGTTTTTACGCCTAAACGGGAAAATGTATATTATTCGCTTTCACACACAAACAATTATGATGAAGTTTTGAATATAGGTTGGTAGGTAGATACTCGACGACGTGCTCAGAGATCGAAAGATACGGCAAAATCTGTAGACACGTCTATATACAACCAATGTGTCTTACCCACAATGACTTATGGTGCTGAAACATGGACTCTCACCAAGGAAACTGTACACAAGATGCGAGTCGCACGACACGCCATGGAGCGTTTCATGTTACGCTTAAGGTTGAGCGACAGAGTTCGAAATACGAATATCCGAAGAAGAACAAAGGTGGAAGACATCGGATTCCGTATATAAATAAATTCAGTGACGATGGGCAGGACACCTGGCAAGATGTGGTGATGGCAGGTGGAGTAGGTCTATCACAGATTGGCGGCCACGTGTGGGAAAGCGTAGACGTGGAAAACCAGTGCAACGATGGGTCGATGACATCAATAAGTTGGAAAGACCTGGCACAGATAGTCTCAAGACAGAGATGATTCCTTGGTGAGCGTCCATTTATCGTGGTCAAACGATTACCAAGAAAGTAATAAAAAAATGCTGATCATACTAAGATACTTCTATCCCGGAAAATGGAAAGTTCACGCTGGAAATTGGATAAACTTTGGTAGAATGGTTGCAATCGATTTCACATAAAAACGGCTAAACTGATTAAATACGATTACAGGGCCACTTGCTACTAATCCCCGTCCCCAATAATATATAAAGTGAAACATTGTTTGTTTGTTTGTTTGGGGCGCTTTCACGCGATAACGGCTGGACCGAATTTATACGGTTTTTACGTAGATGCATATCATTGTATATCATAGAAACCAACATAGAATACTTTTTATCCCGGAAAATTGTACACGCAGGCAAAGCTAAGCGGCGTAGCTAGTCTCAAAACCGCGAAGCCTGAAGCCGCGATCTTGAGGATGCCACAAGATCGCGGCTAAACCACATAATAATATTTAAGCTAAACCAACGAGTATAGAACAACACTGTAAACACTTAGAAGTTCTTAAAATTAGACCTATACCTACTAAGATAAATCATAACGAATTTCTTCGCGCGTGAATATACGCTACAGTTCCACTAAAATATGACCTCCACAAAAAATATTTTAAGAGGCCTCTTGGGCCTTAGTTCGGAAGTTACATATTTCAACACTGGCATCTGAAAATACGAACGACCGTCGAATATTCCTCCCATCTATTATTGCATTAAATTATTGTTCCAGAGATTAGTTTAAATCCACGTGCTAACAGTTTCTAAACTATAATAAGATTGTAATAACACGAGGGTCAAAAATTAAAAACTGATAATTACCTACTTGCTGGCACTCGGAAGACATTAGTTTAGTCTAAGTTTTTGAGAAATTGTGCGGCACCAATCGGCAAGACATCATTGAATACATAATTATTCAAAGAAGCACCATGAAAAGACTTTTGTTATATATATACTACCACTTCAACAACAAATAATATATTTGGACAAAACTTAGCCTATTTACATGTGATTAATATTAAGGTAAGGTTAGGTACTGCATTGTCTATTGATAGCGTTACAAAATACAGGAAGCTACAGGAACCGGTCAGTCAAACGACGTTAACACCGTGCGTACAATGTTTTGTTTTTAGGGTTACGTAGTGAAACAAGGAACCCATATATGTTCTTCATGTCCGTCTGTATGTCACAGCTATTTTATTCCGTCACTATTAACACTACAAAGTTGAAATTGGTCACATATATATATTTACAGCCAGTAGATAGGAAATAAAATAATAATAATCAATAATATATTCTTAGAATGGCTCGCATACAATAAAAGTGCAGTTGAAATGAATATTCTACCGCGAGAGTTCTCGTTGAATAAGTATTTTAACATTATAATGAAGTTTCATTGACAGTTAGTTTTTTTTCTATTTGGTTTCGTTGTGACCTTTATGCTTGAATTTCAGCCCCCAATAGCCTCTCTCTAACTCATAAGGTACATAACTGTTTTTTTTTAATCTAGGGTACTGGCGCATAATATTATTTTACTAACAAAATTATCACATCTGTCTAGGGTTAACTAATTTACGAGATATAGCCGACCAAGATAATTTTGAACAAATTCTATAAGAAGAGAAATTATCCAACCGTGACAACAACTTTGATGGCGTATTACGTAAGAACTACTGCACCGATTGCTATGCGGTTTTCATAATTGGGTCGTTTAAGATCCTGCCTAGGGAATCCTAAGTATATTCTTGTCCAATACGCGTCTTGGCTGGTTTTTCACATTTGTATAGGTACTAAAAATGCATTTGTGTACTGAACGTATCAGCTAAACGCTGATAACTGCTAACTAACTGTGCTAGCTAACTGTGAACGTATCAGCTAAACGCTGATATGTTCACAGTACACAGATGTACCGTACACAGATGAAATTCGCATAACTCTACCTACGGTAAATATCATCGATGTGGGTAAGTATTGGAAGGCTGTAAACCATATTTTATTTTAAACCTAGTGTCGTCTGTTGCGTAGTCACACGATATATTGTCTTAGTTGTCGCAAAAATAGCACATATATAATTCTCCTATTCTTCATGTTTATTGTTATTTTTAAAGCCATATTTTGTCTATCCTGGACTCTTGCAATTCGAATTTAGAGCACTTCCTGGCTGAAACTTTCAGGGTAGCTCACAAACCGACGACAAAGCAATAAAAAAAGAAAAATATAAAACAGTTTTTTTTACATCTGATAACAAAAAAAAATGCAATAAATTGTTTTTTTTTTTAAACTCTTAAAAACGTAAAAAGTGAAAAGGCAATAAATAAACTTTTCTTTTCAGTGAAAAATATACCATAATAAAAGTACAGAAAAAGTGGCATTCATTAACAAGCACAAGTTAAAAATTTATATAACCCCCGACTCCCCACCCATCTCGATCACATCACTCACAAAAATCGTTCCATCCGTTTGGGAGCTACGATCGTCACCCCCATTCCTCTCCCCCCCCTTTCCTCTCCCCCCCTTTCCTCTCCCCCCCTTTCCTCTCCCCCCCTTTCCTCTCCCCCCCCCCCCCCCCCCCCCCTTCCTCCCCCCCCCTTCATTATAGCTAAAAACCATCTCGTTTACCTCATCTTTGAAACATGAAAAACCGCAGCTAAATTGGTTAGTTTGGAAACTACGATTTCCACTGTTAAATAACTTAAAATTTGACTTAAAAATTGATAAACTTGGTATTTTAATACGATGAGTAAAAGCCCGAGCAATTGATAAGAACTACTTGAAGGATGAACAAATTTTAAGTGCTTAAAGTAAGCTACTACACAAAAAACATAGATAGATAGATAGATAGATAATACTTTATTGTTCACCAGTTTTAAAAAAATACATATATATATCTCCTTTTTTTTTAAATCGTCTGTCTATCTGTTTGTCTTTATGTTTGAGCATCACGTAAAAACTACTGGACCGATTGCGATGTGGTTTTCGTTGAATAGTTTAGGGCTAGACTTAAAACAGGGGTACTTGGTTTCTTAATCCGTTGATCAGATGCCGAGCAATCGATTAAAAAACTACATTTGATGTCTGAACGAATTTTGTAGAATTGTAGTATATTGTACTTTATAGGTCCTGGCACAACACGTATGGGCTGCTTTTTAATGAAATGACCACGCGGGCAAACCTGCGGGTACAGCCAGTATAAATAATATATACACAGAAAAATAATATAATATCCTACCAATTCAAGCTGATTTTCATTTCTAAGTACAAAGGGCATGTTGTAAATATTCTTCCACAGTACACATTTTCTTCGCAAATGAATAAGGTGATGTCTGATAACACTTTTCCAACAAACTTTGCGCTTTTATACACGGCGCTTTTTAAAAGTGCGGACGTCACGCGTTTCTCCGCACCGGCTCGATCTACGTTGCACATCTTACCAGATTGAATTGTTTCGATTGCTAATTTATTATACAAAATGAGTTTTCTTTCATAATTGAAATTTAGATTTAATTTAAATGTATACAGGTTAGATTTATAGCTATAATAAGTTCTAGACAAAAGTGTGAATAGCTTATACTAAACAATTGTGATACATTTTGGGCTAGATTGACCCTTAACTGAGCCATACTCAGATGAGACCATGGCTTGTAGCAGTAAAAAAAAAACAAAAGAATAAGATTGTTTTATCAATCCTCGAACGTATTGCCGTATTGGAAACGCGCGACTATCATGTCGTGAAAAAAACGCTGTATGTATAATGCCAATTTCATATTAAGTGGGCAAACAAAGCGGAACTGCTATTTATTTGGGCTTTGTTTAAGGAAATATACTGAAGTAGATATATGTATCTAATTGTAAACTACATATTAGTCGACGCCATAGTACCTTGCCGTAATATGTTTTTTAGATGTTTTGTCGGTGGATAGTTATTGCGTCAAAGTAGCAAAGCCAAAGATCTGTTCTTAAGGCATATTAACAACCGAACTGTCTCTCAGGTCAATTATTGAACGAGCGACTGCAAAGCGCGACAGAGCCACTAGTTTTAAAATAGGTACATTTTCCCTTCATAGAACCTAAACCGTCCTGAATCAGACGCTAACTTGCAAGAACATTTTTTTTAAATCAATCCCAGCCTCGCCTCATTTAAATTACAAAGTGTTAACAATTTTTCTAGCTAACTGGAATGAAGGTAGAGCCAGTTAAGGGAACAGATACGATTCATAATTTTGAAAAATTACGTGCAAAGTGCTTTGTAGACGTCTACGGTGCTACGGCAATATTATATGCTACGACTAGGTGAAATTAACCAAAGCTACAAAACCTCGTAACAGCTTGCGGCGTAGTTTGATGAGACTGGGAGAATATTAATTCATGTTAATTTCTGCTTTTTTTTTATTTGTCTTTTAGCAGTACCCGCAGCTTTTCCCGGGTGGTCATTTGTCTGGGCTAAAAGTAATCTAGTTTTATTCCAGTACCAAAACTTAGAACATTTTGCATCAATTTGAACTATTACTAATCTTTGTTTACTGTTTGACATGTATATATCTAAGTGTGTACAATGCACCAAAAGACAAATAAATTCAATAAAATACCTCTATAGTATAGTATTCAACTCAATCATTGTTTGTTTATTGTTGTGTCATTGTATTCTATACATTGTACATTTCATCAAAATTTGTTTTTCCTTCAAATAGTTCTTATCAATTGCTCGGCTTATACTCATCGTATTAAAATACCATGTACATTCATTTTTAAGTCAAACTTTAAGCTATTTAAGAGTGGAAATCGTAGCTTCCAAACGAATGGACCGATTTAGCTGCAGTTTTTTATGTTTGAAAGCTGGGGTAGACGAGATGGTACTTAGCAATAATGGGGGGAGGGGGGAAATGGGGGTGAGGATCGTAGCTCACAATGGATGGACGAATTTTGATGCGGTATTTATGTTTGAAAACGGAAGTGATCGAAATGCTTCTTATCTGTAATTTTGGGGGTTATATAACTTTTTAATTTGTGCTTGTCTTTCTCTTATAGAACTCTGCAAAAAGTTTAACGTGTAACAGTGTAACAGTTGACCTATGAGTGCACGTAGTGCTAGAGTTAAGATAAAACAGAGACAAACCATGGTAAAACAGAGCTTCGGGTTTCCTGGAAGTGTTAGTGTTGTCTACTATAAATTAATATTATAAAGAGAAAAGATTTGATTGTTTGTTTGTTTGTTTGTTTGTAATAGAAAAACTCAATAAATACAGACCCGAATTTAAAAATTATTTTACATAAAGAAAGCTAAATTATCAGCGAGTAACACTAGCAGGATTTTATTTTCAAAAAATTAGAGTGCCCTTCGAAAATTGCAATAATGAAACCCGAGGTATTAAATTTTGAAAAAAAAAACGATTTCTTTAGATCACAAACTAGGAGATACGGGTCTTTGTTTATGGAACGTTGCCATGGAAAAGATATCACAGAACATCTAATAATCATTGACGTAGGAAATGCTGTATGCTAATAATACACGAAATAGTAACCGTAATTCAACCTCCTTGCGTTAAACAGAATAATCCTATAGACGAACTGGTACGTGAGTATAAAACCTATAAACATAAACATTTTGTAGGAATTGTTGTTGTTCTATTTATCCAAATAAAGTACCTACTAACTTTATCTTTCTATATATCTACCCGTGCGAAGCCGGGGCGGGTCGCTAGTAGTTGATAAAACAGAACTTAAACCCAGCGATGATAAAAGAGAGCTTGATGTTAAACATCATATGCGACTATTGTAAGGCTCGCTCGTTTTTTTTAAATTATTTGTTCTTTTGTATAGCTGACTTTTCCATGCTTTACTTTGAGTTTAGTTACTGTTGATTCGGTGTGCGACGGCCTTGACGCAGTACTTCGTGTAGACACAGAATAAATATTAGTACGTATAGATCTGAAGTACTGACTATTATAGTCGTATTATGAGCAATACCCTAGTCCAAATAAACGATGACCGCACGGTCGCGGTCGCAAGTTGCACTCGCTAGGATCCAAACGCTACCAGTCTAACTTAGATTTACTTTGCCAAGATAAATCTTGATGGCAACCAGCTCTAATAAGCTCCGGTAACATTGCTGAATTAAGGGCGTGCGCAGCGAATTCAGGCAGCACACAAACGGGTCGTTGTCAGCGGTGAGCCGCAACTAAATTGCGGCTTCAAGTGCACGAGATATGTTATATGTGGATGCGTCAGAATTAATACGGAACGCGTTTTAGCGGTAACTAATATAGTGTAGAAGCCTTATAGGTATACAGATACACCTTTGTGCATGTGTTCTAATTAGCGGTAATAACTAGCAGCTGGAATGGGAAAGAAGGAACTAATTTAAGAACCTAATTATTCAATGGGGATGCAATTTTTTTTTATTGTTTTGCTTTAATTACAGATATACAAAAATTACTTAGGTATGTTGTTTATAGAAATTATATGTGTAAAATTTAGAAAAGCCAATGAGTTGTCCCATAACTACAACCATCAAAACTGGGGTAAAATCTATACACATAGATAAAATGAAATATAGTCCGAATCAGGTTTTTAGGGTAAGAAAAATTGGGAACGTTACCCGGTAAATCGGAAAATTCGGAAAAACTGATAGTCCTTTTTTCGATGGGATTTTTGTATGAACTCAAACTTGACTTGGATGCTTCATACGAAATTCAAGAATAAACAAAAGACGCCTGACCCAAAGCGTAATTCAAAATTTTTGCGCCTGACAGTCGTGCTTCTCTCCTTTGGCGGGCCTCATGGCACGTCACGGGTAAACAACAATTTTTTGTCGTTCAATATTCCTACTTTTCATCATCATCATCAGCATCCGCGAAGGTGATACCGTGGAAGGGGTCGGAGGGAGGGTGTTGGTTGTTGGTGTTGGAGGACAACATTTGCACGCGAGCACCGTTATTAAGCAGTACAAATACTTTCTAACTATGTTGTATAAAATGGTGTGACATTTTAGCAACTTGACGCATCAACCAGTCTATTGGATAATATTTTCAGAAAATACGATGAGCTCCCGGCTCCCACGTTATCACTGTCTCAAATCAGCAGACTGCTCAAATTATAACAATCACTCCGACCGATGTTAGCTTACTTTCGCCGCGTGAGCTGCTCAGACAAAGTTGCCGCGGCACTAGCGGCTAATTAATCAACTTTTCAACGGACTAATGAATACTAGCACAGCATACCGCATTCTGCTTTTCACATTTACAGATTCAAGCTTTGACATAACCAGAACCCATTGAGCACAAACTACATTAATTTGAAAACAAACAATATTATCAATTTCAAAGCCACCACATTGAAACAGTCGTACCTGTGGCAAATTCCTTAGTACCTCGTACCTATAATATAACGAAGAAAAATTATGTTTCTTAAAAATATACTAAATTTATTTTCTATATGTAATTTACTTGGTTAATAAGGTCAATAATTAGAATGTAAATTGATTTAGACTGAGTTGTTTGTAAATATTCTTTTTAGCAATCTCTTGTTTATTAAGTATTAATCCGTAAAGTTTATCCTAATTACGACTTAGGCGATAGATAGTTGAGTTGAGACGACCAGGTGCCTTAGGTAAAAGGAAGGTACTTTTTTTAAAAATTTAAAATATTTTTCGATTTTTATGACTGTTAATTAAAAGTTAAATAAATAAAGATTCAGTAAACGCAGAAGATTTTGTTTCGTTTGAATTACACTAAATATTATTATTAACCCTGGAAGACCAAAGCACAATGCTCAGTGACCTCAAACAGGTGGGTCAACTGAAACATGGGTAAGACGAACATTATGTCAATTGCCCATGTCCCACCCATACCGGTTTATGTTGGGAACAATATTATCGAAGCTGTTGATCACTATTTCTACATAATGCAGACGATCCAACTGGCTAGATCCAATTTCAACAAAGAGGTCAACCGACGAATCCAACTCGGACGGGCAGCGTTCGGGATATTACGCCATATCTTCTCATTGCAGATACCGCAGAGCCTCAAGATGAAAGTTTATAATCAGTGCGTGTTGCCAGTGATAACATACGGCACTAGACGTGGTCGCTAATTATTGGTCTCATACACAGGCTCAAAATCGCGAAGCGTGCAATGAAGAGAGCTATGCTCGGTGTTTCACTACTTGATAGAATCCGTAACGAGGAAATACGTAGAATAACCAAGGATACCGACATTGTAAGTTGAAGTAGCAATAGGCAGACCATATAGTTCGCAGAACCGCCAACCGCTGGGAATAAAGGTTATCGAATGGCAACCACGAACAAGCAAGCGAAGTGTAGGGAGACCATCCACACGATGGACTGACGACATTGTAGCCATCGCAGGAAGTCGGTGGATGGAGGTGGCACAAGATCGCTCGTCATGGCGCTTTTTTCTAAAGGCGACATGATGATGATGACACTACATATTACAGTATTATTTCCTTAGGGGGTACGATATAGACAACCTTACCCTACATATTTTAAATGGAACAAAAAGCAACTGATAAAACATTTCCCCTAAACATTACAAAGCGTTTCAATGTGTTTAGAGTCAGGCACTCTAAAGTGGGTGTAATGTAACAGAAACAGACGTAACAAATCTGTGTGTGTCCAGCTAAAGCTATAATTCACAGCTTGCCGATATTTATAGCCTAGTTGCCAGGCTTAACACGTTCCTACGTTTGCACTAACAACAATAAATTCACTGCAAATAAGACTCTCACTGCACTCTCGAACTTCCCCCACCTATATCCCCAAACCGCACCATCCCCTCCTCATTTCTTCTCTACCCTTGGCCGTCCACAATCCTCATCACTCCCCCTCATCCTCAAGTCCCTTAGTTCTGATTCGCACTGATGTTTTACATTTAGTTGCAATGATCATTCTTCTAAGAATCTCTAAACTAAATTTAGTTTTAGTTTAGTTTATTGCGTTGAACAAGAGAATTGACACCAATATTATGGTAAACTGTATTGGGATCGATACATAATTTCAAATATTAAGACTTTGAAGCCACATTTAGCAGATTTTAAGAAATACAACTATATGAGATTGCCTATTTACTTTCATTGTCGACATGTTATTAACTTATTATGGCTCAAAAGGTTTCGGTGCAAACCTTTTTTCGTGCGGTAGGGAGGGATGCCATCGTTTGAGTGATTTACTTAATATTTCTATTATTCTTCTGCTTTAAATAAAAACTGATTTATTTGAAGCAGAAGAATTAATTATTGTAAAATTTAAATGAGACTTCACGGGCAGTCTTCCCTTTCAAATAAAAGGAATCATCGAAACCAGAAATTCTAAAGTTATTAGTGAACTTATCTATACATATAATAAAACTGTAACGGGTCCAATTCTGTACATTGAAGATATTTAGAAAAACATTTTTTGGACCTTGCTCTATATTCAAGCCAAAACTGTATTTTTTTTCATTTTTGTCTGTCTGTCTGTTTGTCTGTCTGTCTGTCTGTCTGTCTGTCTGTCTGTCTGTCTGTCTGTCTGTCTGTCTGTATCTTGGCTAGGCATCACGCCGAAACTACTGAATGAATTTAAATGAAACTTCATAAACGACATAGGATACTTTACATATCTAAAAATTTATGGGTTATTATTTAGGGGGTGAAACTTATTTAAAGTAAAACGTACCACGCTGAAAGTAATGGACGGGTTTTGATGCAACTTGGCACTGTTTTAATTTATATGATGGATTAAAATTGAGGACACGTTTTATCCCGAAAAAGTAAAGAGTTTCTGCGGGATATGGGTCGAAAGTTATGTTAATATTTAAGTAAAAAATATTTTTTGGATGGTTCTCTATATTCGATACTGAAGCCAAACTGTTTTACTTTTTAATTTTGTCTGTATGTTTGTCCGTATCTTGACCGCGCATCGCACCCAAACTACTAAATGAATTCCAATGAAAAAAATGCTCTTGGGTGCTTAAAAAATGTATTGAACAATATTTTTTGTAATCGTGTTTTTCTTTCTGTTTGTCTGTATGTTTCACGCATCACGTAAAAAATACTGGACCGATTTCAATGCGGTTTTCATTGTTAGATAGCTTAGGGTTTGATTTAAATCTGGTGTAATTGGTATCTCAATCCGTTCAGTTAGAAGCCGAGCAATTGATAAAGTATTTTTGACGGCTGAAGAAAGTTTGTTCAAATGTTGGTATTTATATTATTGGTCCTGGAATAGCACATTATGGTACTTTGAACCTAAAGAAAAGAACACGCGTGCGAAGCCGCGGGTACAGCTAGTGTATGAATAAAAACATGGAGTCCAATTTGGAATCTCCTCCTTTTGGAAGTCAATTTATAAAAATAAAGACTAAGTATGTTGTGACTAGGGAAACCAAACCC
Organism: Alsophila aescularia; assembly: GCA_946251855.1. Classification (NCBI taxonomy): domain Eukaryota; kingdom Metazoa; phylum Arthropoda; class Insecta; order Lepidoptera; family Geometridae; genus Alsophila; species Alsophila aescularia. The sequence continues at coordinate 21,925,040 of OX276379.1, forward strand.
GCATCAAAATGACGATCCCGCAGGCCTGCGGGCTGAGTTTATCAATCCCGCGGATCCGCGGGATTTACGGGATGGCAAACAATAATAATATATTTTTTTACTAAATTGTTATAATGATACTATTTATGTTCATGAGACTACAAGGTCTATTCGCTTACAAACATGATTAGAAATCAATAAAAAAAACTTAATTTTTATATTTCATAAGATTTTTCAGTGTGTAATTTGTTACTTGAAAAATATTCTGATCATTTGTAAAGTATAACTATTATTTTAATAAACTTAGTAACAAAATAGACTGTAATTATTATAATTTTCAGAGTTTAATTTGTAGTTATAACTAATATTTGTGTATTACATAGAAAAAAAATACTTAGCAAAATTTCATTTATTTCGGAATTTTGGTTCTTACTTGTGTAAGTGCTTAAATTTCCTTCGAAAATAAATGGATTTTGTGATAAATGTCGTCTCCAATTAGGAGTGATATTTTGGATATGCTTCCGAAGGATGGACGAATGTACCTTAGTAGGTACTTTAGCTAGTGCTAAATATGTTTCAATACTATAAAAAGCAGGACAAAAAACACAAAATTTTCAAAAATCTATATATATTAACCGTTATCTAGTGGTTTCTATACTTATCTTGGTGTCGTTACTTTTAATTTATACTAGTATCGAGTAAATTAACGATCCTTTCGTTACGACAACATGTATCTATTAGTTTGAAGTAATTTTCAATATGCCAAGACTAGGAGAGGTTATTATTCGGACCAGACTGGACGCTTCGTATTTCATAGTAAATCTCCAGCCTTGGTTGCCTTCGTTCGGACACTCGTACCGCATTTTGAATTTTTTTATTTTGTCTTTTTTCATTCTCGCGAATCCCGGAGCATCCTGCATTACTGTACCCAGCAGAATTCATGCGGGATCGCGCATTTGCAGGATTTGATTCCCTAGTTGTGACAGAAAGGCTATTAACTTAATACGAGTTTTAAACTTAACATCTTTTCACGTAATGTGCCGTATATTTTATAGAACAGATTTAACCCACAAACGACCGCATGATACTCATAAAAACAAATATTTATCTCCTATTATAAGAGTGTTACATTGCTTTTTTTGGGCACATAACCCATAAAAGTCTATTTCGTCGTACGTTGGCAAAAAAATTTTTCACAAAATATTCATGAGTTACGCCCCCCTCAATATTTAAGTGGCCGCATGTAACACGTCGTAATAACCGGAGAATGTTGATTTACCGCGTAACTTTGCGAGAGAAGCCAACTTTTATTCTACGGACTCGGGAAAATCATGGAAACATGTTAACTTCTCCATAATGTAAGCGAGGGGACAAAATATCGCTTTATGCTAACATAAAATACGTAAGCTATCGGGACATTCGGAATAAGCTGAGCGTGTACAAAAACTATGAGCAAGTGCTGCGTAACTTTCGAATGTTATAAGCTATTGCTTACGGTAACTACTTTTCTGGGTACCGATACTAGAAATACGAGTATAATATTACTAGTGGCTCTGTGAGCTGTAGACCTCGCGTTTACAAACTTTTTTGCAAACAATCTAGCGGTGCACAGTAGCGCCGTCTAGTTACCTTATTGTAAAACTAACATCTATATCCAAGGTACTCCATCAATCCCTACCTAGTAGGTAAAGGGCTGATTCCACTGGTAAAAACCTAAAAGTGAGAAAATACTGCATTTTGAAGAGCTATTCTGCTCATTACACCTCCTCATCAAATCTTCACCAAATTTTTATGAGACTAATTTAAAGTTACTAAGTACCTTTCAAATAAAAAAAGAACTATCGAAATCGGATTTAATACGGCGGAGATATTCAGTAGCCCCCTTTTTACCCTTTTTTGGGGAAAGTACAACCCTAATCAAAAATACAAAAAACCAAGCCAAGCGTATACCAAGTTATACGCGTCTAGATCGGTGGAGAAATGTGACCTGTACAGGCGAACAGCCGGACACACATATGGACATACGAAAGAATTTTTGTCAAAGCTGAAACAGAGACGCTTCGCTCGCGCTTCACGCTCACTCGGTCAATTAAGATAAGATAATAATTTTAAGTTTGCCATGACATCTTGATGCAAAAAATATACGGTTCAGGTATCAGAGGAATGGCATTCTCTTAGTTTAAATCATATTTAAATGACAGAACACAACTAGTTGAATTGGAATATTTGATGAAAGCATGAATGAAATAATTAACATAGGATCTGGAACAATTAAAATAAATTGCTCTATGCCTCAAGGTAGTGTCCTCGGATGTTCTATTTTTCTCTTGTATATTAACGACTTACCAAAATGTATAACTACAACGAGTATCCTATTCGCAGATGACATTTCCCTTTTATTTAAAACACTGCAAAATGTGGATTGCTCTGCAATTGAAGAAATATTTTACGACACTAAAAAATCGCTTAGTGATCACAACTTAGAAATAAGTTTAAGTAAAACAAAAATTGTTCAATTCAGAACCTATCAGCGATCGCCGCTTGAACTTATAAGCTTTTGTACCAATACTAAAATTGAAAAATTGAAGAAACCAATAACTTTACACTTTTAGGCCTAACACTTGACACATATTTAAATTGGAAATCACACATAAAAAATATCAAATCAAAATTAAGCCAATTCATTTATGCTTTGGGAATATTAAAGATGAATACAACCTTGGAAACTGCCCTCTCAGCTTATTATGCCTACGCATATGCGTTTTAGGCTTAAAATGTAAAAATACCGGTATTAAAAGTATCCAATGTCCTACCTCGTAGTATGAACTCAAATCATGCCAAGTTTCATTTGAATTCATTCTGTATTTTCTGCGTGATGCGCGTCCAAAATACAGACAGAGAGACAGACAACAGACAAAAATAAAACAAATAAAAACATATTTGGCTTCAGTACGAATAAATAGAACAGCCTCTAAAAAAATATTACTTAATATATTCAATGTACAAAATTTGGACCCATATCCTACAGGAACCCTTTATTTTATCGGTATAAAAAATATTCTCAATTTTCATTAATCATATAACCTATGACTGTACCAAAATGCATCAAAATCCGTGCAGTAGTTTCAGCGTGATACGTTTATTTTAAATAATTTTCAATCCCTATCCTGCGGGAACCCTTTAATTTATCTGGATAAAAGTATCCAATGTCCTACCTTGTAGTATGAACTCAAATCATGCCAAGTTTCATTTGAATTCATTCAGTAGTTTCGGCGTGATGCGCGTCCTAGATACAGACAGACAGACAGATAACAGAAAAAAAGAAAGAACAAAAAACAGTTTAATTTCAGTACGAATATAACAGACTCCAAAAAAAAATTCAAAAGGTCTTTAATGTACATAATCGTACCTGTTACAGTTTTATTATAAGTATAGATAAAGCAATAGGAACGAAAATTTCTGTACAATAAAGATAATAAAAAAATGGTCTAGGGTACTTAAAATAACAATAAGGTACTTAAAGTTCTACAAGAATATAACATTTGTAAAAATCGTGTCTGTCTGTTTATCTGTATGTTTTTTCGGGCATTACGTAAAAACCACTGAAGCGATTGCGATGCGGTTTTCACTGTTGGATAGGTTAACATTTGACTTAAAAACTGGAGTACTTGGTATCTGAATCCAATGAGTAGAAGCCGAGCAATCGATAAAACCTTTTTGATGGGTGAAAGGATTTTTTAATATTTTTTTTGGTGTTGAAGGAATTTTGATTAAAAGTTGGTATATTGGGGTTTTAGGTCTTGCAATATTACATAATTATAGTACTTTTATCCTAGAAAAATGACCACGCGTGCGAAGCCGTGTATACAGTTAGTCTCATAAATTTTACCATAATTGATTTAGAACTTTTTTAGTAAATCAATTTGAAGTCGATTTTTGGGCTCGACGAAATACCCTCTTTGAATAATTTACTAGCCAATGTTTGAACATGATCAAATCTCTTCTGTATTGTGAGGATCAAATAAAGAACTTGCAAAATGTACTTACAAACAGGCGGCAAATAAATCTTATTTGAATGGGCTACCTAATGAACCTTTCATAAAAAATCTGTGCCCCCAACAAGGAAATAATCATCAGGAATTAGGTACCGGGAGATACAGCGATCCCGAGAATAGAGTTGGTGATGATGTTTGAATTTAGCCGGATGAATATTTTTTATGCTCTATTATCAGGCGGAACATTGAAAAAGAAAACATTTTAATTCGTCCAGAATAAGATAGATGGTAGATTTTTGTATGGATTCTGTCTTTCTCTGATAAAATGCCTGAGCTGCCAGCAGTAGAAACTTATCCCTTCCAGTTCCACGCCGTGACAATTGTTACATTGTACATTGTTTTTCTATTATTATAATATATACTTATTATAATAATAGAAAAACAAAATAACGAAAAATAAGAAGCTATTAGAACTTTTTTTTTATTAATGTCACTAAATATGTTTTTTTTTTCTATTCCTTTCTTTTTTATTGCATTTTCAGTTTTTACGTGATTTTCTTCCTTATTTTTAAAATTCTAATAACATTTTTTTCTTTTTCTTATATTGTTTATGCGCTACCATGAAAGTTTTAGCCGGATAGCTAATCGGGAAGTGCTCGAAATTTGAATTGCAAGATTCTACGACAGAAAAAATAATAGATACATCGATACATAGATACATACATACATACAATTGTTGTTATTTAAAAGCTTTTAAAAAACATGGTCACCGAAGGATTAATAGACTGTTGATGCAATTTCATCAACAATCATTTTGCTTTGTGTTTTAGAACTATCAAGGTAGCCTGACGACATGCTGAGTCATGGGGTGCCTCTGCCTGGATGCAAACAGTGAGCAACCGCCTATTGTGGCGTTTAATGGGGAGGTGTTCAGCGGTGGACGTCATCCGGCTGATAATGATGATGATTCGAACTTTCTATGAGCTTTAAATTCAAATTCATATGTTTATTGCATTTCATAAGTAATAATTAGATGCAAGGCAGGATACGTTCGGAACGTTCCGCACTCCCCTTGAGAAATACCATCGGATGTGGTTGAACTAGTGACCCTGTATAAAAACCCTGTTAGTTTTCATAATAATACTTTGATGGTTACAAATACAAAAATACACATCGTTATGGACACTGTCCGGTACAGCAATTGGAAAAGAGGAGGGCTTTTAATATCAGCTGAATCATTATTATTCTCATTAGTTCTTGTTAGATAGATAGATAGATAGATATTACTTTATTGTACATTAGTTTCCAAAAATTTACAACAAATAGGAACATCTTATAACTAAAGTACAAAGGGCGGACTTATCGCTAAAAGCGATCGCTTCCAGTCAACCTTTGGATGGAAAGAAATAATGGAGTGAGAGAGGAGGGCGGTGTAAACAATTAAAACAAATAATAACTAAATAAAATTAATAAATAAAATCTTGGGTTGGGGTGGTGAGGTGCCGCGTCAAAGTAGCGGCGAGAAGCATCCTTCATGTATTGAAGGATCGACGGAAGCTCGAGATCACAATGCAGGTCGATGTTCCTCTGATACCAGGGGGCATCAACTAAATTGCGGATGAATCTATTTTGTAAAATCTGAAATTTCTCTAGGGAGAAGCGGGAAGCGTGAGCAAATACTACAGACGAGTATGTTATTGTCGGTCAGACGCAGGTTTTGTAAAGTGTCACCTTATTTCTAAGAGACATTTTACGACGTCTGCCTAGGAGTAACGTGAGGCGACCTTGGTAGAAGGCCGCCTTTTTATGGACGGTTCTGATATGCTCATTGAAGTTGAATCGATAGTCAAGGGTGACTCCTAAGTATTTAGTTGACCATACTATATTAAAATTAAACAAATGTAAATAAAAATAATATATATAGATTCCAACACACCTCTAAAATATAAGGAGATCCTAGTTTCAATGACTGAGAAAAGGTAAAAACTTTTAACTAGTTTTTTAAATATTGCAAGTGACGGAGCCTGTTTGCGAAGTGGGTCGCGGGTTCGAATCCCTCAAGGTGCAATCATTTATATGATGAGCAGAAATTCTTGTTTCTGAGTCATGGATGTAATATGTACATCCATGGATGATGTTATGTCTTAATTTAATGTTCAATTATCAATATCATTACATTTATAAAATATTATTCATTCAGTTTATTTATTTATTAGCTGTAACTGCGGCTTTGCACGCGTGGTCATTTCTCTAGGTCAAAAGTACTATATTATGTGATATTCCAGGACCTAAAATACCGATATACTCGTACCAACATACTCGTATTTGATCAAAATTTCTTCAGCCGTCAAAAATATTATAATCGATTACTCGGCTTTTACTCATCGGATTGAGATAAAAATTATACCAATTTTATGTCAAACCCTAAGCTATGCAACAGTAAAAACCGCATTACAATAGGTCCAGATTTTTTTACGTGATGCGCAAACCAACAAACATACAGACAAACCGACAGAAATACACGTTTTTTTAATGTTATTTTCTTGTTCAGCAGCTTATTTTAACTAACCTATATTTTTTAATTATATTAATTGTACAGACGTTTTCGCACATTTGTTTGGTTTATTATAAGTATAGATAGATTATAATTATTACTTACTCGTTTCATCCATTACCTACATATAAATATCATATAAATATTCATCGATAGTGATACCATAGACCAATGGTAATACCTAATTGTTTTAACCGTCGCATAAAGTATTTGTCATTATTTGCGTTTCTAATTGGGTACTTCAGGTAGCTTATTGAATATTTTTTATTGAATATTTTTTATCGACATAGCAAAAGTACTTGACGAGTAATAGAGCACTAAAAAAAGTGTGTCGACAATAATGATTCTATGATTTAGTCAACTTTGTAGAAGACTGGAATGCAATAGCAAAAAGAGGCAAAAAATTTGAGACCTTTTTCTTACGATTTAGACCGTTATCATACCATCCGCCAAAAATACTCCAATCCGGCCAAAACCGCCACCAAACTTTTTCGCTAACCCTACACGCGCTTGGTATTCCATCACCAATCACGAGAGCGCTCAACGAGAAGGGGGAAGCTCAAATACTTCATTAGCTCACTTCACGCCCTTCTGCCACCCGCCACCCTGAAAAGGATGCCACTGATGAGATGGATTACGGCAGTTTGTATAAATGTTTTAAAAAGTTTTCACCTTTATTTTTGAAGGGAAATTGGTTAGACAAAGTAAAAAGGTGTAGGCGTAATGGCGTAAACAGTAGGTAGGGTGTGTTAAAATTTAATTGGAAAGGTATAATAGGTATTCTTTAACATTAAATTGGGATTTTCCGCAGGTGAGGAAAGACCCTTATTTTTTATTTAAATATGAATAACGTGGAGATGGTAGGTAATATTTGAAAACTCTGACTATCCCAGGGCGTGCGTGCAAGAGTTCGTCTGGAAAGGATAGGTCTCATATTTCGACAAGCAATGTGCAAGAATTTCCAATAGGTCTGTGGCAGGATCGCTAACTAATGGATAGCTTACCTACTGGATATATTAATATTGTATAATAAGTTATGATACATATAACCAATAATAAAACTGTAACCAAAGTAAAGCCTGTACATAGAAGAAAATTAACACATACATTACATACATTACATAGAAGAAAAAAATGTTTGTTTGAGTATATGAAAGTAGTAGAATCCAAAAATATAGTTTTTAGAATTTTTGATTGACTGTCTGTGACTTTATCACGCAAAAAGCAGTGGATGGATTTTAATTTTGTTTGCTGAACTGTATTCCTTGAAGTCTTGCGGAGGTTTTTATCTTTATTTCATCAAAATCAGTTCAATCAAAAAGGAGTTACAGTCATTTTTATGTATAGTTGTGCTACTGAATGAATAATCTATACGTACTAAATTAAATAATTATGTCCTATTAAAAACAGTAGGTACCTGAATAAAACAGTAGGTACCTGAATAAAAACAGTAGGTACCTGAATAAAACAGTAGGTACCTGAATAAAAACAGTAGGTACCTGAATAAAAACAGTAGGTACCTGAATAAAAACATATGAATAAGCTTTTAAATTGTAATTTATAAGGTAAATTTCCTTGAATGAATTTCCTTAGGAAATTACATTTTTGTAAGCTTTTATTTAACATGCAATGTATGTTTGTTTAGGTCAAATCTTGCAAACTGAATTAGAACCGTCGTGATTTCCTCTTATCCTATATGTTGATTCAATTCCAATTTTATGGTAAGCATGACCTGAATCAACATCCAGGATTAGCTCCAGATAAAGGAACTCTTCAACTGTTAACAGCACAGACACGAAATTTTGTGTACGCATTTTTCTATAATAGCCGGTTTTAAATTTTATCAGGAAATGGTTTACAGGTAAGGGAACTCTTCGACGGTCAACAGCACAGACTCGAAATTTTGTGTACGCATTTTACTATGATAACCGGTTTAATGTTTTACTATGACAAGGTTGCTGCACTCATGGTTGGCTCCTAACTAGGGAACTCTTCAACGGTTAACAGCATAGACACGAAATGTTGTATAGGCATTTAATAATACAGAAATAATAGCATTCTATCTATTATAACTTACAATCTATGCCTGGCTTTGCCTGCGTTGTCATTTGTCTGGGCTAAAAGTATCCAATACAATACACAACAATTCATTTATTTTTTTGCCGTCAAATAGTTTTTCTCGATTGCTCGGCTTCTACTCATTGTATTGAGATACAAAGTACATATTTTTTTTAGTCAAAACCTAAGCTATTTAATTTGCAAACAGACAGACACCGTTTTAAAAATGACGTATTATTGTTCAGCAACTTATTTTAAGTCCCTTATACCAATTTTTAGAGTTCCGTATGAAAAAAAGGAAATGTTCTAAGATTGTGATTGTTTTGTCAATTTTTTGATTACATACTCATCGCACGGAACCCTTTCCACGAGAGTTCAAATTGCACTTGTCCGAGTTGTCTGGTTTTTTACACGACTGCCCAAATAAGGAGTGTAATGTTTTTAGAGTACATGCATGTATGTATGTTTGTATGTATGAATGTGAGATTCTTTATTCCATCATAACTTTTAAATGCTTGAACTGATTTAGATGTTTGGGTATCGTCAGAATCCTTACATCATCCTGAGTGACATAGGCTATGTATGTTTTTTGCGGCGCCTTCGTGTTTGTTTCTCTAGTTTTTTTTTTATTCTGTCTCATCTCATTTCTTACATCTTTTGGATATTTTCACGTAACGTTGGCTTTTTGCTTTTTGTTTTCTTGCCTCGTTCAATTTATTTGCTTTTCTTTGTGCATTTATTGGCTGCTACATCAAGTTCATTACGTCAGACGTACGAGGAGGAAGGCCCCCTCAACCCTGCCTCTGTACAGTAGATGTACAGTTTTTGTTTTTTTTTGTATAAATTCCCTCAACTATAGCTAAGAACCACCTCGATTACCTCAGCTTTGATACACAAAAAAAACACATCTAATTCGGTCCATTCGTTTGGAAGCTAACACCCGTCTCGTTGTTCGGTAGAAATAGATAAAGATAAAGATAAAGAGGTAGTACCTACCTCTTTATTTAATCTTTAGTGATATTTTTACTTTTCTTTTGTGACTTGTGTACCTACGATGCTTATAATTACTCGGTCAAGTAGACGATGGATATTAAAGTCCGAGAGCTAATAGTAGTAACACTTCCGTAAATAGGTATATGTAATTGATGGACAACCGTAAAATGGCGCCCCCCCCCCCCCCCCCCCCCCACCCCCAGATAAATTTACGCGTTACAAAGAGAACTACGCGTTACAAGGATAATAAAATGATAAGCATTTAAGGTCGTGCGAGCTGAATTGCACTTTATTGCTTTTTATTTTTAATCGATTTCACAAAAGGAGACGGTTATATGTTCGGCTGTATGTATGTTTTTTTTTTATGTATGTCGGTCGATATCTCCGTCAATTGCGGACCGATTTTAATTTTTTTTTGGTTTAAAAGGTATACTCTCCAGGTGGTCCCATATAAATTGTATCAAAATTTGTTTAGCAGTTTTTCGAGAATAAATAGTTTTGTTGAATTGTAGTTTTGTTGAAATACATTCAATTTTGAGTTTATATTGCCTTTATTTTGTGTTTATCTCTAAGATTTCTAAGCCGATTTAGATGGTTGTTTTTTTATTCAAAAGGGTAAACTTTCCGTGTAGTCCCATATAAATTTAATCAAAATTGGTTAATTAGTTTTATTAGAAAATCAATTTGTTTTATAGTTTATTTCTCTAATAACTTGGGATTCCTGAAACGAATTAGATGATTGTTTTTACTTGAGTAAGAAGACCTCTAGGTACTGTATACATTTCATCAAAATTGGTTTAGTAGCTTTAAACAAGCTTTAATTTAGTTCACTGTGTTATAATGTTTAGGACTGGATTGCAAGTCAATTTTGAACAATTTATGGACGTCCAAAGATGCTGAAGTTTTGCACATGGGTGTAGTTCTGATGACAATTAAAAACTACAGTAGTAGTAGTAGTAGTAGTAGTAGTAGTAGTAGTAGTAGTAGTAGTAGTAGTAGTAGTAGTAGTAGTAGTAGTAGTAGTAGTAGTAGTAGTAGTAGTAGTAGTAGTAGTAGTAGTAGTAGTAGTAGTAGTAGTAGTAGTAGTAGTAGTAGTAGTAGTAGTAGTAGTAGTAGTAGTAGTAGTAGTAGTAGTAGTAGTAGTATTCAAAGGAACTACACAATCGGATGATGGAGTTTGGGCTTATTTGGTTTGTCTTGAGATCATGTCTGGTTTTATGAGGTATCAAGGGTTTGATGATGGAGCCGGAAGTAATTTGACCCTGAGCAATGACCACGCGGTCAAATCCGCGGGCGCAGCTAGTAGGTAATGAAGCAGTAAGTACCAAAATGTAAGTACAATAAAAAAAAGTCTATGGAATTAGCTACTGAACAAGAATATAACATTTTCTTGAATCTTGTCTGTCTGTTTGTTTGTTCGCGCATTACGTAAAAACTACTGGACCGATTGCGATGTGTTTTTTTTATTAGTTAGCTTAGTGTTTGACATAAAAGTGCTGTACTTAGTATCTCAATCTGATGAGTAGAAGCTGAGCAATTGGTACATAACTATTTCACAAAAATCTTTCAACGTGACGCATTAGGCTCGGGTCGGAGACTATAGAGAATTAGAGAAGTAAATGATTTTTATGTACTAGAGCATAAAATCACAGAATAAATATAAGTACAAGATAAAGTGTAGATTAATGTCGCCTGCACCCAGCATAAGCAAGAACTTAACGAGCATGAGAATTGTTATTTTTTTCTATTATCTAAACAGTTTCTATCATTAGATATATTTCAATGTAATTTTGAGTCTGCAAACAATAATTACTAAATTACTTGCAACTCTAACTAGGTACTGACTCTCATTTTATATATCGAATGTAAAAACTCGGACACGTTCACCAAACACACCACAATTAATACATCCACGCAACGCACTACACTACATAACATTCACACAGCCTTCTCACCCCATGGAACAATTTTTTTACCCTCAAAGTAAAATAATTGTATATTTAGATAATTTCTTTGTATATTTAGATAATTTCTTTGTATATTTAGATAATTTAAATTATCTTAAAATATTAAGATAATTTCTTAAGGCTCCTGGTGACTGTGCTACAGGTTTTTTGTTATTTCAGGCACCAGCTCCTCACAAAGCTAGGTTTATTTTGTTACTCCTGTCTGATTGCAGTAACTGTTTATAACCTTTGTATATATCCTTTTGTGAGGAAAATATATTTTGATTCATTGATTTGAGTTTAGAAGGACATTTTTTATTACAATCTAAATTAATATCCAACCAGGCACAGCCTACGCAGCTTTCCAAAATTAAATTAAATTTTAGGTTTTTCGTAACCATGGAAAAACAATTTAGCATAATTTATATCTGTTATATTAAAATCTGACTTTGCTTCGGTCGCTCGTAATAGATTCTTGAGGCTTGAATATTAAAGTGTTTCTTGAGACACAATAGATTGGGAGATAGAGGCAGACATCGAATCAGAATAATATACCTATTCCACAAATTCATGAATCTCTACTATTGAAATGGAGAATACCTGTTATTCTAAACAGTTGAAAGTATATATCAAACATATGATTCACCACCATAGACAATAATTTGTTCTCCAGAAAGATACGTTTTAAGCACAGACAGTGTTTACAGCAATGACACATGTCAACAAGATGCACGCGGCTTCGTCCGCGTTCATATTTTACCTGGGTAATATATATCGTGTAGGACCTACAGTGAAAACAGCATTAGCATTACTCAGTAACTCTAAGCGATTAGAAAAAAAAACATATTTACAAACAGTTTTTATCGATTGCTCTGCTTCTACTTTACTAATCGCATTGAGATGTAAATAACATCAAATTTTAAGTCAAATCATATACTTACCCATCAGTGAAAACCTCATTTTAATAAGTGAAGTAGTTTCACATTATGCGAAAATACAAGAAACCATTTTATATCGTTGTTCAATAGCTCATTTTAATTCGCAGACCACACTTTTTTAAACTATGTGTAATGTATATACTTTTGTTAATTAAACTGGTTTATTATACCCGTAAGTTATTACGTAAGTTAATACTGGTTCATTATACTCGTAAGTTATTCCGATTGTACATTTTAATTATCTATCTACATAATTACTTATGACCGAGCGAGCGCGAAGCACGAGCGAAGCGACTCCGTTTCAGCTTGGGCAAACATTATTTCGTAGGTATATGCAGATGTCTGTCCGGTTGTCTGTTCTCATCTACAAGTCGCATTTCTCAATCGATCTAGACGAAACTTAAGTTTTAACAATTTTTTAGTCGTCGTGGATTTTTGAATTAAAGAATACCTCCACCTTATTAGATCCGATTTGGAGGGTTATTTTTTTATATGCAATGTACATTGATAAATTGAATTTATGCAGCAAAATGCCATATGACATCATCATCTTCATCATTTCAACCTTTAGAAGTCCACTGCTGAACATAGGCCTCCCCCAAAGAACGCCATGACGAGCGATCTTGTGCCACCTCCATCCAACGACTTCCTGCGATGGCTACAATGTCACCGGTCCATCGTGTCCGACACTTCGCTTGCTTGTTCGTGGTTGCCATTCGGGAACCTTTATCTCCCAGCGGTTGTCGGTTCTGCGAACTATATGGCCTACCCATTGTCACTTCAACTCGCAAACTCTGAGAGCTATGTTGGTAACCTTGGTTCTTCTACGGATGTCCTCATTTCGGATTCTATCACGTAGTACAACAACGAGCTCTCTCCATATGACATCATACTGTAAAACTATGTAACTAAGATATATTAATCTTGCAGTAACTATTTCGGTAAACTGACTAATTTTACGTACTGCATAGGCTGCAGGTAGGGATACTTGATTTTACGTGTTCTGCACGACGCTATTGTTTGGAATAGGTAGTAATGCGTACGGAAAGATAAACTTCGCAGCGTAATAAGGTAGATTGAAGTAAACTTGAGATTTTTGTATAACAACTACTAAGAAGCGCGCTCAAATCTTTCCACTCTTCTCTATCCGCACATACATCTATTTTGTACATAACGTTTTTTTTTTATTTGATTTTGTATACGTTGCTGAATCTAACAAATGATTGATCATTAAATAAGTATAGCTATCACATTCTACGTACACTATCACATTATAAATACACGACATCAAAATACGGATCTTAATTGCACTGAAACAAATAAAAAATATAATAGACTTCAATTTTACGCTCAAAAAAAACATGTTCAATTGATCCGTTGAGAACGCAAATATATATTTATTTGGGTTGCAACGGATCTCGAGATCCGTTGGTAACAAAAACTAATGGGAAGTACTCCTCGTGGCGTCGCCCTTTCGTTTTGTTATCGTCTCATATATCTCGTAAATTAACTATTGTACATATTTTATTTATCTATTCAATACAGTCCATTCATTCATTTTTCTCCATCCACCAGTAGTCCATTTAACACAATGTAGATAATATAAAAGTACTGAACAAATATTTTTTTAAATCGTTTCCGTTTGTTTGTCTGATTGTTCGTGCAACACGTAAAAACCACTGAATCCATTGAAATTCTGTTTTCAATTATGGATAGCTTAGGTTTCAACCTAAAATCTGGTGTACTTTGTATCTCAATCCAATGAGTAAATGTCGAGCAATCGATTAAAATCTAATTGAAGGCGGAACAAATTTTGATGAAATGTAGTGTACATTGTAGGTACTTTTGGTCCTAGAATAACACATAGGTTACTTTAAAGCCAGAGCGCTCGGCAAGGCGGGCAAACTTTTTTTTTAATATTGTTTTTTTTTAGATCAAATCCCTTCTATTTGGTAATCTCGAACCTGTATATATTGCAGTTATATGACCTACTAGATTTCCCGCCTGCGACTTCGTACGCGCGGACTACTGTTTATCGCGACAAAAAAACATCCTATTCTCTTCTAGGATATTAAAAACCAATGCAAAAGTAGGTAAAGCACCACTCTTGATGTCTTTTGATAGACTTGTTATTTCGTTTCCATGGCAACCACAGACCATTCTGTAATGGCAACCGTTCCTCACAGTGAGTAATCAACATTTTCCAGTTTTCCCTTGGAAACTACAATTTTCCGGGATATAAAGTATCCTATGTATGTATATCCAGGGTATAAGCTATCTCCATTCCAAATTTCATCAAAATCCATCCGGCTGTTATCGCGTGAAAGCTCCTCAAACAAACAAACAGACAACGTTTCACATTTATATATTGGTATGGTTTATAATTTCTAGTGAACTAATCGAAATATTATTATATTGTTTTTCTTTCCATATAGATCAAAATATATGAAGTTTTTTATACCGTTAGCTGTAAAAGAGAAGTGAGATTTAACGTGTCAGTGGCTCCCAGTCCACAATAATATTGTAACTTGTAATATTGTATTGGGTCTCTTTGTCGCCCCTCGAGCATTTAGAGAGCAGCTGATTCAATTTGAAACCACCAAATCGTAATCGTCGGGCACGACGAATATTTCACATTTGAATCTACCATTCATTTATTTAGATTCTGATGATTATTCTTTTCTTTGGGAATTTTAAAATCTTATTTTTAACCACGAACTTGAAAAGAGGGGAGTTATAAGTTTAGGGTGTGTATGTATCAGTGGTGTGTCTGTCTGCGGCATCGTAGCTCCCAAATAGACCGATTTTGATGCGGTTTTTTATGTTTGAAAGCTGATGTGATTTAGATGCTTCTTAGCTATAATTAGGGGGTGGGGGTTATTTGTTTTTTATCCTTGCATGTTTTTTTCTATACCATGAGCAATCTGCTTTAATCAAGGTTTTTAATTGACTTCCAAAAGAGCGAAGTTCTACATTCGACTGTGCATGTGTATGTTAGCTCCTATCTCCGCATTCGACTGTGCAAGTGTATGTTAGCTCCTATCTCCGGATTCTACATTCGACTGTGCATGTGTATGTTAGCTCCTATCTCCGGATTCTACATTCGACTGTGCATGTGTATGTTAGCTCCTATCTCCGCATTCGACTGTGCATGTGTATGTTAGCTCCTATCTCCGGATTTCTGTCCGAATTGTATGTATTTTTATCCGACTATTCATTTCACTGATGTGCTCTAAAATAACCTTATGCACAAACCAACTCGTTCGGCTTAAAATCATACCAGGGATAAACCCCCAGGCGCTTTAAAAGTCAAAACCCATTTCAAACCCTGTTATTAGATACTAGTTTTCCCGCCCGCGACTTCGTCCGCGCGGACTACTGTTTATCGCGAAAAAACGCATCCTATGTTCTTGGATATTAAAAACCAATGCAAAAGTAAGTATAGCACCAATGCTCTTGACGTTTTTTGATATACTTGTTATTTCGTTTCCATGGCAATCGTTTCTTAAAGCGAGTAATCAACATTTTTCCAGTTTTTCCAGTTTCCCGTGGAAACTTACAATTTTCGGGGATAAAAAGTATCCTATGTTTTTATTACAGGTTATAAGCTATCTCCATTTTAAATTTCATCAAAATTTGTCCAGCCGTTATTGCGTGAAAGCTCCCCAAACAAAAAAACAAACAGACAACGTTTCACTTTTATATATTGGTATGGATAACGAGGTTACGGCGTTAGATTTAAAACTAGAATTGATGTAGATATTATTATATTCGTAAACTTAAACTATCGGACAACAAAAATAACACTTCCGAAGTGTGTGAAGTGCGGTCTACTTGATAATTATTAATCATGGTCCCCTTATCATCAATGACACGCAAAAGCTATAGTTAAGCTACATTTTAACTATTATTTTTTTGAATATTCGCTTTTTGTTTCTTCTTTGCAAAATATCCTTTTTTTATTTGTTTGGGTGACAAGAGAAGTTCGCTCGCCTGGTGGTAAGCGTCATACCTGCCCATAACAGTTGCAGTTCCACACAAAACTTTGGTTGCAAAATATTGAGCGTCAATGCACCAAAACACCAATATATAAAAGTGAAACGTTGTCTGTTTGTTTGTTTGGGGAGCTTTCACGTGATAACGGGTGGATCGATTTTGATGAAATTTAGAATGGAGATAGCTTATACCCTGGAATAAAATATGAGATACTTTATGTCCCGGTTTTTTTTGTTTCGACAGGATAACTTGAAAATGTTGATTACTCACTGTAAGGAACGGATGCCATCACAGAATGGTCTGTGGTTGCCATGGAAACGAAATAACAAGTCTGTCAAAAAACATCAAGAGCATTGGTTATATACCTACATTTGCATTAGTTTTTAATATCCTAGAAGAAAATAGAATGCTTTTTTTGCGATAAACAGTAGACCGCGCGTACGAAGTCGCGGCCGGGAAAACTAGTGTATGTATAAAAGTGAAACGTTGTCTGTTTGTTTATTTGTTTGTTTGTTTCTTTGGGGAGTTTTAACGCTATAACGGCTGAACGGATTTTTATGAAATTTGGAATGGAAATAGCGATACCTTGAAATAAAACATGGGACTCTTTTAATCCCGGAAAATGGTAAGTTTCCATAGGAAAACTGGAAAATATCGATTACTCGCTGTAAAGAACGGTTGGCATGGAAACGAAATAATAACAAGTCTGTCAAAAAGCATCAAGATCGTTGGTGCCAAAGAGAATGCAATACGTTGGTGCTATACTTTTGGATTGGTTTTTTATATCCTAGAAAAACAGTATGCTTTGTTCGCGATAAACATCGTCCATGCGGACGAAGTCGCGGGCGAAAGCTAGTATTTCTATAACACACACACTTAACTAACGTAGTCTCGTTCTACGTTAATGCTTTAATCATTCTATCTATCTATTTGGTGTCGTTCTCGGCACACTACACGACATATTTGAACGAAGTTGATGGGCTACAAATAATGCCAAACTTCGTTCACGTTCTGTTAACTGCGATGCGGGCAAAAGCTATTCCTAAATTCACCTCTAAGAAATATTAGGCAATATAGCTAAAGTAGTACTTCTATAATATTTCCGCAAGCATTTGTATAATAATGAATTCGGGGTATCGGAAAATGCTCAAAGGTGTATTCGATCACTGATTCCCTAAAAAATACTACAATAGAATATACCTAAATTAAAATAGTCACAAAAACAAATACAAACAAGTACTGATAATCAAATTGAATGTCTTTCAAAGTTTTAGTTGTTTATTAATGTTTTCCATTATTAAAATATATTTTTTATTACTCGTAATATTTATCGTTTTGTATCTATATAACTATTTACATGTGTTTTTTTTTTTTTATTTATATCGTTTTGTATCTATATAACATTAATATATTTTTTGCATCCTTTTTAACATGACCTGCGGGATTTATATGAAAAGCAGCGTCTAGTGTGTTGCACTTGTGCTGATTATAAGCCCCTTTCAACACATTCACAAGCCTATTTTATTAATGTTTTTTTCTAATGTTGTGTGTTGAATAAATGTTTTTTTCTTTCTTTATTTCTTCCTTTATACATTTACATGTAATTTTCTTCCCATTGGTTTTCTAGTAAAGGTATTGAAGCTATGCTGCCATATATGGCTATGTTGGGTTAGCTGCAATAGAATACTTTGGGTTACCCACCTGTAGTGTGTGGCCTATAGGATGTCCAACAAGGTTATGTAGTGGTACTACTTTAGTAATTTGTCAATTATGGAGGTTCCTTCAAAATTAACATCAGCCGGAAGACCTCATAACGAGCACACTATACACTGTTGACGACCAGCGGCTTCTTGCTTCTCTCACCTTCACCAGGTTTTCAATCCATCTCGTGTTTGGCCGACCTACGCTGCGTCTTCCGGTGTTAGTACTACAATATTCTGTGCTTCCTGTGTGTGGTTGTCATTCGAGAATGTGAAGGTATTTCCTATAAAATATTAATTTATTTGCAGGCACATATATAACACTGCTTATAGCTATGAAATCATGAGCTTACTTCCTGACACGCAAAAAATACTTGCAGTTATTTTCTACGCATAAATGTTCAATATGTGAAAAGAACCCATGAATCCTACACTTACTCAACCCATTCTATCACTACTCTACGATAGTTGTCAAAGACCCATAGAGAGGTCAAAGTGAGTGCGGTATTGAATAAGGAAAAACCACTTAAGCGAGAAGCGCGGCTGGAGTAACTGAAGGAAACTACACGAAGCTGTCTGCCGTGCGTCTACCTCCGTCAAACCTTTGTTTGCCAGCGATACACTAGAGCTGTGTTTCTTAGATCTGTCACTTAGACATCTGTTGATGATGGGTGATGATAATGATTAAAAGTACCCTATGTGTTATTCCAGGACATAAAGTATCTACACACCAAATTCTGTCCAAATCCGTTCACCCGTTTAAGCCCTAAAATCTGATACGTGTATTTTATTTACTGGTACTAGCAATGTAAAGTAGTCCCTAGTACCAATAATGGTACTGTCTATAAGTAAACCCTGGAATTTGATACTTGTATTTTATTTAATGATACTGACAATGTAAGTATTCTCTAGTACCAATAATGGTCTGTCTATAAGTAAACCCTGGAATTTGATACTTGTATTTTATTTAATGATACTGACAATGTAAGTATTCTCTAGTACCAATAATGGTCTGTCTATAAGTAAACCCTGGAATTTGATACTAGTATTTTATTTAGTGGTACTAACAATGTAAAGTAGTTCTAGTACCAATAATAGTCTGTCTATAAGTAAACCCTGGAATTTGATACTAGTATTTTATTTAATGATACTGGCAATTTAAAGTAGTCTCTAGTACCAATAATGGTCTGTCTATAAGTAAACCCTGGTATTTGATACTTGTATTTTATTTAATGATACTAACAATGTAAAGTAGTTCTAGTACCAATAATGGTATGTCTATAAGTAAACCCTGGAATTTGATACTTGTATTTTATTTAATGATTACTGGCAATGTAAAGTAGTCTCTAGTACCAATAATGGTCTGTCTATAAGTAAACCCTGGAATTTGATACTAGTATTCTATTTAATGGTACTAACAATGTAAAGTAGTTCTAGTACCAATAATGGTCAGTCTATAAGTAAATCTTGGAATTTGATACTTGTATTTTATTTAATGATACTGGCAATGTAAAGTAGTCTCTAGTACCAATAATGGTCTGTCTATAAGTAAACCCTGGAATTTGATACTAGTATTTTATTTAATGGTACTAACAATGTAAAGTAGTTCTAGTACCAATAATGGTCAGTCTATAAGTAAACCCTGGAATTTGATACTTGTATTTTATTTAATGGTACTAACGATACAAATTAGTGTCATTCTGCCCACTGGTACTAGTGACAAAAAGGCAAAATGTCGTGTCTGTGCTGCTGACCTATGAAGAGTTCTTTTATCTGGAGCTAATCCTGGATGTCGATTCAGGTCAAGCTTTCATAAAAATTAATTGTCATCGGAACTGAACCAACATGCAAAAATAAATTTGTTCCAACATATTTGAAGCTTCTCTGAATTTGTGTGCTATTTATGCACAAAACTTTTCACTTCGGCTGCCTGTTAGCATTATTATAAACAGAACCCATCAGCCATTCTATGGCTTTGCCCTTTCATTTACCTGTCCCAAGAATGGATCACGCGGTTCCAGAGTGTTGCTAAAAATGCCTTCAGGGTTGACTGGCTAAAAATTAACGTCAATACTGCCCTATAAATATTTTATTATGCGTAAGTGCTTAAGTACAAGGGAGAGTTGAAAGGAGTTAGGTTGTTTATGTGGGTTGTATAAAGGTCACCGCACACTTAACGTACCGGACCGTACCCCCGTACCGGATCGGCAACGTCTCGTCTTGGCCTTACGTTGTAACTATTTAGTAATCTGTGCTTAAGGCGCGTGGTCAACCCGCCGTCCCCGCGCTTACGTCTTGCGGTCGCCGCGGCTATACCTCGCGGTCGCCGCAGATACGGCTCGCGGTCACTGGGGCTACGAATCGCGGGCGCCCCGTATACTGCTCACCCATGCGCATGGATTTAGGTACAATGAAAAAGGTTAGCACAAAAAATGAGACAAAGAGAAAAAAATTGTAAAAAAATTGTACACTTTATTACATTAAATTTAACATAGTTAAAAGCAGTTGAGGCAAAATTTTCTCCTCTTCTAAGTTGATCAGTTTTTGAATATTAGTTTCATCATATGCATAATGTTATTAACATATCTTGAGTAAGAATAAAATAAGTACGAATCACACTTTTCTACTTTCTATGATCTCTACCTAAAGTGCAATATACAAAGTTAATTTTCAAACGAGGAGACCAATTAAATTTTCCAGTATATAATAATTCTCTTTGAACTAAATACTATGATAAAATTATAGTACGAAATCCAATACTGCCCACGCCCTTCGAAGATTTGAACTAATGCTACTTCATTGCACATAATCTACACACACAGTACATTCCGTAAGGACTGTATTATTATGTGTATTGTAATCTTAGAGAAACAAAATAATAGAGGTAGTACGAGTATTATAGCAGAAAGTTTGTTCACTGTAGCTCAACTCTTCATTTATATAAAGATTTTAATCTTCTATTTTGAAAGGCTGCACACTTTTTTAAACGACTTCAAAAAAAGTAAAGTTCTCAAGTTGATATATGTATTTTTATGTTTTTTTTATAGCAGTTAACGACTGCTTAGCGTAAATATATATATAATAATTTTCTAATGGAAAAATTTGGGTCACGGACGAGATTCGAACTCGCACACTGTGCCTCAGCGCAGCACATGCCTTGACCAATTTGGCCACCGAGACCTATGCGTCGTCATCCAAATCTTTCCACTAGGTTCTTTCAACCCTTCTTATGGGGACGGTAACGCTATCTATTGGTCGTATTACGAACAACCAACCAAACACGGCTAATATTGATTAATTTCGTGTCTGACAGATAACGCCTCCCAAATCTATATTTTTTATGTTTTTTTATAGCAGTAAAATATAGATTTGGGAGGCGTTATCTTTCAGACACGAAGTTAATCAATATTAGCCGTGTTTGGTTGGTTGTTCGTAATACGACCAATAGATAGGCAAAGTGTGCGAGTTAGAATTTCGTCCGTGACCCAAATTTTTCCATTAGAAAATGATTTCATTTATGTATGTTATATTATTGAAAATGCGTAATATTCATATATGTTAGTCTTTATAAATATCTTAACAAATATACTAAATTTCATGCATATATGTTTGGTTGTCCACGTATTTCTCAAAAACTACAAGTTCGATTGCAATAATTCTTATTGTAATAGTTCAACAGTAATAGTAATAGTAATAATCTTTCAACTTAGGGAATAGTTTAAGTTTTTTCAAAATCGGTTGATTGGTCTATATATTATAGACTTAACTTAACTAATTCTAGTATGGCTTTCTTCTTAGCGGCCGGAATTAAATTCTTCATATTCTTAGAGCTACTTTATCGAAACAAATAGTAAGAAATAAAAACTATTAAAAAAACTGTCTTCAAATAGTATAAAAACTAAAAAGAAAAATATATTATTTTTATGAGGTCTGTGTCTACTTATTTACATTAGTCAGATAGGGCATCGTCGCATAGCCCTCAAAAAATTGTCAAATGTAATTAATTCGTACAATGCTGCAATGAGGTCAAATATTATAGTTACTTTTATGGTTGGGACCATAGACAACTGCATATTACTCCGTTCTCTAGATAGACTTTCGATGAACGTCGCAAGGAGAGCATCTGATCATCGCCATTTTAGCGCTGATTGCAGTAATTTGGCAGTAAGGAACCACAGTATATAAATAGCTTTACGGACAGTAGTGTATCGAAGCATCATGTAGTATTATTAGGTGTTCTGTGGCATCGTTTTCGAGTTTGATGTCTATTGTCAGATGGAGACCGAAGGTTGCTACTGGCAGGTCTTTACACGGCTACAAAAAATGAGGGTTATGATTTTATCATAATACCTATGTCATTCATTCATTTCATTTCATTTATTCCAAAAAGACAATTATTTGTATGGGAAATTAAACATGCAATAAAGATTAAATTAAGAAACACTGTACAAAACAAAAATTAATAAAATATAAAACATACATAATACAATAAAAATAAAATTAAATATCTACAAAATATCACTAAAAATGTCACTCTATCAAATCGATTCAGTTAAAAACAATGTCATCTATCATCTAAAAATTCCTTGACAGAGTAGTAGCATTTTTCCAGTAAGAAAGGCATCAGTTTTTTTTTAGAGTATGAGCGCTGTAAATTGTTTTAAGTGATACAGGTAGCTTGTTGTACAATCTAACAGCCTGAACTCTAGTGCAGTGACTAACAACTACTAAACTGGGGAAGAAGCTACTTTTCAAATCTTTCCTTCGTGTCTGTTCTCTTAAGATTCTGTCCTCATCTGTTTCAAAACTACTCAAATTCTTGACCAACTTTGTTATAGTTAGTAATATATATAGACTGGGAGCAGTTAGTATTCCTAGCTGTTTAAAATATTGTCTACAAGATTCCGTCTGGGGAATACGTACCATTGTTCTGATTGCTCGCTTTTGAATGATAAATGCAGCTTGCATATTATAAGCATAACTATTGCCCCAGAACATAATGCTGTAGCGAAGCTTAGATTCTACTAATGCAAAATAAACCTGTTTGAGTCGTTCTATGCTAACCTCGTCTCTTACACTTCTTATTGCATAGCATGCTGAGCTTATACTCGATTATATAGCCTTGAGTTCATCTTTCCAATTAAGATAGGCAATCCCTAGAAATTTAACCATCTCTACCGTTTCCACTATTTGAGTATGGAATTTAACATTAAGTCTATCTTTTTGCCTTACAGTACTCTTAAACAAAATAAGATTCGTTTTGCTTGTATTTAAAATTAGATCATTAATATCAAACTATTTTTTTAAATTAGCCAGTGCATTTCAATACTTAGATTCTCTACTGTATTTGATGACATTATGGCGTTGGTATCATCTGCAAAGACTCAATTTTAGATCAGGTTCAATTTTCTCCATAAACATTATCAAATCATTTGTAAAAATTATAAATAGTAAAGGACCTAAAATGGATCCTTGTGGAACGCCAACTTTCAATAAAGACATCTTCGATCTATGTGTAATTTCAACTTCTTGTTGAATCGTTTTAATTTCGACGATTTGTTTCCTGTTAATATGACTGAAAGAGTTTCAGCGTCAAATTTCTAACACCATAGTGCTCCAACTTCTGCAAAAGTATCTCATGATTAATTGTGTCAAAAGCTGCACTTAATTCTAAAAATATTCCACCTACTTTATTTTTAACATTCAACTTACAAACTACATCATCTACTAGATTATTTATAGCATCTACTGTACCCACAAATCTTTGATAACCGAATTGTCTATTACTTATTATATCGTTTAGACGCAAATGCCTTAATATTCTTGTTTTTATAAGCTTCTCATAAATTTTTGAGAGAACTGGCAACAAGGAAATTGGTCTGTAATTTTTAACGTCGGTCCTTGAACCTTTTTTAAAAATTGGAAGAACTCTAGCTGTCTTTAGTAGGTCAGGGAACGTATTGTGCTCTATGCATTGATTGAAAAATTTAACTAAAGGATCCGCTAACAAAGAATAATCTATGTGAATCTAATCTATGTGATCTTTAATTATTTTTATGGGTATTTTATCTAGTCCAAATGATTTCTTATATTCCATAAACTTTACTATATATATATATATATAAAATTTCATATTTTCTAATTGGATCAAACACCATATCTGATTCCACCTTTTTAACGTTTTGTTGTAAAGTTATTATCGCTGGATTGGGAATCACAGAAGCTTTAGCTATAGATCTTGTAACAGTTGGTCAGGGAACGTATTGTGCTCTATGCATTGATTGAAAAAATTAACTAAAGGATCCGCTAACAAAGAATAATCTATGTGAATCTAATCTATGTGATCTCTAATTATTTTTATGGGTATTTTATCTAGTCCAAATGATTTCTTATTTTCCAAAAACTTTACTATATATATAAAATTTCATATTTTCTAATTGGATCAAACACCATATCTGATTCCACCCTTTTAACGTTTTGTTGTAAAGTTATTATCGCTGGATTGGGAATCACAGAAGCTTTAGCTATAGATCTTGTAACATCAAATTGTCTAGAAAAGGTGTCTACTATATCTTGTGGATTCCTTATAATTCTATTGTCCATTATCAGTAATATTCCTTCTTGTTTATTATTATGATTAGCCTGCTTATTCCTATATCTATTAACCACATTCCATATTGCTTTAATTGAATTTTTTGCAGTGTCTATATCTTTTTGTACTGGTAATTGTCTTGCCTTTCTTAAATACTTAATACTACTACTTTATTTAATACTTTTCTGTAAATTTTCATGTACTTTTTTATATTTTAATGCTACTTTACCACTTACTGGCTTAATATTTTGTGTCAAAAATCTTTTCATCAAACTTGAGACTCTGATTTCTTTAGTAACCCATGTCAATTTTTTCCTGTTTGTAGTTTAACTTTTTTATTTCTCTTTTTGAAGCTTTTGTTAAATACTTCTATAAACTTCTTTATAAAACAGTTGATACCTAAACCAGTCCAATCAATTTCTCTTAAAGTATGGCGAAAGACAACCGTATTCTCATTATTGTAAATTCTACTGGATATTTGAATGCAGTTCCTTTCAGTCCTACTCAGTTGTTTTTCTAACTTTAGCTTACAAAATAGTCCTGCATGTCCATCTGCAAGTCCATTATAATCTACACGTGTATTCAAAATGTAACTGTATGTAACATTTGTTAAAAAATTATCCAGACAAGATTATGAGTCATTACGTACGTAAGTTGCAGTGTCAATTAATGGTCTAAAATTATAACATGTCAAAAGCTTTAAAAAATCCCGTCTTCTTCTATCATCCTTAAGCAAATTAACGTTGAAGTCACCACACAATATACATTTATTATCGAAAAAATGCTCCAAAAATTTCTCTAGATATTCCATAAATGAGTCAAAGTTACTGTCGATTGGATTTCGATAACAACAACACACATAAACGTTTGTATCCATGTCTCTTACTCCACATATCTCAAAACTTTCTACCTTATGTATTTTTTTACAATAAGCAACTTCTTCTCATTTTACACTATTCAGTCCTAAGATCAAAGTACCACCTCTTTTTTTATAGTGCGACAGTTCCAAGCGGCAGATTTATAGTTATGCATATTAAATAAAAGTGCCGAAGTTTTATTTAAAAAGTGTTCACATAAGCAAACGTAATCTATTTCATAATTTAAGGAATGAATGTATAATTCTATTTCATTTCTCTTACTAGTTACACCACATACATTTTATTGAAAAATATTAACTTCTCTGCAAAAATCTGTGTTGATAGTTTTACTGTCTACATTATTCATGAAAAAATGTTTTTGTGCTCTCTGACAAAATTGAAACATTACTGCAAGTTTTTATTGTGTTATTAACACTTGTGTCTGATTCCATTACTTGTATAAAATTCAATGACAAAGCTCCCTGAAAATTAAGGGTTAATAATGCTCGTGTTATAATATTAACTACAATTCTTTGTATCTTCCTATATGATTCATATCCGTTTTTATTCGTATTCATATCTAAAAATTTAACATTTTCATTGTATTTCGCTATACATGCTATATTCCTATTTATTGTATATATTTCCCTATTATTCCATCCATCATATCTCAAGCTACTTATAATTACATTAAATTGTCTACTTATCTTGCTGAGAATAGTATCTATAGTTTTTATATAATTGTTTTTATTTGAATACCGTTCCTTATATGTACTTATGAGTAAAACGACTACATCACCTTTTTTAAGGATTTAGTTTTTTCTTCAAAGTTTTCTAATATTTTTTTCTATATCACCTCCCGGTTTGCAATCATTAGTAAGGATGACCTCAACTTCATTGTTGTAGTCTAATATTTTACTTGCTAATCCTTTCCCGATCCCGTCCGATAAAATCAACACTTGTCGTTTTTCTTTTCTTGCCTCGTCTTTATTTATCATTTTATTCTTGTAAGGGATCGTACATTTTCTACAAGGTACTTCTCTGGCGGTCTTTGAGGCAAATTCCTTTGGCTGCGGTATGTTCTGTAAATCTTGTATTTTCTGCACAAGTTCCGTCTGTTCTTTTTTTTAAAAGTGAACATCGCTGTTGTAAGCGTTTTTTTTATAGAGCTTGTACGTTTTCGTGTATTTCTTAAATTAGTGTTCGTTTTAATATTATTTTTACGTTGTTTGCTGTTTTTACGTATATTTGTTGACTGTGATTTTCTTAACTTAAGAGTTCTTTCTTTCTTCTTATCTAGGGCATTGTTTTTCCCTTTCTCTTCATCTAACCATATTTTTAGTTGTTGTATTTCTTCTATAACTCGCTAGTTGTATCTCCTTTTAAACTATGTGGCAAGTTATGTTCAGATTGAATTGTGGAGTTTCTACATGGCATAACTTTGACTTCATCATCTATTTCCGAAATTATTTTTTTGTTTGGTTTTTTCCTCTTGCTTCCTTGTACAGGTGTAGAATGCCCTTCGGAGTATTCAATTTTTTTTAACATCTCTATTACCTTATTTCTTTTCTCTAGTTCCTTTTTAAGAAATCCGTTTTCCGTGGTTAAATTATCCACTTCATTATTAGCAGATAGAAGATTAATTTCTAATGTCAACACCTTTGTTTGTAACATGATCACTGTGTCATTTTATTCACAAACAGTATTTGGTAGACTTATTCTTGTCGATTCCAAAAGCGAAGAATCCGAAAAATTGTCCATTGAGTTAGCTCTCTGTCTCTGTGGATCTCTAAAAGTAATGAAATTCGAATCCATCTTTTAACTGAAATCATGTTTTTAGCAAGTAAATAACGACCGACTAAGAATAAAAGTTTCTTTTGTTGTTTTTGTTTAACACGTTGAGTGCGAAACCAGATCTGAAAAACACCTTGTCTATGCCTCGCTTACAGTGCGGCTAAGAAAAGTATATACCTCTTTGTCGTGCGAAAGGCATAAATTTAATTTGGTTCGGTGTAGGAAAGAGATGAATATAAATCTAAGATGTGTTATTAAAATAGAGTCCATTGGTGTGGCTACCTTAATACCAGATTTCTTCGGCCAGGTACCGCACTGAAGAGATAAAATTTCATCTCAGTGCGAAAACAGGTTGAATGCTCCTACCCCTACCCCACGCACCTTGTACCGCACCCCGCGCTAGCTTCGCATGGCTAGTGCTGGTCGCATTCGAGTGAAACGCACGCGTCGACATGGCGTCAAGACCGACGAAAAGGTGCCGTAAAAAAAAACTACGATGTTCGTGAAGACAGTGGGGACAATATATTTTTATTTTTCATCCCTAAAATATGCAGAAA
Organism: Alsophila aescularia; assembly: GCA_946251855.1. Classification (NCBI taxonomy): domain Eukaryota; kingdom Metazoa; phylum Arthropoda; class Insecta; order Lepidoptera; family Geometridae; genus Alsophila; species Alsophila aescularia. The sequence continues at coordinate 21,952,999 of OX276379.1, forward strand.
ACTTCCCTTATTCAGTGCGGCACAGGGTGCATAAGACCCTGTATTTTATTATAGCTACAACTTTTAAACAAAACAAGCTGTTGACGTACGCCTTCAGGTTCATGTCAATTAATTCATTACTGTTAATATTCAAAGCAAAAAAAACATATATATTTTTACATGAAGCCAAAAAAAGGGTTTTAGTTTCTTAAACGTTACAAGGTTTACTAGGCCCTGTACCGCCACAATGATAGTTTTATGACCAGGTGTACAACGCCTTGTACAGCAGAATGGAAAGAATAGAAAAATCACTGCCTCTTTGAACGTGTTAATAGTACTATTATTGTCTATGATTCAATGTAAAGTTTTAATAAAAAAGGTGTAAAATTGAGATTTGTTTTTGTTTTATTATAAATCAAAAATAGGTGGGCCCCGTGGACTCAGGACTATAGAAATGTGACTATTTTTCACCGCTACAGTTAAAGGTCAGCGCAGACTCAACGCCCCGGCACCGAAACGGCAACGCCTCGCCTCGGCATTACGTAGTAACTACGTAGTCTGTGCCTACTGCGCATGGTTAACCCGCCGTCACCGCGCCGTCACCGCGCTTACGTCGCGCGGTCGCCGCGGCTACGGCTGGCGGGCATCACTTGCTCCTAGCGGCCTGCCCACCCACGCCCAGTGTTGGAAAAATAAGGTACACAAAAAATTGAAAAGGACAGTATTAGTAAAAAAAATATTGTAAAACAATTATTTTTAATTTAACCTGATCAACACCAGTTAATTACTTTAACCTGATCAACACCAGTTAAGGCAAACTTTACTACTCTTCTAAGTTTAGCAGTTTTTGTATATTACTTTCATTTTAAGAATTTAATGTTCTTCAGTAGGCATAAAATCAGTACAATTCATATTTTTTAATGTCTATGTACTATTTTACCTATTACATAGAGCGCAATATAATGCAAAGTAATTTTCTACGGTGTTCATTTAATCCAAAAGCATCTAAAATCAAGGTACTTACTTCATATCAATAAGATCATGTTAGCGTCACACGATTTTGACCCTTATTGAAACTAATTAGATATAGTAAGATTCGGCATTTACTGTGTTCATTTAGTCACAATACGTAAAAAAAAGGTACATAGTCCATGTCATTAAGGTCGAAAACAATTGTCTGACACTTTTTAATTATTTTGAGGCTTTGTAAAAATATTAACTTTAATAAATTAGATGCACAATGTGCGAACGCATAATTTATTTTCAATTAGGGTCATAAGCTCAAATAAAATAAATAAAGGCATGAATAAAGGAGCCTGAAAAATTAATTAAAATCACACATAAGTAATGAGTATAATTAAAAGAGGATTTAATATACAAATTTACTTATTTGTACCAAATTACACGTTTGTGCTTCTGTGCATCATTTATGAGATACATGGGACTTTAGGGAATTAAAATCCCAGTAGTCCAGTTAATGGAACATTTGGGGGAAAAAACCACAAAAAAATATACTGAACAACCATAGCGAGACTACTGGGAATACACCAAGTCTAGACGTCAGCCAGGACACCTTGCCGTAAGGGAGGCTTCGCCCCGCCGAAGCCGGGTGGACGCCTAGCCGTCAACCAGCCGTAAGCGAGGCTTTCCGGTGCCGATCCGTTGCCGGGGCGTTAAGTCTGTTTTGACCCTTTGGGTTAAAATCTACAAAAGCTGGACTAGATATAACAGGCAAACAAACCCACACAGCTATGTTCCCACCGCGAACTGTCGTTCTTCATGTGCATCCACAACATAGAGAGACATACTCAGACTGTAGCGCGAATGAGAGTCACGTGCTACACAAACGTCACTCCGATTGTGACTGAGACCAAAAGGCCAGTTGTATGCATTGCACCTCATTTATGCGATCCATAAATTAGCTAATCTTCCCACTTTTAATTAGCTCTATGGACCCCATCATTACATACTTCTATCAGCCGAAACTATGGAAAACTGTAAGATAACCCAGTTATGTAATAACCCTAGACAAAGTATGTATACTTAATAGGTACAAATTCAGTTTAAACAAGCAGCAAATGTTTTTTTTTTATTACGGTTTAGGCAATCGTTTTGCAGTTTTGATAAGTTCTTTAACCATACTTGAATCTCTGTTTGTTACCTTTTCACGACTGAGCGGCTGATCTTGATGAAAGTTGGTACCTATGGAGACTGGGGAAGGACATGGCATGGGATACTTTTTACCGTGATAAACTGTAGTCCGCGCAGGCGAAATCGCAAGCAAAAGCTAGTAATACATATAATCGAATATTTTATTATAAAAGTCTGAGTAATATGATTAAATACCTTATATTATCCTAAATCATTAATATATTATTACTACGTATAGAGCTAATGGCAATTATTGCGGCGTGCTTTGAGGTCCATGGATCGCAGTTGTCCCAGTCGGTCTCCACAATCAATGCGTCGCGAACGTTTCACAGTAGCTAAAAAATAATCAAAACATGCCGTCTTGTGTTCTAAAAACACGTACGAATCATTCTAGGGTGAAAAATAAAAATAGCAGCGTGACATTTCATCGGCAAATAAACGAAACCCTTTATAAAAACATAATGAAATGATTATTTTCTAGTTTACTTTGTGGCGCTGCCATTTGTCCGCCATTTTCTATGCAAATCATAGATTAAGAAAAAATACTCACAAAGGATAATGTATACATTTACCTCCTAGCATACATTTTGAAAATATTTGCTTAGGTCTCATGTCTGTTCCATAAATCTGACAAATATTATGTCAATTTATATCACTTTTTTTTTTTTTTTATTACGGACTAGGCAATCGTTTGACCACGATCTCACCTGATGGAAAGCGATGATGTGGTCGAAGGTGTAGCACGCTTGCCTAGTAGATACCTATTCACACTTGACTTGAACATACCGGGGTTATAATTTACCGGAAACACTGACGAGGGCAGGGCATTCCACTCCTTTGCAGTTCTTATAATATATGAAGAAGCGTAACGCTTCGTTCTAGTGCGAGGTATTTCAACCATGAAAGGGTGACGCTTTGCTGATCGTCTAGTCGTACGGTGATGGAAAGGTGATGGGGGAATCAGGTTGTGCAGTTCTTATGCACACTCTCCATTGTGCAATCTGTAGAATACCGCCAGGCTTGGTACCTCACGTCGATGCGCCAGACTTTGAAGCTTACTCTTTACCAGAGTGTCATCCCCAATGAGCCTGATAGCACGTCTCTCAATTGAATCCAAAGACTCGAGCTGATACTTGGCAGAACCGTCCCAGAGGTGGCAGCAGTACTCCATACAAGATCGGACCTGTGCTTGATAAAGATTCAAAAGCTGTCCCGGTGTGAAGTACCGCCTAATCTTAAAAACCAAGTTAAGTAGTTTAAAAACCAGTTTAAAATCTAAAAAAAAACACGCCTGCTCTGCCAAAAAAGAGCTTTTGTCAATAAATTATACGCTGTTGGAATGTGCTTAATTAAAGGCCTTTAATTTGATACCCATATTATTGTAAATTTCAAGTTTTTTTTCGATTTTGATAATTAAAATAAATATAGCCTTATGTTACTTGGGGATATGTAAGGATACTAACGATACCCCATACGTCTCAATCTGTTCAGGCATTTAAAAGTTATGGTGGGATAAAGAAACTGATATACAAACAAACATACATACATACATGAATGCTAAAAATAATAATCACGTATTTTTTTGTATCCATTGCTATCAATTTGTGAAACTTTCAGAGTTTCAGCCTGATAGCTATCGGGAAGTGACCAAAATTTGAATTGCAAGATTTTAACCAGAACGACTGGCAGATAGACAGACAGACAGATAAACAAGAAAGTGACTTAATAAAAAGGGGCAAAAAAACTATGCATGTATCGATTTTTTCACCAAACTAAGTTTCTGATTTCTATGTCGACTTTTCCAAATGTTTCTCTCAACAAATCCCCAAACAAAACCGCTGTCGACGAATCATGTTTTTGATTCACGGCTTAACGCCGAAATAAAGCTATTTTCACACTGAAAACTTTAAGCTGAAAATATATTTTATTCATGTCGGGGCGTCCACTGTGCGGAGGCAATGAATTTGTATGACGTAGATAACGCATTTTATTGTCACAGTTAGTAAATAAATTCGGATCAGGCAATCGTGTACAGGATCACGTGCCGAAGCTGCCCGATGGAAGGTATAATCCAATCAATTATAACGTCCGTGTTCCAATTTTGCGAATGAAATGCAAAGGGAAAAGATTGAAAGGAGGCGGAGTGAGGGGCAGTCTTTTGGAGATTGAAGGCTTGTAAACGCGTACTCGGGTGAGGAAAAGTTAGACGTTTTATCGGTTTTCTTGTATGGTGTTTGCTTGCATTTCGGATTGTGTGAACAGGACTTTTGTTTTGTTTGCACTTTTGTAGCGTTTTTTACAGACCGTTTAAACAAGATGGAAGGATGATAAAGCCTGTCAAATTCTGATCTGACCCAGTCGTCTAACGCGCTCTTTGCCGGAACATTGCTCACGACCCACTTCTAATAGGGCATATCGTCAATTGCAGAGGCGAATTTACCCTAGGGCCAAAAGAGCCATGGCCCGGGGCAGCAGACTGTAAGGGGTGGCGGAAGCCTCTCCTCGCTCTCCTCTATAGGCGCCTTATTCGTGGCCTATCTTTAATTTTATCACGCTCGCTACGCTCACGCTTTACTATGATAAATCATTTTTACAAGACTTTCCAAAAAAGAAGTGCAATGTTTTTAAGTTTCATGTATGTATGGATTCATGTATGTAGTTAATTATTAAAAGAATTTCACTTTTTATGGTTTTTTATGTCCGAATGAAAAAACACGGAACCTCTATAGGATCACTCGAGTGTATTTCTGTCCGTCCGTCTGTCACAGCTAATTTGCTCCGAATCTACTGGACCGATTTCAGGAACCCAAACACGTGTAACGTAAATAAATACATTTTGGATATCTATGTTTTAAAGTTTTTTAAGAAAATTAATCAAGAAGAAAAAGATAAGATGAAAATTGACCATTCATACACCTTATCTACAAAACTAATGAGACAATTTAAAAAAAACTATCTATCTCTCAATATTGTGAGATAAATATTCATCGTACGGAACCCTCTCCACACCAATTCAACCTGCTACTGTCAGTTTATTTTTCTATAATTTATAGGCCGGCAAACCTTATAAGCTCGGGGCGCCGAATTGAATGCATTACAAAGCAGCAACCGTTTTGTAACTGTCGCTGCAGAATTTGCTGATTCGGTGGCGACGTAACCTAATACATCACAAAATCCACAGCTTATCCAAGCACGCCACACCTAGTACTTAGATAATAAATTAAAATTACTCACATGAAAGCAATGCTAACTGCAGAACAGCGTACGTACATTACAAGAACATGAAAACAAAACGCAGGAAAAAACTTAATTAATTAGACTCCTGGCTCCTGGCAAATGGTAAGAGCCGGCGAACACGAACGAATTATTAACGTACACTTACTTACCTGAAGGTGAAACCGTTGGCAGAAAACCTTATATAATATTAAGTGGGACTTCAAACTTTTTTATATCAAAAAAATATTTATTTAGTAATCCCCGAGGCAAAGTTAAAAAGACCCTTGTCGCGTCGACGGACGTCGCGGCTAGATTCCATGCCATGTTTTTTCTTACCTTGTCCTTTTAGCAGGCAGAAATTGATATTTATTCATTTTCATACTAAAATGCGTGTTGCCCCTTGCTGATCATATCTACGACTATCTAATTAATAAAGATTAGTATAAAAAACGCTTCTAATATATCTCAACCTAATCAAAGTTTACTAGATACTAGTGATGTAACGAATGTCAAATTTTGGACATTCGCGAATGTGAATGCGAATGCGAATATCTGCTGCCAACATTCGCGAATGCGAATGCGAATATTCAGTTTTTGTTTAAATTTGGCGCCATTTGTCTATGGCTTGGTGACTTTAGCGGCAGTCCCGTTCGAACACTTCGTTCCGTCTGTTTTTCGTTCCGAGAATAGCCGAGTTAATACGAACGCATCCGATTGAAGTGTCATTCCGCTCGCGCCGGTGTTTTCGTAAACAAAACAAGTGAAGCTAGTCAAATTTTAGGGTTGAGGGAAACTGTTTTTAAAAAGCACAAAAATTATAAAGTGTAAATTTATTGAATGTACGATTCATTCGAGAGTGTCGTTCAGACTGACTAATAAAACTTAATTCTAATACGAGTACAAAATGCATGCCTTATCTAGTTGTACATCCCGGCCAGGCGCCGGCCGTCCAGACGCAACTCAGCGGTTTTGCCGCCTACGCCAGGCTACGTGTGTATTGGTACCGTCTCATGCCTAATACCGGAATGCATAACTCCTCCCACCGTAAGTTCGAAATTCTCGGGTGAATTTACTTCATTCTGAGAATTTCGAAAAATGCGATACAAAATTGGCTTAAAATATAAAAGGAGAACTATTACTAAAAGTACATATAATACTAAGGTACCGATGCTTATGTCCTTCACGTTAATAACACTTTCATTTTCACTCCTTTCAACTTTAACACTTTCACTTTTTAAAACTTGAGACAGGTGCTGCAGGTTTGTTAGGTCCACTCCATCCAGATTTACAGGTTTCGAATCCAGAGGTGTTGATGTCAGCGGAAATATCTCAGGAAGGTTTATAATTGGTAATGCAGGTGAGGAGAACCTTTCCAGGTTCCCGTGATGCCTTTTCAATATTATTTCGTTAATAACAGCCTCGCAGTCATCATCAGCGGTGATTATGTAGGTTCCACGTATGTGGTGATGGGTCATCTCGTTTCCACAAGTTTTAGTAATTAATAAGGTTGCTTTAGTGTAGAGCATCCATCTGTCTGCTTGTATCTTCTCTATTTTCACATCATCAAACTCTACCAGCATTGGTCGGCATTCAGTGGTATTGGTTGCGAAGCTCATCAATTCAATAATACAGGAATCTCTCATCATCAAGGGTGAATATTCTTCATCACATAAGAATAATGACTCATCCATCTTTCTGCAGGGGTGGAGCAGCGACACCGTTTTCAACCCTTTCATTAAAAGGTAAGGATATTTAGGTAATACGAAGGAAGTCTGGTTTACGGAATTAGTGATAGGTAGCGGAAGGATTTTATAATAAGTATATTTATCAGATTCAACTAATGGTATGTCCATAATAAACGTTATTTGATTTTCTTTTGCATAAACCTTTAATTTTATACAATGTTCCAGTTTAAAAAAGTTACCAAATGTTACAGGAAATACAAGTGTATTCTTAGTTTCTATTGCTTTTAGTAATGATAACAATTCATCAGCATTTATTATAGATTGATGTAGAGTCCCTAACTTACTAAATGCAACTGCTGTTTCAATTTCGTCCAGTCTGACATAAAGAGTTTCAAAATTATGTAAAAACAAATGGTACACGTTTATAATTTTAAGTTCATTCAGATAATTTTTTGTATCATTAAGTTGTTTTCTAACATCCCAAATTGCCTTGTCTAATTGGATGAAATTATGTTTTATTGAACTTGAAATATTTATGAATGAATCCATCATTTCAGCGACTACTGTCATCTTTCTATCTACCGCGTTTTGGCTTGTCTTAACTTCCTTTATTAGTCTATCATACCTTATTGCATCGTCATTATCCAAATTTCCAGTTACTATTTTTATAAGAGAGCCGAGAGGGTTTAGAATTCCGCGTTTGGATCGTTTTGAAGGTAACAGCTGACTTAATCTTTCGACGGTTACGTTTTTAATATAGTCAGTTTGTGTTTTTATATCATTTATGGCGGAGTTAAATGTTTTCTTGCTATAGTAATTATTAATATGCTTATTTAAATTTGCATATCGATTTATATTAAATTCTAAATCCTCACGTATGGAACTTAAATCTAATATCTTAACAATAGTCCACTTATCATTACTAACAAAGGCTTTCCCTTCCTTAATTGGGAGAATTCCAGGGTTGCGATCGATCGGCTGAAGTAGAAGGGCCTGGATGCTGGTCACGTGCATCAGGAGCAGGATGAATCTGCGAAGGTCGTTTTATGTCCTTAATAGGGGCTCTAGTATCATGTCCGTGAAATTTTACTGGGACTATATTCCTATCTACCTCTCCAGTAACTTTCGCTTTTTCATAACGAGCTTTATCTTTGCTTCTCCTAACGTTGGCACCTTTTATAAATACTGTATCCCCAATTTTAACATCAAATTCTTTTTCTCCTCCGCGCTTTTCCTTGATCTTTTCTTTTCGGTTGATTGCCTTATCTGTTAAATACTCATAAAGGTATTTCGTACGTTTTTTATGATCTTGTAATAACTTTTGTGTGTAGCTTTTATTAAATTCAACATCAAAGGTACTTGTTGCGTCGGTATGGCCAAAAACGACTTCAAAGGGTGTCAGACCCGTTGTGGAATGTATTGTCTGATTATAAGACATGACTGCATACGTCATAACTGACGCGGCATCTGTGATTTTATGCTCATATTTTGCCAAGCGGTACACTTCCAATAGGGTTGAATGAAGTCTTTCAATCAGCCCCATGGAATTGGGATTATGGGGGGTTCCAATATGCAAGTCAATTTTGTAAAAACTAAGGGTTTCTTTAATAAGTGTATTATTAAATTCGGTTCCGGAATCTGAACTTATTTTTCGTGGCACACCATACATTGAAAAATACTTAATGAGGGCTCTAATTATTTCCGGTGTCGATTTATTATTAATCTCTATTGCTTGGCCAAGCTTGCTAAAAGCATCGATAATTGTTAAATAAGGTTTCCTTCTATTGTAAAAACGTCTATGAAAATTTCTTGAAATGGTCTATTCTGTGTTTGGGTCAATTGTAGCTCTGGTTTTAAAGGTTTTCGGTCATATTTCATAGTTTTACAAATTTCACAAGAGTTTATTATAGCCGCTACGGTAATATCCATATTGTTCCAAAAATAAGTGCGTTTCAGGTGCATTATTGTTTCTTTTATTCCTCGGTGGCACGTTTTACCTACATGATATTTCAATACTATCTCACGCTGCTCACTTCCCTCATTCACGTAAACTACCCTTTGCTTACATTCCAATAACTTAACTGTACCCTTCTTAAATAACGCAATTGTCGCTTCTGCAAATTGTTTTCGGTGTGTTTCATGTTCAAAATATATAAAGTGTTTTATTTTGGGCTTAATGTATTCTTTCAGGAATCGTTTAACTAATTCAGGTTTATTTAGGGGTAAGTGCACTTCCAGAATCTTTTGTTTTGGTCGCGATATATCTTTTACAGTCATTTCTTCCCTATACCAAAAATGGACAAGGATTTGATTTGGTTTTGTATCTATAGCTTCGTTTAAAATGGGGATGCCATCTGTGTCTACTTCGAATGCAGAATGTTCGGTAAATGTACGATTACTTCCAGATTTTTCAGAGACTGCTGAGATAGTGCTACTTGTCGGGGATGGAATCGATAGAGTTTTTTCCGAATCTGATGTAATATCTATAGGTTCTGATTTTGGTGGTATTTCAGTAGGGGGAGCAACTACATTAATGGTTTCCGGTCTACTTTCTCTTCCCAACCTTACTAAATCTCTCATCACTTCATCAAGATGTTCTTGTAATCTTTCTTCAGTGTCTACATTAACCTCCATTGAGCTTTGTCCATCTTTACCTAGCGCATTTACCTTCATACGAGATAGGGCATCCGCGACGTAATTTTGTTTCCCGTTTTTGTAGACTATATCGTAATCGAATTCTGCAAGACGCAGCTTCCATCTGGTAAGCTTGCTATTTGGTTCTTTTATGGAATTTAGCCACGCCAACGGCCTGTGGTCAGTGTATATAGTGAATTTCCTGCCATACAGGTAAGGCCTAAAAATTTTTGCGGCCGTGACAATTGCCAAAAGTTCTTTTTCAATGGTACTATACCGAGTCTCTGCATCGTTTAATGTCCTACTAGCGTAAGCTATAGGTTTATCTGTGCCAATTGGGCCTTGAGATAGTACTGCTCCAAGAGCATAATATGACGCGTCGGTTGTTAGTATGAATGGTTGTGTAAAGTCCGGGAACTGTAAAACGGGGGCGTTCACTAAAAGTTCTTTACATCGTTCGAAGGCTGCTACATATTGCTCAGTGATTTCGATTTTGTTTCTTTTCTTCAAGCAATTTGTAAGGGGTTGAGTTACCTTTGCAAAATCCTTAATAAATTTTCGGTAATAACCTACCAGGCCCAAGAAACTTTTAATTTCTGTTGAGGTTTTTGGAATCGGAAAATTTAAAACTGCCTGAATTTTGTCATCGTTTGGCCTGAGCCCTTCTCTAGTTATCATGTGTCCAAGATATAGCACCTCTTTTCTGAAAAATTCACACTTATCCAAAGTCGCCTTCAAATTTGTTTCTCTCAAACGGTCAAAAACCATGCGCAGTTTCTCTATGTGCTCTTGCAAACTACTGGAATACACAATAATGTCATCAAGATAAACGAGACAATGCAGGCCTTGCAAGCCCCTCAGCACGTTGTCCATTGCGCGTTGAAACGTAGCTGGGGCGGTCTTAAGCCCGAAGGGCATTCGAGTAAATTCGAAATGTCCTGATTGTGTCGAAAATGCCGTTTTGTGCCTATCCTCCTCCTCTACTTCGATTTGGTGGTAGCCACTTGCCAAATCTATTGTACTAAAGTAAACCGACTTTCCTAATTTATCAAATAGATCCGAGATGTTTGGCAAGGGGTATTTGTCATCAGTTGTAATCTCGTTTAATCTTCTGTAATCTATAACCATCCGAAATTTCCTTTCGCCAGAAGCGTCATACTTTTTGGGGACTAAATGAACCGGCGCACTCCATGGAGAGTGTGATTCTCTTATCACGTCACTTTCAAGAAGTTTGTCTACTTGGTTCTTTATTTCATCGTTATGTGCGGGTGGATGTCTATACGGCCTGATAAAAATGGGATCCTCATTTTTGGTCCTAATTTGATGCTTCACATGATTTGTAAATGTAAGTGGCATCTCGTCGCAGTAAAATATGTCGCGATATTCGTAACACAGTTTTTTTATACATTCTCGTTCTTCTTTGTTTGTATGTTCTAGCCTTAATTTTTGTAGGTTTTGTTTAAGCAGCTCATCTACCTCATATTCGTTCATGTCCGAAGGCAAATTCACCTTACATTCTTCATTTTCATACTTATCCACCCTAAGGGGCTTTCCAAACGTCATAGTTATTCTGTCTTCAGATAAATTTTGTATCACCGTATGTGCAAATGAATCTTTACATTTTACAATAGCGCTCGGCATTCTGATTCCCTGTCCAAAATCAACATAATCAATGATCGCATCTCCGTTCTGCAAATTAGTAGGCACTTTTACCCGCATTTCTGACCTTGGTTCCAATGTAATTTCATATGGAGGATTGTATATAATAGGAATGTTCGTGTCACGTGTGCGTAAAATTTGGTGTTTCATGTCAATTGAAGCGTCAAGTTGTTTTAAAAGGTCAGATCCTATTAAACCATCGTACCTGTCGTCTACGTCATATACATAGAACTTATGTTTCTCTGTACTCTTAAAAGTTTTTAAGAGTGGTATGTATATAGCTTCATTGTGCTGGCTACGAGCGTGCGTGCTTATGACTTCAAAAGGTTCGTATAACTTGAAGGCCGTGAAAAACTCCTCGGCTTTGGCTGGGCTTATGAACGACCTTGTACTTCCGGTATCTATCATAAAGCGAGCACGTATTTCCGGAATTTCAATGTGTGGAAGCTTTAAAATAGAATCACAATTAATTTGTATTTTTTCGGGTGAAAACTGGAGGCTTCCAGCTGAAAATTTTCGGCATTGTATGAATCTACTTCCTGATGATAGACTTCGGGTGCCTCCGTATAAGGCTCAAACGCAATTTGAGGTGCATCTAAATCGGCCATGTAATTTTCATTGAAAGTTTCATTTTGGTATTCATACAACTCGTGGGATGCATCGACTTCATTGTTGTAAAATACGTTACTATTATCAGCTTCATGGGAGGCGTCTAACATATTTTGTCTGAATGGGCGAGCAGTGCGCATGGATACATCGGAATTCATGGTCGGTTTTTGACCTTGTAAGTTTTGATGAGGAATCCCAAACTTAAAATTGTTTTGGGGTAGGTATCCTGGTGGTGGCCTCGCAAAATTGTTAAGTGGTGGCCTGAAGCCTTGACCTTGTTGGGGGATTCCGAATCTAAAGTTTTGCTGTTGGTTTGGAATACCAAATCTGTAATTTGGAGGTCCCAAATTTTGATTGAATTTCCAGCCACTGGGGTTCTGCTGGTTTGGAGACCCAAATCTAGGTGGATTTTGTGGTTGATGTGGGATTCCAAATCTGAAATTCTGATTGGGTATTTGGAATTTATGTTGTTGATTAAACTGGGGATTTCCAAACCTGAAATTTTGCGTAGAGTTTGGCAACATAACAGGCTGAATGGCTTGTGGTGGTTTGAAATTTTGGGACGTGAGGGCTTGTTTTGTTTTGTTTTTAGCGTTGTACTGATTCGTAAAGTTAACTTCCTCAACTACCACGCTCAAAGCCGTTTCCAAATTTACACACTGTTTGAGGCGAATTATGCGGATTAAATCCTCTGGCAAATTAAATAAAAACACGTTTAATGCCATGTTATTATATATGATCATTTTTGCTGCTTTTACACCCTCATCACTTAATAAATTCACTTTGGCAAATAAGGTACTGCGCATATGTTGTATTCTATGGCAAAAATCGATGTAAGACTCGCCCTGTTTTAATTTTAACTGTTCAAGTTCGATTGCAATACAGTCCTCGGAACGAGGGTCGCCGAAATGTTGAATTAACAACCCTTTTAAGCTATCCCAAGTAGCAATGTCTTCGCGTTCACTTAATAAGGCTGCAGCTCTACCAGCCAACCTACTACTAATCGCATGAAATACATACAATGATTGGACTGGAGTATTACCTGAAAATCCTCCATATATATACTGAACTTTCTTAATAAACAAATTTAACAAGTTTTCTTCCCCTTCAAACTTAGGGATGAGGCAAAGAAGCTCTTTTGGTACTACACGTATTTGTTCCATTATTAAAAACTCTACTTTACTAGCAACACAATTCGTAAATTTAGCGCCGATATAAAGGCTCAATAATACTTAACTAACATACATAAAATATAGCGCCAATATGAGTGCGCAATAAAGAAAATCAAATAACGATTAATAATTTGGCAAACAGAAATAGACAGAAACGAGAGGGATGTGAAAGGGTTTACTCACAGTGTACTCGAACTCATCCTTCCGTTATAGCCAGGTAGTTTCTTCGCTGCAATCCAAATCACTTGACAATATTTTTGGTTCGTGGATTCCGCGCAAGTGCAAAGCGGCACTGCAATAAACTGTGTCACAATCACAAAAACTGATTTTTGGAGTTTTGCGGTGGATACAGCCTCGCGCGCGAAATCCTACCGGCTGCGCCAGTCAAATTTTAGGGTTGAGGGAAACTGTTTTTAAAAAGCACAAAAATTATAAAGTGTAAATTTATTGAATGTACGATTCATTCGAGAGTGTCGTTCAGACTGACTAATAAAACTTAATTCTAATACGAGTACAAAATGCATGCCTTATCTAGTTGTACATCCCGGCCAGGCGCCGGCCGTCCAGACGCAACTCAGCGGTTTTGCCGCCTACGCCAGGCTACGTGTGTATTGGTACCGTCTCATGCCTAATACCGGAATGCATAACTAGCTTCATTGCCCAAAGTTAAATAAATAAATGATACCAAATGATAAAGAGAAGACTGATAATGTGATTACGAGGTTAAGTTACTTTTTATTGCATTAAAAAACATAAGAAATTAATGGAATTGGATTTTCTTATATTAACCAACTATTATTACCTACATTCGCAATAATTTCGCGAATGCGAATGCGAATGCGAACATGCAAAAATATGCGAATATTTGCGAATGCGAATGCGAATATTCGTTACATCACTACTTGATACCGCAAAGAAAAGTATGGTGACATCCATACCAATATATAAAAGTGAAACGTTGTCTGTTTGTTTACTTGTTTGTTTTTTGGGGAGCATTCACGCGATAACGGCTGGACGGATTTTGATGAAATTTGGAATGGAGCTTATACCCTAGAATAAAAATAGGATACTTTTTATCGCGGAAATTTGTAAGTTTCCACGAGGAAACTGGAAAATGTTGATTACTCGCTGTAAGGAACGGTTGCCATGGAAACAAAATAACAAGTCTGTTAAAAAACCTCTAGAGCATTGGTGCTGAACAAAAGATGTTTTTTTCGTGATAAACAGTAGTCCGCGCGGACGAAGTCGCGGGCGGGAAAACCAGTTACAAATGAAACATACTGAAACATAATGTTTCATTGCTGGATATATATGTATTAAGTAAAAAGTGCCATAAATTCATTAGGTAAGGTATGTTGGGGTAACATCGAACCGGGGGAAGACCGTTTATTCAAAAATACTGCTTAACTGGACAATATTTCCTGATACTGGCAACACATTCAGCGACGCCATTTTATAACGTACTACGGTTCAGTGCCCGGTGTTAGTCTGAGGCGATAATACGTGTGCAATTCAAATAAATATGACGAGTTATTAAAAATACGACATTGCATCACATCCGCACTTTCCCCTGATTACATATCTCGATATAACAGTGAGTAATTTCCAGTTAAATAAGTTTTTTAGCACACTGCTCCTATGTTAATTATTTTTTTATAGGCTAGGTTTATAATTAGCCTAGTTTTTTTCTATCCGATCTTTCCCAAAGATAAATTTGAGAACAATTCTATTGTTATTTTTATAGGGGGGTAAGACCTACATTCGACACTTTAAAAAAGAACTGCCAAACCTACGAAAGAATTGATGGAATTTTCATTATATGACTTATCACGGTAAATATCGGATTCTATCGCTCTTTAAACGAGTAGTACTATCTTCCCTCTGCATAGTCCAAATTTTCCCTAGTAAAAATTAACGAGTGCTACTTTAAATTTTAAACTACTTTAACCGTTATTGATCAAAATGAAATTCAAAATAGCACTCTTTTTTTTCGACAGTTACTGTAGTTCAAATGGAGCTAAAATAAACGTGTACTTAAAATATAACCTTTCTTAAATCGCATTAAATTATTCACATGTGAATCATGACAAAAAACTTCAATTATTCATGTGTCATGTGTTTTCCTGTCTGTATCGTTTTATTTTCTTGGTGTCAATAAAAAGTTAAAGCTATCTATCTATCTAATCAAAACAAAAATTGAAAGTTATTCAAATTTTAAAAGTTCTTCAAGTACAGCAAACAACATCCGAACTTACCCCAACATACCCTACAAATGTGAAATACCCCGTTAAACTGTGAACCACGTTATTGTAAAGTTCGTTTTCATAAATGTGTCGTGCAAAGTGATGTTTATCGGCTATAGCCGCAGTCCAACGAATTTTGTTTTGTCTAGAAATGCAGCGGTGCAGTAAAATTATACGTGCCCCACTTTACCGCTCGTAAACAACTTATAGCATTGTGAACTCTTGGTGAAATGTTTGAGGTTGAATCAATGATATTCGTTATTATAAATAAAAATAAGTTAAATAAAAACATTGGAAAAAAAGCTTTTGTGCAGTAGCCATGTCCTGGTTAAACGTAGAACGGGCTATCACAATTAAATGCGTATACAACACTTCGTGACTGTCCTATTAACCGTTGAGGAGTTCCCTAGTCAAGACCTAACCTGAATGCAGCAACCACGTCTTGGTAAAACTTAATACCGGCTATCATATTAAAATGCTTACACAAAATTTCAAGTCTGTGATGTAGACCGTTGAAGAATTCCTTTATCTGGAGTTTATCCTGGATTTTGATTCAGGTTATGCTTACCATAAAAAAACATTGTCATCGGAACTTAACCTAAATAACTTAATCGAAATTCAACTCCGTAGAATAAGAGGAAGTAGTTCTAGCTCAGCTTGCAAGGTTTGACCTAAACAAACAAACAAACATACATACATATAAACATTGCAAGCTAAATAAGAGCGATGGTAGCTTAATGGTTCAATAGTGCAACTTAGAACGATACCGGGTTCGATCCTAGGCTCCGCACCAATTACTTTTCTAATTTCTGTGCGGTTTTCCATCGCTCTGTCCTCTGGAAGATACGTTAAGCTGTCGGTCGCGGCTGTTATTGATTAATAGCAGTCGTTAAGCCGTGTCAGATCAGAAGCCCTCGGGTGGCCAGCACTGCATCATACGACAAACAAACAAAACCAGTTAATTAAAAGCTTTATAAAAGAAGCAGATATACCTTAAGCAACGACACACTAGTAGTTACTTGTTTCTGCACTGAGTCAGTCATAGTTTAGATAACGAATAATTGTGGATTGAAAGGTCGAAAGCGGAAAGTTTGACTACGGAACTTTGTTTGGACCAGTTAGGAGACAAACATATTAAAAGGCTCCACCCCTCTGAGGGATGGCACAAAGCAGGTCCCGTCTTTTGTTTTTCTGCTTAAATCTTAAAAACGATGCGTCAAAGGAAATGTTGTTATGTTATGCAATATAATTGATATATGCTGATATAATTCTCTGCAACTTTGGTTCTCTACACTTTTTACCTATTCCCAAATCTTCAGAATCAGAATCGGAATCAGAATTACTTATTCACAAGAATGTAGTAATTTAGTAGATGGTAATAATAATTATAAAAGTTCAGTTCATCCTACCATAACAATGGTGTGCAAACATATCTATACAAGAAAATACAACGATAATAAACAAGATTCAATAGTAAAATCTAGGGTTTATTATATTAATTAATGTCAAAATGACAAATTAAAGTTAATGTCAAATTTAATCAAAAATTAAGTCATAGTTGCCAATTAGCAAGCATTAAATCAATAATTTTAACATTAATTAATCACATTACGTTTAATTATTTTCCTTATATGTCATGTACTCATTGAGATTATAAAATCATTTTTCTGAAAGCCACACAGTCATTCTTCTTATAAACATGTTAAGCGTCAGTTCTTTAAAGGTGCATGGTAATTTAATAAACACAAATAGACTACAAACTACATGGCATTAATGTAGGCATTTCTTTTAAATATATTTAATCTGCATCGAGGGATATAAAGTTTAAATTTATTTCTAGGACTGACATTTCGCCTTACTATTTCCGAATGTTAATTGCTTTGTCTAAATATCGCTTCGCAAAACCAAAAACGGTCGATTTTCAAACTTGAATTTTACCTCCCTTTTCTGTCAGACATTGCTATATAACTTAAAAACTGTTCATGTGAGGAAAAAGTGCCTTTGTATGAAAAAGTATATTTTAAAAGTATAGTATATTTGTCTCCTAACTAGTCCGAACCAAGTTCCAAAGTCAACACACCCCCTCCCTTTAAGCACTCATTTACTAAGTTATCAGCGCGCAGCGTGAGAAGACATAACGTGCGTGAGGTCCAGCGCGATTCACATAAAATGGCGGCGTGCACGATCAAAGAAAATAAACAGGATTATGTATGCAACGGACTGCAGCGTGACCGGATTTGAAACGCATGTTTTATGACATGGCTTGTCAATAAATAAATGTAATCGGGTTGAATGAATACCTCACTACACAGATAAGTAATATTAGTACAAAACCTAACTGATATCACGGTTAATGGTGTCAATTCTCTTGTTCAACTCACTAAACTTAACTAAAACCAAATGTAGTTTAGTGCGACTGAACTAAGGGACTTGGAGGGGAAGAGGGGTTGTGTTGTGCGTGGCCGAAGGCCGGGAGAAGATGAGGAGGGGGAGGGGTGTGCGGGATGTATGTGGGGTGTAGGGGATGGTGGGTTGTGGGGGAGGAGGGGAATGAAAATTAAAATCCCCCTGCCCCCCGCACCCGATTGCGGGTTGGGGATATAGTTGGTGGAAGGGGTTTGGGAGAGAGGATTTGCGGGGGGGGAGGGTGTGCGGTTGGGGGGGGGGGGGGTAAATGTACGGCGAAGGGTAGGAACTAAGGGACTTTGAGGGAGTATGAAAAACTAAAATGTCATGTGTGCATGAAGAAACCTTACGTACTATCGATTCAACAACTAGACACGTGACATGGTCTACCGGTCATTTACCATTTGTTTTCCTTCTTACTTTTAGAATAATGACAACGGACTCGACGACGAGGGTGAACGGGAGAAACAAGACAACCGTGAAAGACATATTAACACCGGACAAACAAAAATATTTGCAAACCTAATTACAAGACGGAAATGTAGGTATATTACCAGTGTTGCTCTGAAAGTTACCGGAAAATGCGAGACGTGAGAGCGGCCGCACGCAACTAAAGGAGTTTTTCAAGGAAATGAGTTAACTTTCGCGGAGAGGAGCTAATTTTGCGGGTAACTGGTAACACTTTTTGTTCGCGCGGTCGGTGGTTGGTAAGTCGGTGGTAATAATCTAGTTTATGCCTTCTAACATTTTTAAGCTGCAAATAATAAATAGTTCAATGATTTAAAAAACTTATATATCTACATTTATGCTAAAAGCAACGTACGTACGTATTTAACTAAATATACGAATACACTATGCATGCTTGTGAGGTAGCGATGTTTTTTTTGTTTTTTTGAGAAACTGAGATTGTAACGTATCTTTGTATATTTTAATTATCTATTATTGATACGAACTTAATTTGTTAAGCACGAATATTATTGTATTTTATTTAACTATTTTTATCTTAACTATTTAGTTTTTTATTTTAATTAAGTAATAAACAAAGAACCCTAAGTGCCTGTAAAAGACAGCTTTTATCGACAATATTTAATTGACGTAGATCAGGGCCTCAGGGCGGCATGCAGCAAGTAAGTGCTTCACCATCATCATCATCAGCCTGTACTCGTCCATTGCTGGACATAGGCATCTCCTAATGTGCGTCACTGAGACCAAGCAAGTGCTTATTACCGTTAAACAGTTTCCGTTAGATTAAGTAGCTACCAATTCGTTGAATAATTAATTCAAGCTATACATTTCACATAATATGTTGCAACTACAAATTTAAAATGTCCGTGCATTGTTTTTTAGCAGCATCATCATCTACTCACCGCACCGCACGTGGAATCGACAAATGACGCGGAACGGAACGGAAATCAAAACGCTTCCAGAATGAAACCCGGCTGGTACAATAATTATCGACGAATAGGAGATCGCCAAAATGCGTTTGTGTGAGTGACAGCTCACGTGATAAACACACGGTTCTCCGGCACGTTTGGTATTTTGTGCCCAGCGGCAGCTCAAGTCTACTCACCATTCAGTTTCTTACTAAGCTGAAACAGACTTTATCTCATAGCGGTAAAAGTCATTTCAATTTCACCATTCATGAGAAATTGGGTAACTGGACCCGCGCTGCCTGCAGCCTGCGGAGCGAAAGCGGATCGAAATCAGTTAGGCGCCAGTCCGCTACGACTCCGCGCGTCCTTTTACCAATTTCTATTTCGCGCCATTTTGAACTTTGTATAAAATCATGGGCAATGATCAGTTGCTAATTGAAGATTTAATTGCAACAGTGAAGAAAAACCCAATTGTGTACGATATGACCTTACCCGAATACAAGAATACGTACGCAAAGAAGCAAGTATGGGAAGCAATTGCAAAGGAGGTCGGAGGAAAAAGTGGTAAGTGAAACGTAATCAAATCAATCAAACGAAACATTAACACAAACACTCGATATATTGGTATGTGCACTGTGCTAGCTAGTGTATCATCAAGCGTATGTATACATTAGAAATGAAAGAGTAGTAGGTATGACGTGACGGCGCGCGGCGACGCAGCGGGCGTGCGGCTTTCGGCGCGGCGCCGCTTCTCGTCTAGATTTTGATGACTGTTCATTTAAAAAGATTTAAAAAAAAAAACAAGCGTAGTATTTTTGTATGGGGGGAAAGCTTAAATTTAGTTTTTTATTACTTTTTTCATTTATAATGGTTTTTTTTTCGAAATCATGTTATTAGTAAGTAAATAACGACTGATTAAAAGAAGTTTTTTCGCAGTCAGGGACACTAACCTATCGGCAAACCGGTAATCCATACAAATATATAAAAGTGAAACGTTGTCTGTTTGTTTGTTTATTTGTTTGTTTGTTTGACTAAACGGATTTTGATGAAATTTGGAATGGATATTGCTTATACCCTGGAATAAAACATTGGATATTATTTATCCCGGAAAATTGTAAGTTTCCTCGGGAAAACTGGAAAATGTTGATTTCTCGCTGTGAGGAACGGTTTTCATGGAAACGAAATAACAAGTCTGTCAAAAAACATCAAGAGCGTTGGTGCTATACCTACTTTTGCATTGGTTTTTAATATCCTAGAAGAAAATTGGATCCTTTTTTTCGCGTTAAACTGTAGTCCGCGCGGATGAAGTCGCGGGCGGGAAAGCTAGTTATTCAATAAAGGTAATGATAGTTTTTCGAAACGGTCTTGTCACCCTTTTTGAAAAACAGAACGACGACACTCTTGTTCCATGCTTTTGGAGTTCTCTCAGAGAAGAGGACAGAATTAAACATACGCTGAAGTTCTTTAAGCGTGGGAGTACTTCCTGCCTTCAGGATCTCCGTTGTAATTCCATCCTCACCCGGGGCTTTTCCATTTTTGAGCTGTTTGAGAGCCATCTCGATTTCGTAAGGCTGACTTCTGGCAGCTCTTTGGTATAGTGGCGGGTTAGAGTTTTCCTGAAATCCTCGATACCATGTTTTTGGTTGCGACGAGTGTGAGACGTACAGTTGGCGATAGAAATCTTCAACTTCCGCGCGGAACGCAAATATCTTCTCCGCGGAACACTGGTCACTAAAAAAAAACATTCCGTGAAACTTTCGCCAACTCATGCTGTGAAATCATTAATTAATAACTACCTACTTAATTGCAATTCAAATTAATTTACTTACTGGAAAAACTACAAAACCAATTTTGGCAAAATTTATAATGGACTATACTGAAGGTCAAAATAAAAACAAACCTGTATTATTATGAGTGAACATTGAACACAACAGTCAAGTTGAACCTCCTGTTTTGGAAGTCGATTAAATAACACACTATATTTTTACAGGTGAAACAATGTGTTGGAAATGGAAGAACCTGCGCGACAGTTACGCAAAACATAAAAAAAACATTACCGCAGCGAGTGACGAGGCTGGGCATAAATTTGCCAACTGGCGATGGGCCCCATACATGACATTTCTGGATGGACATATGCGAAAATCAAGAGAAATTGTGGCTGCCGACCCTGATGATGGAGAGGAATCAAATAACTCCTACGTAGAACTACCTGTTGATTCATTTACAGGCAAGATAGAAAGCCCAGATCTGATAAAAGAGTCGAGCAGCTCCGGTTTTTATACCTTTACCAGAAACAGAAAAAGGAGGCACTGTTCACAAGACGGAATCGTCATCGAACAGTGCCAACAAGAGAGTGCTTCAAATGAGAAATTGGATAAAGTCGACTATCTCTTCTTGAACTACGCTGATACATTCAAAAAGCTAAGTCCGTTAAAACAAGCTGTGTTGAAATTGCAAATGGCTAAAATGTTCGCTGAAGCTGAGCTGCAGGAAATGGAAAGGGACCCTATTAAATTTGAATCCAGAGACGAAACATTTACCAGTTCATGATTTAACTTTTACATATATTTAACAATGCTTACATATAAACTGGCCTTCAAAACTTAGTACCATATTACTAATTTAACAATACTTACATATAAACTGGCCTTCAAAACTTAGTACCACATTATTAATTTAACAATACTTACTTATAAACTGGCCTTCAAAACTTAGTACCACATTATTAATTTAATAGTTTTAATTACTGTAGAAACGAGGAGCAGAAATTGGGGTGGGGGAGGAGTTTATGAAATAGGGTTTGCTATAGAATCGAGGGGCAAGATTTGGGCGGGGTGGGTGTGGGGGGAGTGGGAGAGGTGGAGGGCAGCCCCCTGGTACATCTCCCCCAATGTTTATAAACTTAAAACTGATATATCTCATAAACTAAGCGTCGCCTGCGGGGGGAGCGGTACCAGGGGGGCAGTCCTCCCCTCCACCCCACCCTCTCCACCCCTCACCCCCCTCAACTCCTGCCCCTCAATTCTATATATTTCCCAATTGCTTGGCTCCTACTCATCGGATTGAGATACCCGTACACTAGTTTTTAAATCAAACCCTAAGCTATATATCCAACAATGAAAACTGCATCGCAATCAGTCCAGTAGTTTTAACGTGATGTGCGTATAGACAGACATAAAAAGTGTGCTACAAGTTTTGAAGGCCAGTATAGCATTTTGTATGAAAATAGCGTTGAGTAAAGCCAAGTGCCAACTGGTAGTGGGCTCGAACACATAGACTTCTTATTAGCCTGTTTTTTAGAAAACGTTTCCGTGATAAATTATACCTAAGTATACCTATTTGTTATTATAAATTATCGTTTTATATTGTGGATATTTGATTTGAGCTCGAAAATACTGAAAAAGACTTGGTAATAATAATCTTGACTGAACTTTTTTTAAGATAACACAAGTAGATACTAGTTAATAATATTGCTGGCTAGCAGTTTACAGTTAGAGAGGTACGATCAAAACATAGAGGTAACTATTTTTTAAATATTAGTCCTGATTTTACGTAAAAAATAACGAAAAAATAATATGTCGCTTCCACCAAACTGTAAGTCAAACTAATAATAAATGGAAAAATGTAAAATATAAACATATATCTCTATCAAAGTTGGGTTAGTCCAAACTGTTCTACTATTTGTTCGACTATAGAACAGATAGGACAAAAAAAGTCCAAGCTGTTCTACTAAGTGGTATGACATATTGGATCCGAACAAATTGTGTATTTTCCGTCCATGCTGTTCTACTATAGAACAGATTGGACAACAAAATACAAACATTTGTTCTACTGACTAGGACTAGTAAGACATTTTAAAAAGACAAGAGAAAAGTGACAGGTGTCAAAGTGACAGATGTCAAGTGACAGATTTCAAAGTGACAGATGTCAGCTGTTAAACATAAAACCGCTATTACCTGGAAACTATTGATCTTTGACTAGTAGTTACTTTAAAGAAGTGATAGATCTCATCGATATCTTCGTTTTGGATGACAGCTGTCAAATTTTTTTGGCTATAACTCTGAAACTGTTGATCCTAGACTAGTATTTTCTTTACAGAAGTGATAGATCTCATCGATATCTTCGTTTTGGATGACAGCTGCCAAACTTAAAAGTTCTATTACTCTGAAACTATTGATCGTAGACTAGTTGTTTCTTTAAAGAAGTAGACCGCTATCTGACAGCGATATTTGTTTCGCCTCTGCACGAAGCATCCTCAGGAGGTGTTTACTCGTTGAGTACTGCGCCGAGATTGATATTTCTTCATAGTTTAAACTCAGGCTTGCTGCAAAGCATCTGGGCTAGCTAATTTCGTAATATTAAGTTTATTTAAAGTACCTATTAAGTGTAAATAAACGTTAAGTCTGAAGCAATTGCTGTTTATTTCTGATCGGGGAGGAGATTCCAAATTCAATTGTTTGTCCGATTGTCATCAACTTCTGTCACTGTCTGTCTATGTGTTCGGACAAATCTTGCAGAACTAACTTCCCAATCCCCATGAGCTTGAAATAGTCAACTTGCTCAGAACTGGCTGACATTGCAAAATTAACTCGCTTTCTAGTCTGTCTGTTTGTTCGATACAAATTTGAAAAAAACCGTAGTACTAATAATAAAAAAATACGGACAAGTGCGAGCTGAACTCGAGTGGTGACGGTTCCGTACGATGAATAATTAATAGTAATTATACTCTGTGAGTTACAGGTCAAACCTCGCGAGCACAAACTTTTTTTGTAAACAATCTAGCAGTGCACATTAGCGCCATCTAGTACCTTATTGTAAAACTAACATTAATAACCAAGGTGCTCTATCAACAATTAGCTTGGAGGTAAAGGGCTGATTCCACTGGAAGAAACCTAAAAGTGAGCAATTTACTGCATTTTTAAGAGCTATTCTGCTCATCACGCCAAAGACCCTCATCAGATCTTCACCAAATTGTAAGAGACCAACTTAAAGTTACTACCTTTCATATAAAAAAAATAACCATCGAAATCGGATCTAATAAGGCGGAGATATTCAGTGGCCCACTTTGTGTCCCTTTTTGGAGGAACTAACACCCTCTCCCCTCCCTCCAATCAAAAATCCCCGATGGGTAAAAAGTTCCAATAATTCGTTTAACTTTTTTAATAATTCGTTAAGTTGTATCTAGATCGGTTGAGAAATGCGACGAACAGCCGGACATCCGGATGAACATACGAAAGCATTTTTGCCCAAGCTGAAACGGAGACGCTTCGCGCTCGCTCGGTCAGTTATCTCACAAATTCACAATTCATCATCATCATCATGTCAACCTTTAGAAGTCCACTGCTGAACATAGGCCTCTCCCAAAGAGCGCCATGACGAGCGATCTTGTGGCACCTCCATCCATTGAATTCCTGCGATGGCTACAATGTCGTCGGTCCATCGTAATTCACAATTATGTTATTTTAACATCATTGACTTCTTATTATAGGTTTTCCTGGAATCTGCATTGGAGAGCATATATATCGAATGATTTCTTACTTTCCCACACAAAGGGCTC
Source organism: Alsophila aescularia (assembly GCA_946251855.1). Taxonomy (NCBI): domain Eukaryota; kingdom Metazoa; phylum Arthropoda; class Insecta; order Lepidoptera; family Geometridae; genus Alsophila; species Alsophila aescularia. The sequence goes on from OX276379.1 coordinate 21,977,683, forward strand.
TAGCACTACCGTTAAAACCTAAGATCTCATTGTAGGTTTTAAATTATTTAAGTTGGTTTTAAATTATCTAGCCTTAAAAATATCAGCAATTATTGCAGTGTTACCTTTTCGACTACCTAACAATAGCTGAGGATCGGTAAATGTTTTATTTTTTACTCGTTTACACGAGCAAAACAACAATTGCGCGACATAAAAGGCGACCTACCCCTTTCACTCTTACAGTGAAACGCGTAAACGCCATCAGGTACACACCTTCGCAATCTTCAAGCTAGAACATTTCCCGAAAACGTACAGTACACCCGAAACAGCGGCTCAAGCAGTCAGTCTATTGCAACAAGGTCAAAGTCAAGTTGCTCGTACTCAGCATATGAGCCAGTCAGCGGTTTCAAGGATTTACCGAAGACACCAGGAGACTGGTGGCTTTAACCGGAGAAAAGGTTCCGGTAGAATACGATGCGTTTCGGATAAGTACGATCGCGATAATACGAATAGTATTAACAGTTTTTTTTTTAATTATTCCCATTTGTAATGGCCATTTTTCTTACATATTTTCATAAATAACCTTAAATCTATTTATTTTAACGTATAAAAAATTTGAGACCCTCACAAGACCCTTTCATTTGATACGGTATAGTTTGCAAAAAAAAAACTAATCTGCCCCCAAAAGTGCACATTCAAATTTCATTTAATTACGTTGTACGTGTTTAGATCACAGAAACTAATATGTGTACCAAATTTCTACATTAGAGAAATCAGCTAAATCGGTTTAGTAGTTTCGGAGCAAATTGGCTGTAGTAGAATGACAGACAGACAGCCAAAACTTTACGGACTTAGAACTTTTTATCGACCTTCCATATAGAAAGCTTCTAAACCGGCAACGATGAGTACCTAAGCCAACCGATCGACGTTCAACACAGCTTACGAGGCGAAACTGCAAAACCGCTTCAAGCCCAACCGTAAGCTAGTTGATCACTCCCTTAGAGAAATCAGCTACGAACGACTCACCGACTCTAATGAACGGTGATTTATTCTTATTCGATAGATGGAACTGAAGGACTCAACTTCTGTGGCAAAAGCGCCGCTTGAAGTTCAAGCATTTCTGAGCTGCATTCTAGAATGAAATGGACGGAAAAGTATTTGCTTTATGCGGTTCAAGAATCAAATGGTTTAAGATTTTATTCAATGCCGACACATTGAATGAAATCTTGCTGGAATAATTTCATAGTATTTATTTTGTGGCTGTGGAAAAGCTGAAGTGTGAGTAGGTTTGTAGCTAATGTAATCAAACAAAAATGTTGAAAAAATAAAATTGTTCCCCTCGAGTTTGGTCTTGTTGGATAGGCAATTTAAAAATATTCTCATAAGTACTTGGTCTGTTTACGAAATATTTGGCTCCAAAATGACAGTTTTGCGCGAGTTTCATGCTGTTTACATGGTTGGCCATTGTTATTGGCATGGCTACGGAACCATAAGTCCATGCGTGTCCGACACGCACTTGACCTGTTTTTTCGATCATAAAAACACAACAAAACCCGAAATTGAATTCAACAATTCTATATACTTATAATAAAACTGTAACAGGTCCAATTCTGTACATAGAAGTTTTTTTTTGAAAGCTGTTCTTTATTCCATACTGAAGCCAAAACTGTTTTTTTTTTTCATTTTGGTCTTTCTGTCTGTCTGTCTGTCTGTCAGTATCTTGGCTAGGCATCCTGCCAAAACTACTGAATGAATTTAAATGAAATTTCGTATGATTTGAGTTCATACCACGAGGTAGGACTTTTCATCCCAAAAAATTAAACGGTTCCCGCAGGATGGGGTTGAAATTTATTTAGAAAAACACTTACTTCAAGGTCCACCGGCTTAGGCTGGGCGTTGTCTCTCAGTCAGCCAGGCAATCAGGCAGTAGGTATATCACGGTACTGTTTATAGGCATGATTAAAATCTATACTTATAATAAAGCAATAGGAACGAAAAAGTCTGTAGGACGAAGAAAATTTATAAAAAAAATGGTCTAGGGTACTTAAAATTAGCTACTGAACAAGAATATAACATTTTTAAAATTCGTGTTGGTCTGTTTGTCTGTCTGTATGTATGTTTGTTCAAGCAATCACGTAAAAATTACATGACCGATTACGATGTGGTTTTCACTGTTAGATAGTTTAGGTTTTGACTTAAAAACTGGGCTACTTGGTATCTCAATCCAATGAGTAGAAGCTGAGCAATCAATAAAAATATTTTTGACGGCGAAGGAATTTTGATCAAATGTTGGTATATTGGTTTTATATATATATACATATTTTTATTATACTGCCCAAAAAGTAAACGGCATCTATACTCATAATAAAGGAGTAGGTACTAAAAAATCTTAAAAGAAAGATATTTAAAACAAATATTATATAGGATACTAAAAATAAGCTTCTGAAAAAGAATAAAACATTTTTTAAATTCGTGTCTGTCTGTTTGTCTGTTAGTCTGTTCACGCATTACTTAAAAACTACTGGACTGATTACGATGCAATTTTCACTGTTGGATTGCTTAGGGTATGACTTAAAAACTGGCGTACTTATTATCTCAATCCGATGAGTAGAAGCCGAGCAAACGATAAAATTAAAAAACTTTAAACTAAAAACTTTTTTTTGATAAAAACTTTTTGACGGCTGAAGAAATTTTGTTTAATTATTGGTCTTGGAATAGTAATATTGTTGTTTTAACCTAGAGAAATCGACACGCGTGCGAAGCCGCGGGTACAGCTAGTTATAAATAAATCTATACATATAATAAAGCAATAGGAGCGAAATAGTCTGTACAAAGAAGGTAATTTAAAAAAATGGTCAAGTGTACTTAAAATAAGAACAAGAACAAGAACAACAACTCTGAACTCTGAACAAGAAAAGATATTTTTTTTAAATGTGTCTGTCTGTTTGTTAGTTTGTTTGTCTGTACCTTTGTTCGCGCATCACGTAAAAACTACAAAACCGATTGCGATGCGGTTTTCACTGTTGTATAGCTTAGGGTTTGACTTAAAAACTGGGCTACTTGGTATCTCACTCCGATGAGTAGAAGCCGAGCAATCGATAAAAATAATATTGACAGCTGAAAGAATGTTGATTAAATGTTGGTATATTTGTATTTTAGGTCCTGGAATACATACTGGCACATAGAGTACTTTTAACCTAGAGAAATGACCACGCGTGCGAACCCGCGGGCATCAGCTAGTGAATAATAATAATAATTGACAAATAAATGAGCAACCCTATCATAACTTATTGCTAAGGAACAAATTAAAAAAAATAATGTATTGTTCGTTTGGAGTCATCGCAAAAATCAAAACATAAAACAAGATTCGCAGAAGAGTTACAAAAGAATCACAGCTTAATCAAGTTCTAAAACTTTCACAAAGGTTCAACCCCCTTCTTCATAGTTGAAAGTTTCAGGTAGGCCAAATACGAAGTTTTAACACAATTAACTCTGTGAATAAAGATTCACTAGGATCAAATAGGTACCGTTTCTTAGAACACAGTCAACGTTCGCAGGTTTGCTTACCTCTGCCAATTAGATTGTGCCTAAGTAAATATTCAGAATCATGCAAAAGTTAATAGGAAGCTAAGCTAATTTCACATACGTTCAGGTTAAATTAGCCGAATTAGGTACTTACTTGGGAAAGTTTCTGAGGGAGTACAAACTTTGATGAAGCTACGATTATGGACTCTAAATTGTTACTATACATGCAATATGGGAATTTTAGGCTATAATGTGCATTTTGGGTAGGATGCGATTTTATTTTATACTAGCTGTGCCCGCGGCTTTGGCTTCGTGGGTTAAAAGTTATCTATGTGTTATTCCAGGACCAAAAGTACCTATAAAGTACAAAATACTAAATTTCGTTCAGCTGTCAAATAGCTTTTCATCGATTGCGCGGTTTTTACTTGTCGGTTTGAGATAAACAACAACAACAACCAGTATTTAAGTCAAAACTTAAGCTATCCAACAATGAAAATCGCATCGCTATCAGTCTAATAGATTTTACGTGATGTACAAACAGACAGAAACGATTTATAAAATGTTATATTCTTGTTCAGTAGCTAAACCACCACTACCATTTATTTTTTAATTAACTACAGACATTTTGTCACTTACTACTTCATTATAAGTATAGATTCGTGAAGAAGGGACCAATAATATAAAAGTGAATTTTCCACCCATTCGCTCAGTTCAAAGAGTTTTTAGAGTCTCGGTTCCACGTGCTAGAGTTTGTATAGCCACTAAATACAAGCCTACGTACTCGAACGTCATTTCAAGTACCAACGTCACCTGTCCTCACTGTAATGGAAACCATAAGTTGTATACCACTGCAAAGTTGTAATGGGAACCATAAGTTGTATACCACTGCTAAGTTGTAATGGAAACCATAAGTTGTATACCATTGTTAAGTTGTAATGGAAACCATACGTTGTATACCACTGCTAAGTTGGCCAAAGAAGATGTCACTAGCCGACAGAATGTAGTGAAGTCACTTGGAATTCGCTTCAATTGCCTTAGCAACAACCACTCAATAAAAGTATGCCGCGTACTCACCAAATGTCGTATATGTAATGGATAACATCATACACTTCTCCAAGGAAAATCTAATTCGCTTACAGTTGCAATCGCAACTGAAGTGCCATGAGTGGAAATTAAATTCGACTTCTAAGAACAGTAAGACCATCAATATTGCAAGACATTTCACGAAAGCGGAGGTCTTATTAGCCACAGCCTTGTTAAAGGCTGAGTCAAGGAATGGTTATACTCAGAAATTGAGAGCTCTACTGGACCAAGGGTCAATGTACTTAAAGCCGTGTAATCTCACTTTTGTCAGAAATTTGAATGCAATCAAACTGGCTGAGCTTTCTCGTAGTCCACAAACGCTAGACATAGTGGCCGATTATACTCTTCGGTCTTCTGTATAATCTGCAGGAGCGTATGGATGTGGTGTACGGTGCTAAAGCCTTTCCGGAATCCAGCTTTGTTCGGGAGGCTAAAAGTCGTCAAACCTACGAGCAAAATGGTTTTTAACTACTCTCGAAAATAGCTTATAGACGTGGTTCAGCAGCGAAATAGGTCTACAATTCTTCAAGAGGGTGTTACACCACTACGCTCCTGTGTACGTGTACCTCTTGCGTAGCACACTCGAGGATGACGAAGTTAAACAGCATCTGAGGGACTTTATGTACCGGTGCTCCTCCCGCTTTCAGTAGCTCTGTCGTTATTCCGTCCTCCCCTGGTGCCTTGTTGCTCTTAAGCTGTTTAAGAGCCATTCTGATCTCGTTTAGGCTGACGTCCGAGATATATTCGGTATCAAAGGGGCTCTTGCATCACTAGCCGTGCTAGGTGTACTACGCGATGAGGTGTATAATTGCCCATAGAACTTCTCGAGCTCACTCAAAATCTCTGGCTTCGACGAAACGATACTTCCACTGTCGGTCTTCAGCTTCGTCATCAGGTTTTGCCCAATAGACAGACAGCGAACACTTTGGAGCCCTTATAACCGCCAGGGTGCAGCCACTTCCTTTTTCTGGACAGGCGCTTCTTGAAAAGGAGTTCATCATAAAGAGTCCCTCCTTCTCCATGAAGTCGGCCTATCACTGACTCCTTTGGTTCCGCTGTCCAAATCCAAACTGCCCCACTCTTAGTTCATCGCCATTCCTCATGCCCAGCCGTGCGTTGAAGTCCCCCATCACCACTGTGAAATATTTTTTTGGGGCATGTATCGCATTAGAAATGTCGTCGTACATAGCCTCCACTTCACCGTCCGGACGTTTCGAGTGTGTAATTCTGAGTACCGAGCGGTATTCATTGAAGGTCATACAGATGTACGCCCCACACTCGAAACGCCCGGACGATGAAGTGGGGGCTATGTACGACGTTGTAAAGATCCGGTCCGTTCCGTTGTTTGTTCGTTGTTTCGATCGCGTACGATCGCGTTCTTCGCGTTTCATAGCCACCCTGCTCGAACCGTTTTCGATCTTTACAATTTTGTTGACTAGGGAAACCCGATACCGTGTTAGGACTGCTAGTCGCCCTCCCGGTAATAGAGTAAGTTAATAGGGGGGTCACCACGCTTGGCAGGCGGATTGGTGACCACAGTGATACAAATATGTACTCGGAGGATGCTGCTGCCCATCTTCCGGTGTGTGTTCCCTTAGCCTCTTACAACATCCACGGGAGGATTGGGAGGGGTCTTATTCGAAGCCGAGACCGCCACGGACTGCGCTACGGACTTTTACTCGACTACAGTGAAGTAAAGGAAGGGTTATGTGTTCAATCTAAAAACTTGGTCCTATTTTGACAAGCGAGGTATCAATCGATGCGTCTTCATCGCAATTAGGCTATTTTTTAACCGACCGTAGTCGGGTTTAATTTTTAAACTTATATGTCTTGTTATCTTCCGTTGTCCGAATAAAGTTTGATATAGAATAGCGTACATAGGTAATAGTAATACTTAACCTCACCTACTAAATCGAGCTTGAAGTATTGCTATACATGAAGATAAATACCAACTTCTAACTAGCTTTAACAATTGATAATTTGTAAAGACGCCGGTGCAGGCGCGGCCATTAATAAGCTCTCCTTGGTTATTGCCAATCTTGGGAGTACATACCTACGTTGCTGTCTCCGGCCATTCGTTACCTTAATATATATCTGGCTTTTTAGAGATTTACTGTACCTTCTTGGAGAAGAGCTTTGTGTCTTTAAAGACTCTGTACCTAATCCGCATGGAACAAAATGAACTTACTGATGCCGGCCGGTAAACTTTGTTTACACCTACGTTTGTTGAGAGCGTAGGTAGCCTCCACAAAAACTTTTATGCACCTAGGTACTTCAGCAAATCTTTTCACCTCAACTTTCCAAGCCATAGTTATCTATACTTATAATAAAGCAATACGAACGAAATAGTCTGCACAAAGAAGATTAAAAAAAAAATGGTCTACGGTACTTAAAATAAGCTACTGAACAAGAATATATACCTTTTTTAAATCGTGTCTGTTTGTTTGTTTGTCTGTATGTTTGTTCGCGCATCACGTAAAAACTACTGGAGCGATTGCGGTGCGGTTTGGATAGCTTAAGTTTTTACTTAAAAACTGATGTACTTGGTATCTCAATCAGATAAGTAGAAGCCGAGCAATCGATAAAAACTTTTTGACGGCGGTACAAATTTTGAAGAAATGTAGTATATTATGCTCTATAGGCACTTTTGGTCCTGAAATAACCCGTATAGGCTACTTTTAAATGAAATGACCACGTGAGCAAGGCTGCGGGTTCAGCAAGTAATATAATTAAATTAAAGCTGAAGTTAAAAAAGAAAACGTTTTTATTGTTAGGCCCGTTGCTTGTTTAGTTTTATGTTATTGATTGGACGCAATGGTTACCTGTGAAATTTACGCACTGAATATGTAAATCCGTCATAGGCCTAGAGGCACCGAGATACGTTGTTTGGGCGAATGAATATGAATGCACGAAAGTAGACATTTACCTACGTGGAAACGCAATGCTGAATTAGATTGCTTTTGTCAATCTTTCTGTTTTACCAGATTGCTTCCTTATCGTTTCTTTAGCAGCCAATTCTTATTGCGCGAGATCAAGACGATTCCCTCTTCGGAGATTTAGAAAAGAGATGTTCGGAAAATCTATGAAAGCTGGTACTAAAATAATTTAAAACTCTAAGCAGGATGTTAGATATATGTGAAGAAAAAGATATTCTGATAATGACTAGCAAATGAAAACAAAAAAATGCCTCCATTTTTTTTATTTGAGTTTTCTTTTTCGTTTGGTAAAAAGAAAAAACTTGCCACATTACGTACCTTACCTCTGGCAACTCTGATTTAACACTACTGACGACATTCAACACGGCACAATGTATGTAGATCTGTCACTGACAGGTGATGGATGACAGATGACAGGACCTTAAGTTTTGTTTTTCTATAGTAATATAGTATATAATATGGAAAATATTAAAAGCTTTGTTCAACTTTATATCTAGCGAAATATTTTCTCTTTTGTTTAAGAAATGGAGGCTGAATAAAATACAAATTATATATATTTATGTAGCCCAGTAAATAAGCTTTTAAATGAGGTATATATCATAGCTGCTGGAATTTTCTCGGAATAAAGTACCACTTCTGAACATCTCCTTTAGTCGTATTTAGTGCGAGATCCCACTGCATAACTACTTACATAAATGTTATACTAACATGGTCAAAAAAGCGGCTTATTAGAGTTAGGTATTTTAAATGTAGGTGTAACTAGGATACTTTTTATGAAGGCGTTTGGTATAGAGACCTCGTAGTCACAACGCTACATGGTCCATCATAACGAGAGTGGTTAGTTGTAGGCAGGTGTTAACGAGCGCAATAACAAACGAGCTATAAGCTATAACTAGATATAAGATAGTCATGAATAGAATCATAACAATTTAAGTCTGAAAAAGAGCGCGATTGAAACCTACAAAAATGTGTAGATAGGTAGGCAGTAAATAGCTTCTTCTTTCTCTGGCCTTATCCCATTTTGTTTGGGGTCGGCTCTCCTAATCGTCAGTCTCCAGCGATGTTTTTTCTGGGTCGTCATTGGGTCTATGTTATTATTTTCTAGATCTTTCTTAATTACAGACATCCATGTTAGTCGGGGTGTTCCACGCTTTTTCGGTCTTGTCTTATAGTTGAGCACATTTCTTGTCATGTGATCGACTGGATCGCAGTCGTGTCTCTGCTAACTTTTCTGGTATGGGTCTTACTTTAAAGGTTCCTCTGATATAATGGTTCGGCACTTTGTCTAAAAGGGTAACTCCGGCTGACCATCTAAGCATTCTCATTTCGGCGACATGTAGCTTGTCGGATTGTTGCTTCTTGAGCGGCCAGCATTCGGCGCCGTATGTCATTGCTATCTATGGTAATGGCACCGTTCAGTTCGCAGTCGAGCATATTGCTCTCGCAGCGACACGCTATAGATTTGCTGCTGAGCTCTATACGTCTAACACCCACGTGTAAACTATAAATATTAGGTTCAATCACAGACTGGCTCATGGTACAGTAGGTACAGCTTATATTCAAAGATCTACATGCTCTAAAGCTCTCAATATCTACTGTAAAGTAGTTAACCTCTCTCCGGCGGGAGTTGTAGGCATAATGCGCACGTTAAGTAATTCAAAATTAATTAATCCATTGGCTTAGACACATTCGTAATCTACGCTGTAAGTACTGATTGATACTTGGTCCTCTAAATAACAGCCTGGACTGATAGCTTATCGTGCCCTCCAAAGCACGGAGCGATGGAACCGCACATAACTAGAAAAGTCATTAGTGCGAAGCCTAGGACCGAACGCGGTATCGTTGTATTCTAAGTTGCACTATTGAACCGTTAGGCTACCGTCGCTCTCATATATATTTGCTTTGCCTACTTACTGATACGTAGGCAAAGCAAATATACACTACGTAAGTACCTAAATATAGCAGATACTGGATTTATAATTTTTGTGAAAGATGAGTGTAGGTAAGTATGGTTTTAGTTAATGTAGGAGACTCAACACGAAACGTGGGCAAAACAGAATAACGCAAGGCAAAAAGAAAGGCAACAGCGTTTAAATACCTACTACACTGTCTTGACTTACTTTTCTATATCCCCTGTAAGGGGGCAGAGGGTCTCCAGGTCTGTCTTGGGCCACTTGACTTCAGGGCCCTTAGCCGCTATGACCATTCACACGTAACGCGACGCGTTTAGGAATCGTTCGCCATCTTACGACAATTCACTAATATATACGAACAGCATCTATTATGCCACCATTTTTGAGTTTATAATTCGGCATAATGCATCTGAAAGGTACACAGCTATTCACAAGTGGTATGCTAAAAAAGCCTGAAAGTACCATCCTCGAAATATACGTACCTATCTTTTGTTGTTCAAATGTCGCTTCTTTGTTGGCGACAGTGGAAACTTTTTGGCCAGACTTCGTATCTGGCCGACTTTCAGTTTCTCGCTGCTTTGGATGCATATTTTTTTCATACAGTACAATACTTGTTCTTTTACTACCTATAGTTAGTTTCATATCATTTAGTTGTGTGCAATGACGGAGCGTATTCCTTCGCAGTTTATAGTTGCTAGTTACATTTGATTATAATAACAAGCACAAATTAAAAAAAAATATAACCTCCAACCCCCCATCCCATTATAACTAAGAAGCATTTCGTCACATCAGTTTTCAAACATATAAACCGTATCAAAATCAGTCTATCCATTTGGGAGCTACGATGCCACAGACACACACATTCACACACACACACGCACGCACACACACATACACACACTCACACACAAACACACACACTCACTCACAAACACACACGCACAAAACACACACAGATTGACACTAATAGCTAGTCTACTAATAATTGAAAGTTACATTGAGCAAACGCAAATATTGAGAGCCACAATTGTGAAGTCTATCGTCTTCTACTAACAGTGCTAGCTTCTTTCAGAGTAAAAGTTCTTGAATGTTTGGTAGGTATAAAAATTTTCTATGTATATCTAATCTATACTTTTAATAAAGCAATAGAAATGAAAGTGTTTACAAAGAAGATAATTAAAAAAGAAATGGTCTAGGGTACTTAAAGTAAACTACTGAACAAGAATATAACATTTATAAAATTCGTGTCTGTCTGTTTATCTGTCGATTGCGATGTGGTTTTCTGTGTTGGATAGCTTAGGGTTTCAAACTGATGTATTTGGTATTTCAATCCGATGAGTAGAAACCTAGCAACGGATAAAAACTTTTTGACGGCTGAAGAAATTTTGATCAAATGTTGGTATATTGGTATTTTAGGTCTTGGAATAGTACATAGAGTACTTTTAACATAGAGAAATGACCACGCGTGCGAAGCCGCGCGTACAGCTAGTTACATATAAATAAGCTTGTAAGATATCTAGGCTTGTCAATGTGACATTATGTCGATATTGACGCCTGAGTATATTTGAAGAGCAATAATGTTGCGCGTTGAAATCTTTTGCACCAGTAAAACGTAATATTGTAGGTATTTTATGATTTTAGCATTAACGCCTGAGAACATTTATCTATGGATGATGCGGGTTCGAATACCGTCCATGATCCAAATTTTTGCTTAATAATTATTAGATCAAAATCGGTCCATCCGATTTTGATGTGTTTTTTTATGTTTGGAAGCTGATTTGATCGAGATGGTTCTCATCTATAATGGGGGAAAGGGAAGGATCGTAGTTCCCAAACGAATGGACCGATTTTGTTTCGGTTTTTTAATGTTTGGAAGCTGATGTGATGAAGATGCTTGTTAGCTATAATTTCGAGGGTTATATTTTTTTTTTTTCATTTGGGCGTTTTCTTTCTCTTTCACATCACATCTCATTGTCTGAATCCACGGCTGAACATCGGCCACCCCTATAGAACGCCTGAGTAGGCGCCCAGTGTTGGGCTATCATAAGGAGAGGTTTTGCCATAATGACCGCACTTGGCAGGTGTCTGGGTGATGGCAGTTGGTGGTGACAATATGCACATTCCGCTTGTACACACAAGCCTCACGCACACACTAACAACATGTTATGCCGATCGGCCGCTACGTCGCATCGCAGCAAGATCTCGACCTTTTTGTCGCGCTAATTCTGTCAAGCTCCCACAGAAAATCAAAATCAATGCAGTCTTTTTTTGTAAATGAAACGTGTATTTACCACTAAACACCACACGTACGCAACCGCCTTCTGCTGTGCTTCACTCGTTTGTTGAGAGGTGTAGACTCCGTCTTTTTTAAACCTCGTACCTACTTATACGAAAAAATTGCGGGTATTTTTGATTTATTTATTTTTTCCTGTTTTCTTTAGTTCTCATAATGGATTCGAGTGGAATATATAACTAACTTTGATACATTTATCCATACCAATATATAAAAGTGAAACGTTATCTGTTTGTTTGTTTGGGGAGCTTTCACGCGATAACGGCTGGACAGATTTTGATGAAATTTGGAATGGAGATAGCTTATACCCTAGAATAAAATATGGGATACTTTGTATGCTGGAAAATTCTAATGTTCCACGGGAAAGCTGTGAAATGTTGATTACTTGCTGTAAGGAACGGTTGCTATGGAAACGAAATAACAAGTCTTACAAAAAAAAACATGAGCATTGCTGTTATACCTACTTTTGCATTGGTTTTTAATATCCTAGAAGAACATAGGATGCTTTTTTTCGCGATAAACAGTAGTCCGCGCGGACGAAGCTAGTTTTTATAAATCTAGGTAGGTACTTGTCCTGATGTATATAATAAAACATACAAATAATATCACTTCATAACCAATTTATTTGTTTTAACCAATTAAAGACTATGTCTTTTACATATTTTTTTCTATCTAATGGATACGGATTGACTAATACAAAATCAACATTCAAACAACATTAGCAGACAAAATTATCCATAAATTATCAAGTAAACAAATATATTAAATGTAGTATTTATAAAATATTATTCATTGAAACTACAGATAAATTATTGAAATCACCAACAAATTGAAACGAGAATCGTTTTATTTTACTTATGTACAATAATTTGTATTGTAATGTTTAGATTTTATACTCATGAAATCGTTGATAATTTCAAAATACGAAACATTTATATGATTTCGGTTCATTATGTATGTATGTACAGTCTAACATGCTATGCATTGCTTGCTAAAGTTATTTTATATAACTATGATATGCAAACCTTACTCTACGATATATTTACAATGAATAGTAGGTACATTTGAATAGAACAGGAAAAGAAAAGGCTCATCAACAAAAACAATAACTAGCTGAAAAGCTAAAAAAAACACGCCTGTCCTGTTAAAAATGAACTTAATCCAATAAAATTAGAAACTATTCGAATGTGCATAACAAAGCCTTCAATTTGATACCCATATTGTAAAATTAGAAGTTTTTTTTCTCATTTGATATTGGAGCCATACTGCCAACATATTGAATTCAAAACTAAATGTAGCCTATGTTACCCGGGGGTGTAAGAATTCCAACGATACCCCATACTTCTAAATCTGATCAGGCATATAAAAGTTATGGTGGAATAAAAAACACTACAAACATACATATATACATGAATCCTAAAAACAATACACTCCTTTTTTTTGTCAGTCGTGTTTGTACACACCAGAGATAATGGTTTATCAAATAATAGATCTATAATTATTTTGTTCAATATCATTTTTAATGTTTATGAACTATATATCACACACCTCAAATGTCTTAAACATATGGAAAAAAATGTATGATTCAAAATAAACAAAGAAAAAGCTAAATTTCGGTTTGTACGTAGTGTCTATTCGGTACGAGCTGCAATAAGCTCCTTTAACTCATTAATGGATTTTGTGATAAATAGATTTACCCTATTATCATCATCATCATCATTTCAGCCTTTAGAAGTCCACTGCTGAACATAGGCCTCCCCCAAAGAGCGCCACGACGAACGGTCTTGTGCCGCCTCCATCCACCGACTCCTTGCGATGGCTACAACGTCGTCCGTCCATCGTGTGGGGGGTCTCCCTACACTTCGCTTGCTTTTTCGTGGTCGCCATTCGAGAACCTTTATTCCCCAGCGGTTGTCAGCTCTGCGAACTAAATAGCCTGCCCATTGCCACTACAACTTGCAAATTCTGAGAGCTATTGTCGATAACCTTGGTTCTTTTACGGATTTCTTCGTTACGGATCTTATCACGTAATTTACCTTGTAATGAGCCGTATTCATACAGTTTTAAAGTAATCATATGAAAGGCCCGCTTGAAACGAACCGAATGACAGAGTTAGATTTTAAGAAATATGTCGACGAGTCCTTTTTATTCCTGTCCCTTCATTTTTAATATTACTAGGTGTCGATAATTTTAAACTAATGGCTGCTATTTTAGGCAAGTTAATATAAAGGTAGAACTCCATCGAATCTGCGACGCGGTTCAAAACGTAATACGGAAGATTTTTGCGATAATGACGTTATTATTTAGCAAATGGAGTCTAGAATTGCTCAACAGATCTTGTGCATGAAATTATTAATGTCTCATCGGCATCGCTTGTGTCTCGTCTCTTTCCGCCCCAGCTCGGCCAAAAAACAACACACGAATACGATTTGGAAACAATAGAAAAAAAAGCATCGAGCGGAAAATGACTTATTGCTGCACCGATTGTTACATTGGAGCCCGGTCTTTAGCGAGGGCTCTAAAAACACGAGTGCTTCAAAAAGTCACTTGAGCGTGTGTCAGTAATCTGCTTTTCTGTCCACTACAAAGTAATATCACAATTGTTCTCCTAAATGTAAGCAATTTATATATAATACAATTTTCAGTCACATTGAGTTTAACATACGCGACAATTCCGTCGCGCTCATATTTAAACAATATCTGTTTTTAAATCTCTATTGTACGAATGCATTCATTCAATATGAAACTAATAAATCCTTTTCTGTTGTCTCTACTTAGTTTAAAAAATAAAACATAACGGGGATACAACCGAAAATTAAAAACAAAACTGTGCAGTAATGGATTTCCATACTCACTTACCGCACTGTTTTTATTTTTTTCAAGCACTGTTTTTAATTAAAAAAACTGTGCAGTAACTTACTTTCTGCACTGTTGTTTATGATGAGCAGTAATAAGGTGCTTCTTGCTTACGTTTTAGGTGAATATAATTGTGATATCCAGTACCTTGCCGCTTGCGCACGCGCAGTATGCGCGCACTGAAGCGTGTTGGCGATATATCGCCACCCGATAGATGATTGTGTAGTGGGAAAAAAATAATTTAATTGTTTTAACAACTATTTTTTACCTTTGCCACTAAAGGGTTTTGTGTACCACTTCTTTCTTTTTTTTTCTTAGCTTCGCAGAAACGATGAAGTAAGCTAAGCGTCACCTTAACGTGCAAAATAATACATTATATATACCACATTATGATTAATTACATGGTAAGTGCATATTATAATTATTTACAAATTATAATATCAATGACTACAATACGGGAACGATATATAGGAATAACCAATACATTTTTTTTTCATTTTAAACAAAATAACGAATTAATTAGTTTTTTAACGAAATTATTTTAGGTAAACGAAACGACTAGATTACTACGTATGTAATTGTGGAAATGTTAGTTTCTGGCAATCGCCCTTTATAATGTTTATTTTTCTTATAACATTTATAATTTAACATATTTACTAAACATGTTTACTGACATTTTAAACTAAAGACACTCTATGGTTTCGTGATTCTGTTCTAGTATTGTATCACAGAACGTTCTGAGCTTTCTATTTCTCACATACACACACAATAAAAAAAAAGAAGAAAAATATTATTAAATTAATAACTTGCGTGTTACAAAACGATAAATCAAGTATTTTTTGAACATATTATTTGTATCTATATATTGAGCAATTTTGAATACCAGAAACACATCAGCTAACTTACATAATGCAACATGCTTTCATTAAACTAGGTACATAATTCATTATTTATTAATTCATACAACATTACATACTTACATAACTTAGGTACAATACTTTTAACAAACTATACTTGGCTACAGCTAAATTAATAGGTATACGTCGGACGTAACACAATAATAATAAAATTCATAATGAGATTACCATAACGCTACTAAAATAAATTATTTTTACGAATGAAAGGAACTCCAACAGTCACCCGCATTACCTCACAGTCCACTGCGCACTTATACGCGGCTGCAGCCAGATACTGGCAACCGCAAGTGTTCTTATTTCAAATTTACAACACATGGCAACACTGTATTGTTTTCATAAAAAGGTGAGCAGTTTTAAACTTCTTAGAAACGGTCTTACCTTTTGTGATTGGCAATTAGCAATATTTGTATTCTTTTAAATGGCAGTTTTTTTTTTTTTTTTTATATTATGTTGCCATGGCTTGCAGTCACGCCGAAAGGGCGTATTTATCACACCTCGCGTTTTAAAAACTGTTCTAAAATATTTGAAATTAATTTTAAAAATTAACTGCCGTATATATCACTGTGATACGCAGTTAGCGCTAGATGGATCATACCAATCGCGCCTATCAGAAGTAAGCTGTGTTTAGCTTGAGTAGCATCACCGGGAAGGCCGCATTCCTGCCCTCGGTATTCGAGACAAAAGTTCTGAAATAAAAAAGATAATAAACAATAAACAATCATGTATTTTTTACAGTGCAAACTTGATGTACGGCAACTCATCTTTTTTTGCAATCGCTTGGCCTTCTAAGAAAAGGTTTAACAGCGCGGTGTTACCTTATCTTGTTTTGTTTTGCTCATAAATGATATTTGCAGAAACAATATTGATAAAAAAAAACATATTTTGAGCGTTGACTAATGGATATTATTGACCGAGCGAGCGAGCGAAGCGCGAGGGGAGCGTCTCTGTTTCAGCTTGGACAATAATTCTTTCGTATGTCCGCAACCGATCTACACGAAACTTGGAGACGAGAGAGAGTACACAGTAAAGCGAATATTTGTTTTTTTTTGTCGTCAGGGATTTTTGATTAGGGGGGTACTTCCCCCAAAAAATGGTAAAAAGGGGGCTACTGAATATCACAGCCTTATTAAATCCGATTTCGATAATTCTTTTTTATTTGAAAGGTAGTAACTTTAAATTAGTCTTATAAAAATTTGGTGAAGATCTGATGAGGGTTTTCGGCGTGATGAGCAGAATAGCTCCTCAAATGCAGCACCTTGGTAATTAATGTTAGTGTTACAATAAGCTGTAACTAGATGGCGCTACTGTGCACCGCTAGATTATTTGCGAAAAAGTTTGTGCCCGCGAGATCTGCAGCTCACAGAGCTAGTAGCAGATAGTTACAATAAAACCATAAGAAGAAATAAAAATAATCTAAGAAAAATCTGGCATTTTAATAAAAAAATACTTATCTACACGAGTAATTTGATTAAAATCTGTTATTTCCTTGGCAATAATAATAATATTGTTATTTTTTCCTAATGGACAACAAGTTTTATTTAACTAACTAATCTTGTATAGAAATATCGGGTAAGCTCAGCGAATTATGACCCAATTCAAGACTTTCCTTTTATTAATCTCGAAAATCTCTGAACTTTCCTAACTTGGTCACGAATGCCTGCAAATTTGGAGCGTTGTGAACTACTTGAAAGGATGCCAAGAGTTATCCTATGAAGCGCAAAACGCAACTAGGAATATATGTAGTGGAGACATCATCTATCTATACTCATAATAAAGCAATAGGAACGAAATAGTCTGTACAAAGAAGATAATTTAAAAAATAATGGTCCATGTTACTTAAAATAAACTACTGAAAAAGAAACTATATTTTTTTAAGTCGTGTCTCTCTGTTTCTTTGTCTGTCTATATTTTTGTTCACGCATCACGTAAATCTACTGGACCGATTGCGATGCGGTTTTTACAGTTGGATAGCATAGGTTTTGACTTGATAACTGGGGTAGATACATGGTATCTCAATCCGTCGAACAATGAACTCGTGAGAACAATGACGCAGAGAAGAATGATGACTTATTTTGAGGCGATCCATGCATTGCAGATCCACATTCCTTTAATATGTACTATACGGAATAGAAAACAGAAGTATTCCGTGATGTACTTACATTATCTAAAAGGGATGTCGTTTGGCAACGGAAGTCGGATCAAAGTAATTATTTTTGTGTCATCTCTCTGCTTCTCGCTAGCGACCTTATAATGTCAGTAAATAAAACGGAATCTCGTTAGGGCAGTTCCAGTCACGAAGCAAATCGGATGTCGCGGCAACGTTTCACTTTCCTGTTGGGAACGCGGAAGCCGCGTAATCTTATCAAACAAATAATAAAGTTTTCTTTGAAAAATATCACTTGTTGTTGCGCAGGACGTGTTTATCCTACTTACGAGCTTGTCTAAAATAGGACTTGGGCGGGAGGAGCGAAACAAAACATTCAGATAACGTCGAATGAATAAAAGAGCATGCAATCCTATTGATACTTCTAAATTTTCGCCATCTTATTAAAAGCTCGCTTTCTTTGTCCTAAATGAAATGAGATGTCTATCGATAAAAAAAATATACGAACAAGCACAAACTAAAAATTTATATAACCCCGACTTCCCACCCCCCATTATAGATAAGCATCTCGATCATATCAGTTTTCTAACATAAAAATCGTTCCATCCGTTTGAAAGCTACGGTTGTCACCCCCATTCCCTCCCCCCCCCCTCCCCCCTCCCCATTATAGCTAAGAACCATCTCGTTTACCTCAGCTTTGAAACATGAACAACCGCATCTAAATTGGTTCATTCGTGTGGGAAATACGATTCTCACCCCCCTTTTCTCGAGTCCCCCCCACCCATATAGCTAAGAACCATCTCGATCACATCAGTTTTCAAACATAAAAAACCGCATCAAAATCGGTTCATTCATTTGGGAGTTACGATCCTCACCCCCAATCCCCCCTCCACCCCATCCCCCTCCCCCATTATAGCTAAGAACCTAAAAAACGCTGCTAAATCGGTCCATTCGTTTGAAAGATACGATTCTCACCCCTCTTTTCTCAACTCCCCCCTCCTCCTCCCCATATATCTAAGAACTATCTCGGTCACATCAGCTTCCGAACAGAAAAAACCGCATCAAAATCGGTTCATTTGTTTGGGAGCTACGATTCTCACCACCCTTTTCTCAACTCCCCCCTCCTCCTCCCTATATATCTAAGAACCATCTCGGTCACATCAGCTTCCGAACAGAAAAAACCGCATCAAAAGCTTCTAAAAGTATTTATGAATACCTACTCTTTATCCTAACCCCAAAATGAGGAATGCTATGTTTGAAGCTTTTCTCTGTCTGTCTGTGGCATCGTATCTCCCAAATAAATGGACTGATTTCGCTTTTTATTTTATTAAAGCTACTGTGGGTGATATGATTCTTAGCATTGTCTGAAAGGAATCGGTGCAGCCATTCCCAATATATTTAACTCAGATCAAGGCATTATTGCAGATAGACCCTTTGAGTTTATTCTTAAATGTTCAGTTTTGACTGCTTTTTTCGTAGCCGCATATGTGACGTTGACGGTCTGATGATAACTACCATATGAAGACTTGCATAGAGGGGAATAGCAGCATCAAACAAAATTTAAATGGAGTTTTGAAAACTACAACTTCAACTGTTTTTCAAAAGTATGTACCTAATTAAATTTTGTACAAAATTATTGAAGTCGGAACAAGTTGCTTGTTCTTAAGGAGCATCTGCCTTCCACGGTATATTTAGCCATTATATATTTATAGAACGGGTTATTTATGGTACAGCCACGTAAGTACTTGGGCATTAGTGTAACAGGCACTTAGAAATGCAGGTACTAAAATGGCTAATGGTGATGTTTACGACATTGAAACCCTTCGTAATGGCACTAAAGCTTATAAATTAGTACCTTCAACTTTCAGGTCTTTCCATGGAATCCCAATTTGTTTGCCTAGCCATTCTAATGTATGGCTATGAAGCTTGGAAGCTGATTCAGATGGAGGAAATTAAACTTCTTTTAACGGAGCGAAAAATACTACGAAAGATTTTGGGATGGGTTAGGAGGTTTAGGATGAACAGATAAATAGAGGAGATGGTAGTTCAGCCAAATATTATCATTGGTGAAGTTAAATTTCAGACTTCGCTAGCTCTGCCACTTTGAGAGAATGGGTGAGGATCGGGCAGTAAAGCGAGCGTACTTGAGATGGCTGAATGGCCGTAGACGGGTCGGGCGTCCAAGGTATCGCCGGAAGGACGGAGTGGAGAGAAATCTACAAGAACTCCTACATCAGCAGTGGAATGAAGTTGCGCAGGACGAAGAAGTGGCGACTTTTTTAGTATTTTTTTTTTTTATTCAAAAGATTCATTTTTGATCACTGCGCCCTCCTGGTTAGTTTTTTATGTAGCCATAGTCATTTGTGTTTTAAGTTAATTATATATCATTTTATAGATGACAGAAATCATAATTCTCTATCCCTGGATCAAACACCAATCATGCCCATTATTATTTTAATATAAATGGATAGTATTTTACCTTAATAATGTTAGAAGCCATTCGCTTCAAGAAGGCGCTGGTAAACAAGGCCGCGTCGTCGCCGCAGGACCTCTGCACTGTCTGCTCGGAGCACATCAGGTACTCTTGGAATGAACTGCAAACACAACTTATATTACAAACGGTTAAGGTCGAGAACATATCATAATCTCTCGAGGAAAAGCATCGGATACGCTCGATACCTAAGTCAACGTCTTCAAATAATATGTCAAACTCATGAAAACTATACCACCAGTTTTGTAGTAGTAGGCCTCTAACGTGAGAGTCCGCCTGGGGAAGTATCACATTTTTATATATTATATAAAAATGTGATATTCAACTGCCAAGCAGTAGTGTGTAAACATTTATGTGTTTCGGTTTGAAGGGCAATGTTTTCAGTGAAGTAGCTGGGCGATGAAACCTAAAAACGCAGTACAGTGACGCTCAAGATCTGCAGCCAACGTTCTGGGTGGCGCCGCAACTGTTATGGGCAGGCGAGCGGTCTGCTCGTCTAATCATTCAATATAAAAAGAAAACTATGTGTACTCGAATTAGGGAGCATGTTAAAAACACGAAGTTTACTTTCTACATAATTTAGAAAGCCAACTTCGAAGAAGGAAGGAATCTGAAGCAGATATCAGTTGAACAAGACTTCGGCTGGCTTAATCCACGAAGAGATGTATAGATGTATGACCTAAGAAATAAGCTAGAAGATGGGTTGATCATAGACATAGTTCATAGACAGCTTTCCAGTGAAACACTGGTCAAAGGAGTGCCGTGTAAAATTGCTTCAAGGAGCCTTTAATCCGCCGCGATGGATGTCTCAATTTCATAAGATGTGTGATGAATACATGTAGCAGTTTTTCTCTTGCTATCAAATCAATTTTGCTTTATTATATAGTTATAATTAACAGTGATCATCGATGATTCTACAGTGAATATAAAACCTAATCTTAAAGGTCTACGCCTGTTTAAATGCGAACTCCGTCGATGGACTTTCACTCACAGCTTTGATGTGAAAAAATAAACTTGTTTGAATGATTTATTTCTTTTGAGGATCCAGTTTCTCAAACAAGTTACACCTACTGGATTCGCTTTAATATTTGTGAAGGTAAATTTGTCCTTCCCAAAACACCAGCGGCAAACAG
This sequence comes from Alsophila aescularia, assembly GCA_946251855.1. NCBI lineage: Eukaryota > Metazoa > Arthropoda > Insecta > Lepidoptera > Geometridae > Alsophila > Alsophila aescularia. The sequence continues at coordinate 21,998,913 of OX276379.1, forward strand.
ATACTTACTTTGAGGCGATTTTTTTCCAAACAATTGTATTGTTCCAAATATAGCTTTTGATTTTCAAAGCACAAAGGACAGGGGTGTCAGAAAATATGTATATAGCTTACAAATAACCTTTGTTTCGAACAGGCAGATATATCTGGGCTTACCTCCTACAAGGTTACTATTCCATATTTATAGTAAAGCAATAAGTACGAAAAAGTCTGTACAAAAAAGATAATTTAAAAAAATGGTCTATGGTACTTAAAATAAGCTAATGAACAAGAATAACTATAACATTTTAAAAAAACGTGTCTCTCTGTATGATAGATAGGTAGATAAATAGATTAACTCTTTATTGGACACCATAAGTACTAAAAAGAAATTATATCTAAAAAATAAATTATAACAATGACTGTCACAAGGGGCGGTCTTATCGCTCAGAGCGATCTTTTCCTGACAACCAAATGTATGTTTTTTTTATATAGCTATTATTAGTTATAATTAACAAACATTTGTTTGCTCGCGCATCACGTAAAAACTACTGGACACTGGACAGATTGCGGTTTTCACTGTTGGATAGCATAGGGTTTGACTTAAAACTTGGTGCACTTGGTATCTCAATTTGATGAGTAAAAGCCAAGCAAACGATAAAAACTTTTTGACAGCTGAAGGAATTTTGATCAAATGTTGGTATTGATATTTTAGGTCTTGGAATAGTACATAGAGTACTTTTAACCTAGAGGAATGACTACGCGTGCGAAGTCGCGGGCACAGCTAGTCTACACATTTTAAATAGTACCGTGACAGGTTTACTGACTGGCTAGTTGGCAGACAACGCACTGCCTACCTAGAGATTTGAAAGGAGGAAACATTCCTTATGTATCTTAGAAGTGCTAAGATAGATAGATAGAAAGATAACTCATTATTGCACAAGAAATGAAATTGATGATACAATAATCAAGTTTTAACATAGAACAATCGGCGGCCTTATCACTAAGCAGCGGTTTCTTCCAGGCAACCGTAGGCTGAATAGAGACACATAGGCTGTTACAAAGGATGGTAGTGTGCAGAATTATAAAAAAATATACCTACATATATAATGAATAATACAAATTACATAAATATTTATTACCATATAATAATAAATACAAAATAATAATAATACACTTACTTATACACCTACTAGTAACATAAAATAATAATAAATATTATATTACATTCAACAGATTAACAACAAGTACAGATTCTTGACACGGTCTTTAAAAATGTGCAGTGATGTAGCTTTCCTAATAGAGACTGGTAAAGAATTCCAAAGCCGGACTGCTTGTGTTGTAAAAGACTTACTATAAAAAGAACTCACGTGTGCGGGAATTTTTAGTTGGATATTTTTTGATGACCTCAAATAATGGGTATTAGAGTAATGAAGAAATTCGAAACGTTCCTTAAGATAGCGCGGGGAATTAGGATTAAATAAAATACAGTAGAGAAGTGAGAGAATATGAGTATTCCGACGAAGTTGAATGGGGAGCCACTTGAGCTTAGTGCGAAAATAAGAAACGTGGTCATACTTACGCAAGCCAAATATGAACCTTATGCAGAAATTTTGAAGTCGCTCAAGCTTATTGAACTGCTCCTGAGTAAGATCAAGATAGCAGGCGTCAGCGTAGTCAAGAACAGGAAGAAGGCGAGATTGTGCTAGTGCAATTTTCGTGGCCGTGGGTAAAAAAAATCGGAGTCGCCGAAGCGAACCAGCTGAAGCAAACATTTTACGATTTACGGCTTCAAGTTGAGGCTTCCATGATAGATCCTGATACATTAAAATGCCAAGATTTTTTACCACACTACTATAAGGAATTGAGGTCCCATCAAAAACTACAGAAGGAGGACTCGCCCAGTCAATTTTTATTGCACAATTATGATTTGCGTTTTAGCTGGGTTCACTTTCAGACCAAATGTTGCACTCCACTGAGTTATGCGACGTAGGTCACCATTTATTGTTTCAATCGCATCATGTAGACTGCTTAGACTGAGAGTAAATCTGGAGATCATCTGCATACAGGTGGTAGGAAGAAGTAATATTTTGAGAAATTGAATTTATGAAAATCGCAAAAAGGAGAGGAGAGAGAACACCACCTTGTGGAACGCCGGCAGAAGTGTCGCACCATGAAGAAAAATTCTCTTCGAGTCGTACCCGCTGCCGTCTTCCATACAAATAACTATGGAACCAGTCTTGCACTTTTGGAGATATGTTAATAGAGCGTAATATACCTAGTAGAACGACAAAATCGATGGTATTAAAGGCGTTGCTAAAATCAAGCAGCGTTAACACAGTTAGCAGGCCATGTTCCATGCCAAGACGAATGTCATCAGTGACTTTAGCTAACGCTGTTGCTGTACTGTGTCCAGGACGGAAGCCAGATTGATAGGGATTTAGCAGATTGTTTATCGTAAGGAAAGAACTTAGCTGACCATGGACGAGACGTTCTAGAACTTTAGATAGGAATGGAAGGATGGAGATGGGACGATAATATGAGAAGGATTTTGGATTTACTATTTTAGGCAGAGGAATAATTTGTGCTTCCTTCCATGTGGAAGGAAAATTACTGTTTGAGATAGAGTAGTTAAGAATGTGACATAGGATGGGAAGGATAATATCAAGGATTGGAAATAACATATTTCGGCTAATACCATCATTACCAACAGCGTTAGAAAGGATTGATAATACTCTCTTCTTAACATCACAAGCAGTGAAAACTTTGAAAGAAAATGGAGGAAAGTCAGGATTTGGCATGTTTGAAAGAATTTGAAGTGTTTTGGGCTTGAAATTTGTATCAAAATTGGACGATGAAGAAAAATGATTGTTGATAGAATCTATGTCTAAATTGTTAGGAATAGAATATTGATATCATTCGGACGAGATTTATATTTTGACTTGTCAACTACCTTCCTATGCATCACTTTTTTAATGTCATCTGTAAGCCATGGAGCAGGGAGATGTTTTATTTTAATGGCGCGCAAAGGGTCATGGTTATCATAAAGAAACGTAATGGTCGAATTAAAAATAGAAATCTTGTCATCAATAGAAACAGCATTAGCTCCTCAACCTATCTATCCTTTCAGCATGATATGTGCCCAATCTATCCTTTCAGCATCCCTGCAGAGGTTCTCTGAATTAATAGCAATGAAATTGCGTTGCACAAGAATTGTGGGTTTTGCTTTAGGAGGTCGAATTTTATAAGATAGAAATAACAGATCATGATAAGAAAAAACATCAGCACGGACAATATCCATTGTCCGTGCTTGGCCACATGCATTGGAGAGGATATAATAAGTAAATCAAGAAGGGAAGGTATTAAATTAGGAAAGTTATGAGTTGCGTTCAAGGATAGAATATGCAAATTATATAAGCTAAGTATATTATGGAAGTTTTTTTAATCTCCATCTCTAATGTGACGAACGGATTTGGCAAAATTTGCACGCGGGTAAAGCTGCGGGGTACACTCAGCTAGTATAATTATAACAAGATGTATTTCAAAAAAGTATTTAAGAAAGATACATTATTCTAGAAGGATATAGTACTGAATTTATGTATGGTAAATTACAGAATGTTACATAAATATATTAGATACTAGCTTTCGCCCGCGACTACGTCCGCGCGAACTACAGTTTATCGCGAAAAAAATAATCCTATGTTCTTCTAGGATATTAAAAACGAATGCACAAGACCAACGCTCTTGATGTTTTTGACAGACTTGTTATTATTTCGTTTCCATGGCAACCGTTCCTTACAGCGAGTAATCAACATTTTCCAGTTTTCTTGTGGTAACTTACCATTTTCCGGGATAAAAAGTACCCTATGTTTTATTCCAAGGTTTAAGCTATCTGCATTCCAAATTTCATCAAAATCCATCCAGCCATTATCGCGTGAAACAAACAAACAAACAGACAACGTTTCACTTTTAAATATTGGCGTGGCCTTTCCGTAAGAAACGTATCCTATATTAGGTTCAGTATACCGCGCGCGCGCGGTTTCAGTTGCCACAGAGACCGCGGTGTATTGAGCTTTGAACAGTCACAGAATGGAGTTTTACTAATAGGTACACTACAATTGGTGAAATAGTACAAAGTTGCCATAATATATTTGTTGAATTAAGCTGTCTACGAAATAGGATTAACCTGCAGGCAAGTGCAGTGTTGCTATATCACCGATTTGTGCCAGCGATCCACAGGGGATTATTCGAGTGGACAGCAATACTGGCAGCACCGTTTGTAAGCACTCGCCGCCCGCCCTCCGCCAGATTTAACTGAATACTAGGTACAAGCTTGCGAAATAAAGCTTTTCAACCGGATTGAGCGTTCGGATTTACGGAATAATAAATTCATAAGCTGTTGTTGCAGGACTATTTTGAAGCTTGAGGTTCATTGAGTTGCTTAAGGTTTTAATTTATTTTAATTCAAGTAAGTAAATTTGTGCGGGCCAAGTGCACGGCAGTTGTTTGTTTGTCGTGTGAGGTAGTGCTGGCCTCTGGTGTCAGAGTTTGTCAGGCCGCCCGAGGGCCTCTGACATGGCTTAACGACTGCTATTAATCAATAACAGCCGGGACCGACAGCTTAACGTGCCCTCCGAAGCACGAAGTGATGGAAAATCGCACATTAATTAGAAAAGTCCTTGTTGCCTAGGACCGAACCCGATGTCGTTGGATTCTAAGTTTCATGATTGAATCAGGCTACCATCGTTCTAGTGGACGGCGTTAGAAGAGATGATAACAGTTGCGAGTGCTGCCACCACCAGTTTCTTTTGTTTCGTATGAAAGTTCGTACACAATAATTATTATGGTGTGCTGATAGTAATAAGTTATGATTTAATTAAAACTGATTTTTGATTGGTCCATCCAGACTCTCTCTCTCTCTCTCTCTCTCTCTCTCTCTCTCACTCACACACTCACTCACTCACTCACTCACTCACTCACCTCTTTCTCGCCGCCGGTAAAGGTCCACTGTTGAACATCAGTCTCCCCATAGAACGCCACTATGCAAGCCAATATGCAGAGTGGATTTTTGAGACGGGACAGCAGGTAAGGTACCTTCACCGTTATAGTTACAGGAAAACGTTCCGTTGAGACCATTCATAACTTTTTGAGATATTCTGAACAGCATTCTCAGATTTTGGAAAAAATGTACAGTCAGCAAAAAAAATGACACTTTAGACAAAAACTTTTTTTGATGCCAATCAATTCTGTTTCTTAAATGTCTTTAAGGAAGACTGAGGTTTGAGTACTAGAAATGTCAGAAACTGCGAAAAACTTTTTCCATACATTTCGTAGGAAATTACCCTAACCATATTAGCTAGAGGAAAACGTTCTTATGAGGCTGTCCTAAACTTTTGGAGATATTATGACCTGCATTCACAAATTTTGTTAAAAATGTTCAGTCATCGAGAAAATAGCCAATTTACACAAACATTTTGTATGAAATGAATAAAATAAAATTGTAACATCGTTCGAATACGAAAATACTTACGGCTGTTTACCTCAGTTGGTCCGATAGAGACTTGATCTTTATAAGAAACAAGATTGAATGGCATCAAAAAAGTTTTTGTATAAAGTGACCATTTTCTTGCTGACTGTACATTTTTTCCAAAATCTTTGAATGCAGTTCAGAATACCTTAAAAAGTTATGGATGTCCTCTTAGGAACGTTTTCCTGTAACTATAACGGTTAAGGTACCTTGCCCTTACCGTCCCGTCTCAAAAATCCATCCTGTATAAAAATGAAACGTTGTCTCTTTGTTTGTTTGTTTGGGGAGCTTTCATGCGATAACGGCTGGACGGATTATGATGAAATTTGGAATGGAGATAGCTTAGGCCGTCCGCATCGTTAAGCGGGCTCACGACAGAGCTCACTGTAAGCTGGTGATTTGTGAAAAAATAAGAACTGACTGACCAGCGTAACACTGGCCGCACGTTTTGCCCGCCGCAAGTGGACGCGGTTAGGTCAGCTTACGCTTTTCAATACCTATTTTTCTAGAAATCACCAGTTTACAGTGAGTTCTCCCGTTGCGGGTAACGGTGCGGTGGTACTTATACACTGGAATAAAAGATATGATACATTTTATCCCGGAAAATCTGTTAAAAATATCAAGAGCGTTGGTATACTATAATTTTGCATTGATTTTTACCCGACTACGGGAATGAGTTTAGCAGTCTATGTATATACTCGTATGTCTGTATGTATGTATGTATGTATGTATGTATGTATGTATGTATCTATTCATGTATGTGGATGTTCCACCATAGCGTCGACGTCATCTCTATTGGTTCGATTTTGACAAGCGAGGTGTCGATCGATTCGTATTCATTTATAGAGTGTCATAGGCTTTATTTATTTTTATTTTTTACCCGACTACGGCGAAGCAAAGTTAGGGTTATGTGTTCAAACTAAAAACTGGGTTCGATTTTAACAAGTCGATTCGTCTTCATCGCAAGAGTGTCATAGTCTATTTTTACGCGCAATTTTTTATTTATTTTTGGTACTTGGGTTTTAGTTTTTGAACTTATTAATATCCTAGAAGAACATAGAATGATTTTTTTCGCGATAAAATGTAGTCCGCGCTGTGTAAGTCGCGGGCGTAAGCTAGTACTCTATAGATGCATACACTTTACTTCGCGCCATTTTTCAGATTATTTCAAGGTCGAGCGCGAACTAATAATGACTTGGAAAGTATTCTCGTTTGTAAAAGTTACTGGAGCTTCAGCGGATCCGATTGGAAGGCTTATTAAAACTTCAAAAATATTTAATCCGTCTTTATTACGTAAAAGTCTGTGAGAAAAAGTTAACCCTTTGCATACTCTCTTCAAACTTTGAGATCGAGACTGCGTAGTACGTTCCTGGTTCCTACAGAACTGAAAAAAAAAACCCCTCTAAAAATATTATACCCGCTGGCAGGCATAGCTCCACCAGACGTGCGAAGAGTGGTAGCTCTTCACTAGAAAAAATGAAGCTGGAAACACCCGACATCCACTGTACCTATGACTACACCATGCCACAAGCCCGCTTAAAGAGCCGTAAAAGCTTTTTAAGAAATTCAAAAGCTTTAAAATATGATCCTGATAAGAGAAGATGCGAACTATGGCAAGCACAACACGCGGTCCCACCTGATATTATAACACCAGCAGAAGCCCTTCCACCAGAGCGTAATCCACAGTGGGCAATCTGGAAATCCCTTAATCGGCTTCGCGCCGGAGTTGGCCGCTGTCGAGAAAACATGCACCGATGGGGTTAAAGGATCGGGTGGAGTACAATTGTGGTGCTGCAGTTCAGTCAATGTTGCATCTTCTCTGTTGCCCCTTATGTCCAGCTCATTGTTCTAAACAAGACCTTAACTTGGCCACTGATCAAGCGGTGGAGGTTGCCAAGTTTTGGTCCAAAACCATTTAGTTGCCTATTTTATTCAGATATTGAAATGAAGTTCTCCGTCTTATATATTTTTATCTGTGGATGTTTGAGTCAGTTACATGTGTGCAACATTAAACTATTAAATCTCTTTTCTCAAAACTTTGTTTAGTTCTTCTTCTGTTCAAAAGAAGGTAGGTACATAAATAAAAACCGTAACATTTACTCATATTTTAAAAACCTTAACATGCTTTAATATGTTTTTGTTCCTACAGTAACAGAATAGATGTCAGCCCTAGCCTAGCCCTACTAGCTTGATTATGAAGCTAAAAAGTTAAAAATAATGAATATTTTAACCCATTTTCATATCCGCATACCGCGGGTATCGCGCAGTAGTTTTAATACGAGCACTGTCACGCTCGCATTTTTCGCTTAGTTTTTCCACGCTGGCAATGTTTTTGTTCATCTTTCCATTGTGACACTGCGTGGCCAGCGATGTATGAATCCTGTGATAGCAACGAATATTTTAACTAGGAATAGTGACCAGACACACTGCCCTTTATAGTGAAAATTTAATTTTGTATTCCGTTAGCGTTTTTGCCTTTTAGACGTCGAGAGCTATGAACTTTGTCTGCACCGAAATGCGGCGGCACATTAGTTCCTATGAATTCACTACACTTTTTCAGTAAACTTTTTACTGACCTCTATTTTTAGTACTGGACAGGCAGATGCCAAAATATGTTTACCCACTTTATTTTCCACTTGGTTTTCGTCTATTTAGGTGATATATGTGTTTTACATAGGTAATCAAATCGACCGAAACATACCTATACATATGTGTATAGTAAGTACATAATAAAGCGTGCTGTTTTTATAGTTCAATTGTTTTTATCAAGTTACGAGCTTAATTATTATTTTGCCACTAAATTGCAATGACTCAACTGCAATGACTTAATTGAATGAATAAGTAATTGCATGGACTTACTTATTCGAGTCGGACCTCAAAAAACATATTATTTAACTTGGGACACTTAATTTACGTATTGATGTATAAACAAAAAATATATAAAGCCAAAACAATCTGCCTAGATATGAGAAGTCCAGACATTGAACACAGTTATTCGCTTACATTCCAGTGAAAATAAAAATGTTTGATATTTTTACATTAGGGACAAAAATCTAATGTTCGTGTTAGGTACAGACTACAGTTATATATCGAAGTAATCGTAACTTAATTGCAATTTAGTGGCAAAAGAATAATTAAGCTCTTCACTTCATAAAAATAATATCTGGAACTAAAAAATTGTTAACACGCTTTGTTATGTTTTTTTTCTTTTTGTATCGGAATGATATATGCTGTTATTCTATGACTGACCTCTACAGCGTCCGGTGAGGGGCGCGAAAACGCTGCGCCGCAATGCCGAACGCAGAAGGCGCACGCCAAAGTTAAGTTGGCCACATGCTCAAGGGCACCCAGGGGATACGAACCTCGGCTTGGACAATTGCCATTGATTACGGGGGTCTGACTAAACACCCCTGGATCGCTAGTTTTAGTAGTGATCGAGGGGGCCCTGCTGAAATGGCTGGAGCCCTTTGAATTATTTACATAACTCGACACCGATTTGGAATACATCTTCAAGAAGAATCGGCAAGAAACTCGAAGGCGAATAAAAACGACTTTAATTACGGAACCTTCGAGGTCTGTGTCTAATGGTGTTGAAAAATGGAACACAACACATATCCAACAAATATCTTACAAAATAATAAAATTAGTACTTTGTGCATATCAGGTGCATATTTAATCTGTTTGCAGAGATGTGTCTATTCTATTTCGACAACATAATGCAATAAATTCTAATCCGATTTGTAAATCGCCTTCCGTCCACTTCATAAAGTATTCCGATCGCTGAATGGCGCACTAAATGCTTAAAGAACCTCTAAGTGGCTCACAAAAATAAATGTTTTCAGATTATAGCTGTAAAGAGCTGATAAAGAAGTCATTAACACGCCGACAGAGCGTTAAGTACGCCACTTAATCCGAGCCGAATCTTAATCAGAGTTTAATGACGAGGGGGGCGCACAAAAATGGTTTTGATTGGGAATATCAGCTGGCGTAGGGTGATTCGGATTTAGGGCTAGTTAATTTCGTATTGAGTTAACAGTAAAATTAAAATAGGTAGCCTGTATGAAAATAATTTACCAGGTAGGCTAAGTGCCTACATTGATTATTCGTTTTTTTAAGCAAAAAGCAACGAAGAGATTTTTAGATATCTGTAAAAAATGTGGGACATGTTTACACCTCTTTAGTTACTTTAAAATAAAAGGAACCTGTTTACAATATGACATGGCGTCAATACAAATCTTTCGATATATGAATATGAACACACAGATCTACGGTATTTCAATAATGACCGAAAAACCCCACAATTTCAAGACGCACCGAGCAATTTAGATGCAAATGTCTGTGGTCTGTGAGAAGTATTAATATCGACCGACATCACGCCTGAGATACCTCGGATGTGCGTCTGAGGTCCAATTAGCAAGGTCGTTCGATTTGTTGAATATTTTACTAACAAGGACTATTCAATATTCACGACTAGCGTCTCTTTGAAGTGACTATTCCTTGGGAAGTTCCAAGTTCGAGCGTCATTTGCAGAACTCAATTTGAGCGACGACACTCGTTATGCGTCGGGGATTTCGAGATGGACTCGGTGACTCTTTTTTAATTAAATTATCTATTCGGGTGTGATTAGTTTTGGACGCAAAATTAATTTGAGTGTGATTGAGCTGAGATTTAAACGAAATAAGAGATAGAATAATATTAAGGGGACGACTTACAGCGAATAGTACAGTAGTCGCAGCGGAAGTATGTGTCTCGGAAGTTGTCTGCTAGTCGCTGCGCAAACTGCTATTTTTCAGGCGCAATCCCAATGTTGAAGGTGAAGACAGCATTGTTTAACTGCCTCCCTCACTCGCTTACGTTTTTCGCATGTTCTATCTCGCTCTTACTTTATGCTGTTTTATCCCCACGCAGTACCTGCGCAATTGTTCACAGAGCCTAACTTCACAAACATATAGATTAGCTGCGACTACTGTACGGGAACAAGGAGGAGAGTTTCGACATATTCCACGGCAGGATTCACTGCACAGCTTTGGACGTCTGAAGTGCATTTAAAAATCGGATTATAATTCGCGCCTGGAGTTCAATGCACACTTTTCACAATTCAATTATTTTAGAATTACTATGGATCTACTTATTTATTTCCGTTATTTCAATAGTTATAATTGACAATGAAATATCAGCCATAAACAAAATGGGCTCATTTAGAGGGCAATTTTTAATGGGTTAATTTCTAAACTATTTGGGATTATATATTTTTTGCGTGTGAATTGGGTTTTAAGGGCGGGCTTAAACTTTTCTATTAGTTTAACGTCAGGATTCTTTTGTTTGCACGCGTTTAATAAAATTGATTTTGAAATCACATTCCGCCGATTAACTTCAGCTGTAGCTTCTTGAGTAACGGGATTACTGTGGCCAAAGTAATTAACTTAACATCTTCAGAGTGCGCCGCTCCGTTGCTAATAAACTTTGCCAGCATGTTAATTGAATGAAGATTTATATTTACGTGTACAAAAGTTGTAAAATTTGAGATATTGCTTCATTACAGGGAGGGCTTATTAAAGTGCTTACATTTAATTTAGCGCCCTTACCCGGCGGGGTTTTACCAATATGACGATGTGGTGTATGGTGAAATTTTTATCTACAATAGATTTAGCTTGGCTTGAGGTTCAAACAGACCAACTCACAGGCCATCCGTCTTTCTATACCTATCTACTTATAATAAAGCAGTTAGTACCGAAAAGTGAGAACAACGTAGATTAAAAAAAGGGGACTTAACATAAGCTACTGAACAAGAACGTAAGATTTTGTGAAATCGTGTCTGTCAGTCTGTTCGCACATCACGTAAACACTACTGGACAGTTTGAGATGCGTTTTTACGTGATGCGCGAACAAACATACAGACAAACAAACAGACAGAAACGATTTAAAAAAATGTTATATTCTTGTTTAGTAGCTTAATTTAAGTATCCTAGACATTTTTTTTTAAATTATCTTATTTTTACACACTATTTTGTACCTATTGCTTTATTATAAGTATAGATATTTCCATCTCGGACCAAACCATTGACCGCCAGGGCTCAGAAGAAGGGGAAGTAATTTTATGATAGGCCGAGATGGGAACAACTCTTCCCAATATTATGATAATTTATGCCAAAGTAAAGATTGGCGTAAATTAATTGATTGGTTGTGAATGGCGGACGTAAACGAGTTCTCGGACATGTTTACTCCGTGTGCACATGTGAAATGTCACTAATGTTTTTTGTATGTTTGTTATCGTAACATTCTACGTTGTTATAATTAAATGTAAGTATATACATAAGAAAGTTTGTGGTTCGATGCCAGGTTTTTTCGTCGTGTGTCTGGGTTTTTTGCGGCCAGTGTTTGTGATATTAATGGTTTACACAAAATAAATAATAGTACTAAGTACCACAGAACTACAAACGTCAAGACGATAGTTTTAATCAGTGCGCGTTGCCAGTGATGACATACAGCACTCAGACGTGGTCGCTAACTATTGGTCTCATACACAAGCTAAAAGTCGCGCATCGTGCATTGGAGAGAGCTATGCTCGGTGTTTCATTACGTGATAGAATGTGAAACCAGGAAATCAGTAGAAGAACTAAGGTTACCGACATAGCTCTCAGAGTTTGCAAGTTGAAGTGGCAATGAGCAGACCATATATAGTTCGCAGAACCGTCAACAGCTGGGGAATAAAGGTTCTCGAATGGCAGCAACGAACAATCAAGCGAAGTGTAGCTCCCTACACTTCGCTTGCTGTAGGGAGACCCCCCACACGGTGGACCGAAGCGAAGCGAGCCGCCATCCCTCGAAGCGGACTGAAGGTGGACTGAAGGACTGAAGGGAAGCGAGTGACTAAATTTTACACCTCATTTTTTTTCTTAATTTTACCCGTGCGAAGCCGGGGCTGGTCGCTAGTATACCTATATCTAGTACCTATTCCTCTAGATTTTTCTAAAAGCCTGAATTCAATAAATGTAGGTTTTTAAACCTTGCATACGATACGTTACGAATATTAGGTATCCCAGTCACGATTCCCAGAATCAAAACAAACCGCGCACTCAAGCAGATAGGATTTAAAGCACATAATAAATAATAGCTGAAGCAAATAGGTACTTTAATGGTCAATATCTAATATAAACACAATTTGATATCCTATCAAGATACTAATTTACGTACCTTAGTAGGTTTCATGAGATATCACATGACAGTTTTCTAGGACAAAATAATTAGGTTCAAATTCCGTTTGAGCAATGAGTGGAAGGACCTTTAAGTACTCTTGGATTTAATTGGTTTTTCTTTATCACAAAGTCTTAAATGGAAAACAAAATTAAGAATTTTTAAGTTAAAAACATAATGTGAAATCAAATAGACTTAACGAGTGTCTTTTTAACACCCGAACGCTAAAAGAGAGGGGTGTTAAAAGTTTAGGGTGTGTATGTGTCTTTCTGTGGCATCGGAGCTTCCAAACGAGTGGATCGATTTTGATGCTGTATTTTCTGTTTGAAAGCTGATGTGATCGAGATGGTTCTTAGATATATTAGGGAGAGGGGTCGGGGATTATATATAACTAGCTGTACGCGCAGCTTCGCACGCGTGGTTATTTATCTAACTTAAAATAACTCTATGTGCTATTCCAGGAACTAAAATACCAATATACCAACATTTGATAAAAATTCTTTCAGCCGTCAATTTTTTTTATCGATTTTTTAATCATTAGATTTTAATCAGTTCTCAAGTCAAACCCTAAGCTATTCTACAGTGAAAACCGCATAGCAATCGGTCCAGTAGTTTTTACGTAATACGCGAAAAAACATACAGACAAACAAACTAACAAACAGACAAACACGATTTTTCAAAATGTTCTATTCATGTAGCTTATTTTAAGCATCCTAGACCATTTTTTGTTATTTATCTTCATTGTACAGACTTTTTCGTTCTTATCGCTTTATTATACGTATAGATAGATTGTAATGTATGCTTGTTGTTTATTATACTTGTCCACTGCTGGACGTAGGCCTCTCGTAATGCACGCCACTGAGCTCGGTCTTCAGCTCTCCTCATCCATTCTCTCCCAGCCGCTTTTCGCAGGTGGTCACTCCAGCTGGCCACAGGGAGTCCAACGTTAACAAAACGTTATCTTTACGTGGTCTTTATGCATAGTAGTTATTTAAAAAAACTTTATAGAAAAGTAAAAGAGTATGAAAAACTTACCAACAAACAGTTCTCAGGTACTCTTCATGAATATTGACGTTATTTGACTGATCAGTCTGGTACTGATCGCTCTGCTGATGGTTGCTCAACTGGGTCAGAGTCACTTCGTACTTCCTGCTACAGGTCTCGTACTCGGACCTCACATTCTTCACACAGTCCGCGTGCTTCAAGTATTCATCCTGGTACTTCCCTCTAGAGCACAGATCCTGGACCACATCGATGATACCAGCGTATATCCTCCTGAACACCACCTGTTCGTGCTTCTCCATGCACACGTTCGTGTAATTCTCTATGCATTTTATCCCGGAACGGAGTTCACTGCAACAAAGTGAGCGTAATGAGCAATTTTTGCATTTATCTCTGAAATGCTGAAATGAAATTGCGAAGATAACGACTTGCTGAAACTGCCGAGTTAATCTGCGCCGAGTTTGAAACCCAAATGCGTTCAAGTTTTTCATGATTTCGTTAAACTTTATTTACCATTATGTAGGGTTCCGTCGTCAAACAAGGAACCCTTATAGTTTCGTCAAGTCCCTCTGTCCGTCCGTCTGTATGTCACAGCCATTTTATTCAAAAACGATTAACACAAAAAAGTTGAAATTAGCCACATGTATAGATATTTATAACGGCTACCTTTTTTTTATAGGTGTATAAAAAAGTTTTCATTTTTATCTTTGTGGTTCCTATCCATACCAATATATAAAAGTGAAACGTTGTCTGTTTGTTTATTTGTTTGTTTCGGGAGCTTTCACGCGATAACAGCTGAATGGATTTTGATGAAATTTAGAATGGATATACCCTGGAATAAAACATAGGATACTTTTTATCCCGGAAAATTGTAAGATTCCACAGGAAAACTGGAAAATGTTAATTACTTACTGTAAGGAATGGTTGCCATTACAGAATGGTCTGTGGTTGCCATGGAAACGAAATAACAAGTCTGTCAAAAACATTGGTGCTATACCTACTTTTGCATAGGTTTTTAATATACTAGAAGAACATAGGATGCTTTTTTTCGCGATAAACAGTAGGCAGCGCTGACGAAGTCGCGCGCGGGAAAACTAGTAAAACATGATATACGAAAAATAAAATAAAAATGTGTACCCCATCGAGTGATTAGCATTTTTAAATTAAAATGAAGTTTCTTTGACAGTTATTTTCTATTTGGCTCCGTTTAATAAATATTTGGCTGTTACGTGACCTTATTTTTTTCAACGGTTTTATTTAGCTTGACCAGTTTGTTTTTTATTTGTTTATTTATTTCTTTGTTTAGGTCAAATTTAGTAAATTAAATTTTACCTTCTTCCTGTTTACCGATTGATTTGAAATTTGGTACACGCCTATAGTTCTGATAACAATACAATTATGTATATTCAGTATCATTGTAAATTCAAGATGGCGGCCGCCACAAAATGGCGGATTACACATTTTTATTCAAATCCCTCTATATGGGTATCAAATGAAAGGGCTTTACAAGTAGAACACAGTACATTTTTTAAAATAACAAAATAAAGACTTAAGACAAGTTAATCTTTTTTTTTATGTGCTATAAACTAAAAATAAAAAAAAATTATTTATTTACTAGTTTACGAAATATCCGACCATAACGTATTTTACTAGTTTACGAAATATACCGACCATAACGTATTTTACTAGTTTACGAAATATACCGACCATAACGTATTTTATTAGTTTACGAAATATACCGAAAATAACGTATTTTACTAGTTTACGAAATATACCGACCATAACGGTTTTTTTCTAGTTTACGAAATATACCGACCATAACGTATTTGAACATATTCCTTAGTGAGAGTAATAATCCAACCATACAATCAACTTTGTTGGCTTATCACGTAAAAACTACTGGACCGATTGTTATGCGGTTTTCACAGTTGTGTAGCTTAGGATCCTGGCTAAGCAACCCAAAAAAAACGTGTCACGCATTTGGCCGGTTTTACTTTAAAATTTATTTTGTCCCTATTTATGATAGGAAGGAGACGACTGACGTTACAGAATGTCTGCAGCAAGCTTATTAACCCGGCAACGCGAAAAGATAGGGGTGTTTTAAGTTTAGAGTGTGTATCTCCCAATCGAATGGACCGATTTTGATGCGGTTTTTCTGTTTGAAAGCTGATGTGATCGAGATGGTTCTTAGTATAGGTAATGGAGGGTCAGGGGTTATGTAAATTTTTAATTTGTGCATGTTTGAGCATAAGACCACTGGATTTAAAGGCAGCTTCAAATATAGCGCATCTAAAATTTGGAACAATGTACCACCTCCTATGAGAAAAAAAATAAGTTCAGCTCTATTTAAATGTAAATACAAGGTTTTTCTTTTGAACCGTTCCAAAAAGCAGTTTGAAACAACCTTTAAAACAAAATAACAAAACACACACGCACACACCCTTTTTCCATCAAATTACACACTTATACACTTACACACCAACCCCCATCCCCTTACACTCATCTCCCGCATATTGTAGTCAATGGTGAAACTTTTTGAATCACAGAGTATACGGCCTTTAATAAATTTATTTTGTAATGTCCATCATATGTGCTGTTTTGCAATTATGTTTTTTTTTTAGTACAAAATAATAAATGGATATTTATTATTTTTTGATTACTGCTCGCTTAACACTTTATTTTCGCTTGACTAACACGAGAGTTCAAGCAACGGGGTATGCTGAAAACCAGCCCTGCTTAGACTCTTAGTCTGCGCAGTACAGTGCTGAGCATACCCTAATTGCCAAACAAGCTCAATATTGTAAAAAAACATCAGATGAGCATGCTAACATGACGCGCGGCTCGGTAAATTTAATGTTACTAATTGTCGCGAGTCATGTTATCGTGTAATATCATATATTTTTAATTGTGTTGATTGTTTTTGTTTGTTTGCAATAAATACATTTTAATTATTGTTATTATTATTATGTTCGTTCATAGTTGATTCACAGTCGGTGTGGTAGCGGATTTTGCCACCAGTGTACTACTAGCAACTTAGCGTCAGATGCTTATCATATGAGGTTTTTCTTTGTTAATCAGTCATATTTTCCGACTTAAAATCAGATTATAAGGTTAAGAAAAAGTCGTTTATTTATGGTGAATACAATATGACCTGTGTGTGAGGTTCCATGCTGTATTTAACTAACACACAGGCATGGTCCTCAGATTATTGCATAGACTTTACTCAAAGACATAGACTATGTATCAAAATAAAGGTGCAATAAAAATACTATTAATCTATATACCTAGGTACATATATGTTATCTAATGGCCGGTTACTATATCATAAAACGAATCGTGTTCGCTTACTGTCCGTTAGCTTTTGACATAAACGCCATACTAAAACGCCAAACAGCAACGAGACGTTGCAGATACGACTCGTTTCCTTTTTATAGGAATGAGTTATAAAATAACAACGTTTTGGCTAACGAGCAATAGGTACCTAAATCTATTTTAGTCACATCATTCTCACAATAATTCATAAACTAGTCATTTCTCATTTGTAATAGTATGCGACTAGAATAGACCGCACTTGGAAGGTGACGCTTGATGACGTCAACTCTGTTTTTGTTTACTATGTTTTAATAATAATACCGAATTGACATCTGGATCATAGCCAAATCCTGATTTCAAATAACCATCTAGTTCTATTCTATATTTATGGGTAATGCGTATAGTATCTATCTGCTATCTATTACTCATAATAAAGCAATAAGGACGAAAAAGTCTGTACAAAGAAGACATTTAAAAAAAAAATGGTCAAGAGTACTTAAAATAATCTATCTATATCTATACTTATAATAAAGAAGCAATAAGGACGAAAAAGTCTGTACATTGAAGATAATTTAAAAAAATGGTCTATCGAATTTAAAAATAACAAGAATATAACATTTTCAAAAATCATGTATCATGTATGTTTGTTCGCGCATCACGTAAAAACTACTGGACTGATTGCGATGCGGTTTTCACTGTTGGATAGCTTGTTGGATAGATAGTTGGGTTTGACTTAAACTCAATACGATTAGTAGATGCCGAGCAATCGATAAAAAGCTTTATGACGGCTGAAGGAATTTTGATCAAATGTTGGAATATTGGTAATACCTTGGGATAGCACATAGAGTACTTTTAACGTAGATAAAAGTCCACGCGTTCAGAGCTAGTGTAGTAGGTATAATGTATTTTATTGGTTCTTTTGGTCCTGGAATAACACGTGTGGGTCTCTATATGAATGACCACGCGGGCAAAGCCGCGTGCGAAGCCGCGGTCAGAGCTAGTGTAGTAGGTATAATGTATTTTATTGGTTCTTTTGGTCCTGGAATAACACGTGTGGGTCTCTATATGAATGACCACGCGGGCAAAGCCGCGTGCGAAGCCGCGGTCAGAGCTAGTGTAGTAGGTATAATGTATTTTATTGGTTCTTTTGGTCCTGGAATAACACGTGTGGGTCTTTAAATGAATGACCACGCGGACGAAGCCGCGGGCACAGCTATTAGAGTAATTATTACACAATGTTAGCGCTTTAACTGTTAATGCGCTAACATAACCAACAGTTAACCAAGCAGGGATACTACACTTTCAATTTTATTTTTTCTCACATACATAATTATATTGAAAGAGTCGTTAAGGGCAAGTTTGGCAAATGTGTTTACAAATGACATTTAAAAAAATGCGTGAATTAATATTAACGGAAATTATAGGTATTTATTTTATTTCCCACTGGAAGACAAATCAAAGCATAAAAACGGTACAGATACCCTCTTTTTACCCGACAACGGCGAAGCAAAGGGTTATTTGTTTAAACTAAAAACTTGGTCCGATTTTGACAAACGAGGTGTCAATCGAGTCGTCTTCATTTATAAAGTGTAATAAGCTATTGTTTTACCCGACTACGGCGAAGCAAAGGAAGAGTTGTATGTCCAACTAAATACTTGATCTGATTTTGACAAACGATTGTCTTCATCGCAAGAGTTTCATAGGCTATTTTTTACCCGACCATAGTCGGGTTTTAGTTTATGAACTTCCGTCTTGTCTATATCTATACTTATAATAAAGCAATAGGAACGAAATAGTCTGTACAAAGAAGATAATTACAAAAAAATGGTCTAGTGAACTTGACATAAGCTACTGAACAAGGATATAATTTTTTTCAAATTGTGTCTGTCTGTTTGTTTGTTAGTTTGTCTGTAAGTTTGTTCGCGCATCACGTAAAATCTACTGGACAGATTGCGATGTGGTTTTCACTTTAGATAGCTTAGGGTTTGACTTAAAAACTGGGGTACTTGGTATCTCAATGCGATAAGTAGAAGCCGAGCAATCGATAAAAATATTTTTGACGGCCGAAGTAAATTTGTTTTTTTTAGGTCCTGGAATAGCACAAAGAGTACTTTTAACCTACGGAAATGACCACGCACGTGAAGTTACAAAAATCAAATCAAATAGTAAAAGTCCGTTCATTGTGATAAGTTTGCGCCGAAATAATAATCCAAAATAAGTAGGAATACAACTATTCACGAACTCATTATCCCGTTAAGTCTAATCAGCCTTCTATCTATCATCCCTCGCGGCAACCCTGGCAGTAAAGTGGCTCATTGGCTATTCAGCCAATACTCGGCCGCGCTATGAACTGCGAGCGAAGTCGCTCAGTCGGACAACTAGTTTCAAATTGCTATTTACCGCAAACAAGAGCACTAAATTAAGATGAGCTAGCTGCGTGCGCCGCGATTACTGAACTACGAGCGGCGAGCAACTTGCTCCTTGTCTTTAGGACTGGGAGCTAGTGACTGTCCTTTATGTATTTAAAGCTGCTTTCCAGAAATACGTTATGGATATTTAAACTTACTGTCATATATTTTAAAAGCTTGTATTTAACTTCACTCGTATGTATCGATGTATCTATGTATTTTGTCTGTCCTGGAATCTTGCAATTCAAATTTATATATCCGGCTGAAACTTTCATGGTAGCTCACAAACCGATGACAAAGGAATAAAAAAAGAAAAAATAACTTAGAAACCTTAAAAATGAAAAGGCAACAAATAAAACCAGAAAAAATAATAATAACTAAATAAGGTCTTAAGAACGTAAAAAGTTACAAAGCAACAACAAAATATGTGAAAAAACCGTAAAAGCTATTTTTTTTAATTATATTTATGTATGCTTATAATAAAGCAGTGAAGGGG
Organism: Alsophila aescularia; assembly: GCA_946251855.1. NCBI lineage: Eukaryota > Metazoa > Arthropoda > Insecta > Lepidoptera > Geometridae > Alsophila > Alsophila aescularia. Next base: position 22,018,827 of record OX276379.1, read on the forward strand.
AACAATGGTAGCCTAACGGTTCAATAGTCCAACGATACCGCGTTCGGTCCTAGGCTCCGCCACCAATGACTTTTCATGTTTTGTGCGGGTTTTCTTCGCTCCGTGTTCGGAAGGCACGTTAAGCTGTCGGTCCCGGCTATTAGCAGTCGTTAAGCCATGTAAGAGACCCTCGGGCCAGAGGCCTGCACTACCTCTTAAAACAAACAAACAAACATAAATCAGTAAATAAAAAAAAAGTCTGTGCAAAGTAGATAATTTAAAAAAAACTCTTGGGGACTTAAAATATGCTACTGAACAAGAATATAAAAAAAAAAATAGTGTCTCTCTATCTGTTTGTCTGTTTGTTTGTTAACGCATCACGTAAAAATACTCAACCGATTGTGATGCGTTTTTCACTTATGGATAGCTTAGGGTTTGACTTAAAAACTGGTGTAATTGGTATAGATGCCTAGCAATAGATAAAAACTATTTGATGCATGACGAAATTTGGAATATTTGTCCTGGAATAACATATAGGATACTTTTGTAGGCAAACCCGCGGGCACGGCTAGGAGCATATTTTATATAGTAAGAAGGTATAAAAAACAGAGTTTGATGAGCAAGATAAGCTCACGTTACTTATACAGTTTCTACGAGTACATTATATGCGAACTCTCACCTTTTGCTCCATCATCAGGGCATTGATGTAATGTTTCATCTGATAAAGACTTCTACAAAATTTGCAAGTGCAAGCCACAAGGTCATTCGGAGATGTATTGACTCGCAAGATAAATAAATTTAAAACACAAAAACATAATACTAAACAAGTTTATCTGGTAGCTGGCAAAATCCGTACCAATATATAAAAGTGAAACGTTGTCTGTTTGTTTGTTTGTTTGGGGGAGCTTTGAAGCAATAACGGCTGGACGGATTTTGAGGAAATTTAGAATGGAGATAGCTTATATCCTGTAATAAAATATAGGATACTTATTATCCCGAAAAAATTGAAGTTTCCACGGGAAAACTGGAAAATTTTGATTACTCACTGTAAGGAACGGTTGCCATCAAAGAATGATCTGTGATTGCCATGGAAAAAAATAACAAGTCTGGCAAAAAACATCGTTGTGGCACACCAACTTTTGCATTGGTTTTTAATATCCTAGACGAAAATAGGATGCTTTTTGTCGCGATAAACAGTAGTCCGCGCGTATGAAGTCGCATGCGGGAAAGCTAGTCGATGTATAAATACTTATAAGATATTGATACTATTGCTATATACCTAAATTTGTATTTGACTGTAATCTTTTTATCATTTACTGTGTAAATAAATAAATAATTAATAACCTACCTGCAGATAACAAAAGAGTGATGAACACCACTTCATCCCCAAAACTACTCGGGTACTTACTTCAAAGAACTAGAGTTATAGCAGGTACTTATAGCAACTGGGAGCTTGCAGTCAAAAACCTCCAAAGCCGGCATCGTTGGATCCTAAGACGCACTAGTACCTACTCATATACCACTAGGCTACCATCTCTCTTCGAAACTATTAACAAAAGCTAATCTATTAGAATTGTCACGTGACGGAAATGGTATAATTATATTAAATTTATACAATTTCTTATGCTTTTGCAAATTCTATAATATAATCACATCCACAAACACATGCAACAATTTACAAAAAAAAACAAAGATAATCTATAGCGCCCTTGTCCATACAAAAAAAAACAATACTATCGGATTTCAAATATTTTTTTGCATAAATTATTCTATTCAAGCGATTGACACTAATAACAAAAGATTTCACCACAATTTAGGGGGTCCGAAAGTGCTTTCCCCAAAACACCAATTTTATCAAAAATTGTACCACTTACGACTATTGCTAATGAATCTCTCTTTCTTTCCCCGAATCCGGGATAAAGAAAGAGATAGCAATACATTTACTAAATACCTGCTTTGCGAAGATCTCGTAAGCGACTATCATCATAAAACAGCGTAGATTTCTCTCACGCTGGCTCTCTGTACTCATTGCTATCAAAACTTGAGCCACTTTTCCTAAAGTTCCGGTAGGTTCGTAAACAAGAAAGCGTAGATGGCTGCACCAAGACAGCTGAAGTGAAAAATACTCGAGAACCGCCGCGCCATTTTACCCGGAAACGCTAATTTAATTAGCATGTAAAACCCTTTAGAAACCAATAAATTTTCAATTAAAAAGGCATCGAACGTTCTTGAAACGGATAAAAAATAACTTGAGCGCCTTGAGCAGCCTTTTATAAGAGCTAAAGGCAAAGGAGGCCGCTTAAATGTTGATGTAAACATTAAATTTATTTGAACAATGGCGCTCCAGTAATTTTAATACATAAATTATGCGGTAATTTATCATCGAAGTATGAAAGTGCGGCGAAATTACGTCCGTGATGGTTTTGGTTTTGTAAAGGGTTCCGACTTTAACGAAAGTCTTAGATTGTAGACGGTAGTGATTTATTTGGAGATTATTAACTCCATATTGACTTATCCTTCGCGTTCCACGAATGACGATCGGCTCATAGATTAATTGTTTTCCAATTGTTTCCAAAATTAGTAGAACTTGGTAAATGAAGAATATGCCCAAGAAGTAATGGATAGTAGAAAATGGTACTGCTAATGCCTGGCTTTTGTATCTACTATTCCTTTTCGATACAGTCACATACAGTCGACTAAACTACAATATCTCTATATATATATATATATATATATATATATATATATATATTTATAACTACAGAACCAATTGCAATACGGTTTTCATTGTTGGAAATCTTAGGTTTTGACTTAAAAACTGGTGTACTTAGTTTCTAAATCCGCTGATGAGAAGCTGAGCAATCGACAGAAAACTGTTTGACGGCTGAACAAATGTTGATGAAAATATATAGTTTATTGTACTTTTGGTCTTGGTACACACTTAAGATACTTTTAATCCAGAGAAACGATCAGGCGGGCAAAACGCGGGCACAGATAGTAGCTACATAAAAGCTTGCAATTACTGAGCCCACAATTTTTGGTCTAACCATCTTAGAAAAAAGTCTGTCAAACAATAAAAAAACCTCATCAAAATCGTACTACCAGGAGGCGAAGGACAAACGCACAATCATACAAAGTCCATGTCAAACGCAAAACACCCCTAGTTTTTTCAGTCGCGGTTTTAAACGGCACGCGTAAGCGAGTTCGTATCATTTCTCAGAACAAGAACTGAAGTAGATCTCAACTTCTCACGTTCTTGCGATGTAGTGTCATTTTTCTCCTTAGCAAGTTAATTATTTTTGATCTGCTAATTAAGCTGTTAGGACACTCAACTATTGCTCAGATAGGGATATCCTTGATACGAAGTACTAACATAAATCACCTAATAATGAGTCATCGCAAAATCCCACTATAAACAAACAAATAACAATAAAAAAACGAATACGTCTTAGTGGACTAAAAAGTCACAAACAAGAATATTCAAACGTTTTAGTTTTATTTTTAATATTATTATTTCTCATCTTTATGTCCTCTAGAGGGCGCTATATTCAATTTAATATAACGTCACGTAGCCTATAACCAGCGGACGATGAAGACGCTTCCAAAGATACCTCATTTGTCAAATTATGATGAGTAGTTTAGAAGCTATGAGAGAACAGCTGAACATACTTGAACGTGAACCGCCCCTCACTGCTACCATTGCTGAAACCAGACTGGCTCACGCTGCTGGAGAGAAAGCGAATTTGTTTGATTCTCTTTTTGCAGAATCTTCGCATCTAGACGCTACCGGAAGTAAGATACCTTCCTGCCTTCCTCATTGCGGGGTTTTTATGCCCAATATACGCATTCGCCAGAAGGAGGTTCTCAGAGCGCTTTGAGCCCTAGATGTAAACAAGGCCACTGGTCCTGATGGCATTCCAGCGATTGTGTTGAAAATCTGTGCGCCCGAATTGTCTCCCATCTTAACGCGTTTGTACCGCATCTCTCTTCACTCAGGTAAAGTTCCGAAGAGCTGGAAGCTTGCCAATGTACAACCACTACCTAAAAAGGGTAGTCGTGCTGATCCGGCCAAATATCGTCCCATCTCGGTAACCTCCTTACTAAGTGTATCGAGCGTGTCATAAACGTTAGGCTATTAGCATACCTTGTGGACAATGATCTCCTCAGTGACCGGCAATACGGATTTTGCCGAAACCAGTCTACTGGGGATCTTCTTGCTTATGCCACTCACGTACTAAACAAGCCATCGAGATGCATGGTGAGGCGCTTGCCGTCTCCCTTTATATAACTAAGGCTTTTGATCGGGTCTGACACGATGGTCTTTTAAACAAGCTTCCCTCATATGGATTACCTGTTGGCTTATGCAATTATTAAAATATATAGCTGTTTTTTTTAAGGGAACGATCTATTCGAGTAGTCCTAGAGGGCTGCTCGTCTGATCAAATGGCCATCAATGCTGGTGTACCTCAGGAATTGGGTCTCTCGGCTACACTGTTTTTACTGCACATTAATGACCTTTTGAAGCCCGATACCTTTGGGTATGCAGATGACAGTACTGTGGTTGCGACGCTGTCTAGCTTCAGAGGGAGGCTATGGTGGACCGTTTGAATTTAGCCTAAGAAGCCGTGTCCGATTGGGGCGATGCTAACCTGGTTAATTTTAATGCCACTAAAACGCAGGCGTGTTTGTTCTCTGCTAAAAAGAGTCCTCTTAACCAATCTTTGTCTTTCCGTAGTGTAACAATACCACTAGGTGACCATCTGGAGCTTTTGGATGTCGAACTCACATCGAACCTGAATTTTGGATCTTACATTGAATTCATAGCCAAGGTAAGCTGCAAAGAAACTTGGTATTTTGTCTAAGGTTAGGCGGTATTTCACGCCGGGACAGGTTTTGAATCTTTATCAAGCACAGGTCCGATCTTGTATGGAGTGCTGCTGCCACCTCTGGGACGGTTCTGCCAAGTATCAGCTCGAGGCTTTGGATTCAATTGAGAAACGTGCTATGAGGCTCATTGGAGATGACACTCTGGTAAAGAGTAAGCTTCAAAGTCTGGCGCATCGACGTGAGGTCGCAAGCCTGTCGGTATTCTAAAGAATGCACTATGGAGAGTGTGCACAAGAACTGCACAATCTGATTCCCCCATCACCTTTACCTTACGACTAGACAAACGGCATGTCACCATCCTTTTATGGTTGAAATACCTCGCACAAGAACGAAGCGTTACGCTTCTTTATTTATTATAAGAACTTCTAAGGAGTGGAATGCCCTGCCCTCGTTTCCGGTAAAATATAACCTTGGTGTGTTCAAGTGAAGAGTGAATAGGTATCTACTAGGCAAGCGTGCCTTCGACCACATCATCGCTTTCCACCAGGTGAAATCGTAGTCAAACGATTGCTTAGAAAGAAATAAAAAAAAACACATACATACATACATACATACCGGTTATAATCATAACCCTCCTTTTTGCTTCGCCGTAGTCGGGTAATTGAAAATACACGTAACTTCATGGCGTGAGTTGCATAAGCGGCGCATGCATAGTAAATACTGGAGCATAATTTATTGTGAGTTGACCTTATGACCTTATGACACACATGACTATAGATGTTTTGTGACATTTTTCCAAGCATTTGACTGTGATCTCTCTTCTCTAGATGTCAGATGACATGCTTGCAAGCGTACCACGTCCTATTTCCTTTAAAACCCTTTTAACTTTTGTAAATACTCCACTTGTAAATATTCTCTTCAAATATATAAGTTCTCATAAAATTAAGTTATAAATCTATACTTATAATAAAACTGTAACGGGTCAAATTCTGTACATTGAAGATATTTTGAATTTTTTTTTGGACCTTACTCTATATTCGATACTGAAGCCAAAACTGTATTTTTTTTCATTTTTGTCTGTCTGTCTGTCTGTCTGTATCTTGGCTAGGCATCACGCCGAAACAACTGAATGAATTTAAATGAAACTTGGTATGATTTGAGTTCATACTACGAGGTAGGACATAGGCTACTTTTCATCCCGAAAAATGAAAGGGTTCCCGCAGGATTGGGGTTGAAAGTTATTTCAAAAAACACTTACTACTCTGAAACTACTAGACGGATTTTGATGGAACTTGGCACAGTCATAGTTTATATGATGGGTTAAAATTGAGGATACATTTTATCCCGAAAAAATAAATAGTTCCTGCAAGATAATGTCCCAAATTCTGTAAATTAAAGATATTTTGTTTTTTTTTTTGGGTTGTTCTATATTTAATACTAAAGCCAAAACTGTATTTTTTTAATTTTTGTCTTTCTGTCTATCCGTCCGTCTGTCTGTCTGCACCTTGGAAGTGCATCACGCCGAAACTACTGAATAAATTTAAATGAAACTTGGTACGATTTGAGTTCATACTACGAGGTAGGACATAGGCTACTTTTCATCCCGAAAAATGAAAGGGTTCCCGCAGGATTGGGGTTGAAAGTTATTTCGAAAAACACTTACCACTCTGAAACTACTAGACGGATTTTGATGCAACTTGGCACAGTCATAGTTTATATGATGGGTTAAACTTGAGGATACTTTTTATCCCGAAAAAAATAAATAGTTCCTGCGGGATAATGTCCCAAATTCTGTAAATTAAAGATATTTTGTAAATTTTTTTGGGGGCCTTCCTATATTCAATACTAAAGCCAAAACTGTATTTTTTTAATTTTTGTCTTTCTGTCTGTCTGTCCGTCTGTCTGTCTGCACCTTGGAAGTGCATCACGCCGAAAATACTTAATGAATTCAAATGAAATTTGGTATGATTTGAGTTCATACTTTGAGGTAGGACATAGAATACTTTTCATCCCGGAAAACTAATGGGTTCCTGCAGGATAGGCGTTGAAAGTTATTTAAAAGAACACGTATCACGCTGAAATTACTTGACGGATTTTGTTGAAACTTGGCACAGTCATAGTTTATATAATGGGTAAAAATGGAGGATACTTTTTATGCCGAAAAATAAAGTGTTCCTTCGGGATAATGTCCAATGGATAATGGGATTTTGTCTGTCCGTCTGTCTGTCTGTAACTTGGCAGCGCACCACGACGAAAATACTTAATGAATGCAAATTAAATTTGGTATGATTTGAGTTCACACTTCGAGGTAAGACATTGGATACTTTTCATCCCGAAAAAAAATAAGTGTTCCTGCAGGATAGAGGTGGAAAATTATTTAAAAGAACACTTAGCACACTGAAACTATTAGACGGATGTTGATGCAACTTGGCACAGACATAGTTTATAAGATAGGTGAAAATTATGGATATATTTTGACCCGAAAAATAAAGGGTTCCTGTGGGTCCAAATTCTGTATATTAAAGTTATAATGTTTTTTTTTATGTTACTCTATATAAGCCTGAACTGTATGTTTTTCATTATTGTCTGTATGTCTGTCAGTCTGTACCTTAGCCGCGCATCACGCCGCCGGAACTTAATGAATTCAAATGAAACTTGGTATGATTTGAGTTCGTACTACGAGGTAGGACATAGGATACTTTACATATCAAAAAATGTATGGGTTATTATTTAGGGTTTGAAACTTATTCAAAAGAACACGTACCACACTGAAAGTAATGGACGGTTTTTGATGCAACTTGGCACTGTCTTAAGTTATATGATGGGTTAAAATTAAGAACACGTTTTATCCCGAATAAGTACTGCGGGACATGTGTCCAAAGTTATGTTAATATTTAAGTAATAAAAAATATTTTATGGATGGTTCTCCATATTTGATACTGAAGCATGAATGATGAATTCAAATGAAAATAATGCACTTGGGTGGTCTTGGTTAAATAAGGAAGGATTTTTTGTTAATCGTGTCTTTTTTTCTGTTTGTCTGTATGTTTATTTGTTCACGTATCATGTAAAAACTACGCGACCGATTGCAATGCAGTTTTCATTGTTAGATAGCTTAGGGTTTGATTTAAATCTGGTGTAATTGGTATCTTAATCCGGTGAGTTAGAAGCCGAGCAAGTGATAAAGTATTTTTGACGGCTGAATAAATTTTGTTAAAATGTTGGTATATTGGACCTGGAATAGCACATTATGGTACTTTGAACCTAAAGAACAGAACACGCGTGCGAAGCCGCGGGTACAGCTAGTATTAAATATATACCATACCATACCTACTTTATACGATATTATATTCACATACATAATGATATATATATATATATATATATATATACAGTCATAACATATTTCAACAAATCAATTAATAATCTAATTGGCGCTCTTCGATCCTCCCATATTTTACCGATTAATTTCATTCTGGTATTCTCCCTTATTTTTCGGAATACGACTTAAGTGACATTGGCGGAATTGTGGAATGGCAACTCCATAAATGCCATAAAACAAGAAGAGAAGTGAAGTGACTATATACTCGCGTCTACCCTTGCAAGAAATGAATTTCATTGTTTTCATTTTGACCATAATGTAATTTGATTTTGAAAACTATTAAATACTTATAAATAAAACGGCTAAAAACTCACGAAAAAGAAGACCGATCTTCTTTTTCGTGAGTTTTTAGCCGTTTTATTTATATTTCATAATGATATTCATTATATAACCTTTTTTTAGTTTTAAACTTCACTTATATCTATCTATGTATGTATTTTGTATGTCCTGGAATCTTGCAATTCAAGTTTCGAACACTTCCCGATTAGCTATCTGGCTGAAACTTTCAGGGTTGCTCACAAACCGATGAAAAATAAATTTAAAAATAACGTAAAAATTACAAAGCAACAAAAAACCCCTAAAAGCTTCTTTTTTTTACATTATACTATTTTTAACTACTATCAGTGTATCTAATTACTGAACTTTATTCATTAATTTCTGGTTTCATGGCGTTTACAAAGCAGATTATTAAACCACGCCAAATGATTAAATATCGCGCTGTTTGTGAATAATAATCTGTTTTCCGGCTTATAGGGAATCCAAATGATAACGATACGAGTAGTAAATATGTTCGTACCCTCATTGGGGAAATATATAAGCTTTATTTGGGCATAACTAAGGAAGTTGGGAAGGTTAGAAACATTATTATTTTTTCCGGCTACCAGTTAGGTCTCCAGGAAAAAATTCTGTTTATTTTATATTTCAGTAAGAAAATGATGGTTTATTGCGATATGAAACGTAAGGGTTTGCCTGAACCCGGGGAACCTCTAATTAATTCGGAAAATGTAGTTAGAAAAAATATTTCGGTTTTTACATGATATTGCCCTAATGTTCTAATTTCAACTTCTAGTTTTAGATGGAGTTCAGTTTTGTATTATAGCCTAGGTATACAGATTTGTCTCATGTCTCATGTTGTCTTCGTCGCCGTGTCTTTTTAGGCTTGAAAAACTATCTGTTTGAACACCTTTGGTATCATGACAACCCTATGTAAATGATATTTAATTATATGTCCAATGGTTTTAGCTTAAAATAAAAAATAAAACATTGCGTGCAGCTCGCCTTAGCGCTGGGTTCAAAAATGTTTCTAGAATACGCGCCCGGGTTGCAACTCGGGTGGCATTTCCTTACGATGCGGTACCACAGAATAACTAATAGTAGGTAATATCTGCTGGTATTTTGGGCAAGATGCGCGATGGGGATTTCAGAGTTGTATTGTTAGGTTTATTGTTTATCTGAGGTTACTTTGATACATGTATTCCTATTGGCATAAGTGTTTGATTGTACAACAATTTATATATTACCTTAAAAAAGTACCTTTTTAGCACGAACTGAATGGATGGTTATGGAAAGATTCCAACCCAAATTTCACCTACTCATAATATCATGAATTCTATTTACAGCTTCAAAACACGTTGAAGTTCGCAGTAGTAATTCACAGCTGTATAAATCATACTTACATGCAGCTCTTGTCTAGTTCTTCTCGTGTTAGGGCAAATGAGATATCTGGAGAGCTCAGAACTGGTAGTGCCATGGAGCATCTCTGGAGAAGATCCTCATCTCGACTGCATTGCTCTTTGATAGCATCTGTTGACAAAGGGAATAATTCTATAAATAATAAATCAACTTCAAAATGGATTTGCTAAAAAAGCTACTGAACAAATTTTGATGAAAATATGAAACAAAATTAGATAAAAGAAATTATCATTCTAATCCCGGAAATATGAAGAGCATGTAACACATTAAATATATACTAATAAAAACTAGTTAACCAATTTTGATTGAAGTGTGGGAAAACTCAGGAGAATAACAATAAAAAAATGATCCAAAAACTTCCTCCTTGAAACTAATGAATTATTAATTTATGTTTTTTAAATTAAATAACAAACGTCCAATGATTACTTCAAGTAATAACTATCTATTTTATATTTGTCTATATATCTACACTTATAATAAAACAAAAAGTCTAAAAAAAGAAGTCCGTTAGGAAAAAAAATGTGAAGGAGATTTGAAATAAGCTGCTGAACAAGAACATAACATTTTAAAAGTGGTTTCTTTCTGTATTTCTATCTGTCTGTATGTTCAGGCATCACGTCAAAACTTACTCAGGTTTTGACTAAAAATCTGGTGTACTTTGGATCTCAATCGGATAATAGAAGTGTACGCATCGGTGTGAGGCACGCCGCTGCCCGCCCCGCCAATCGTTTCCTCGGCGTGAAATCGGCGCCAAAAGTTAAGGATGGATTGCACCAGTTTTATCAAATTTTGATCATTTTAAGTTAGTCTATTGAAATGTCAACAAAATTTAACACTAGTGGCTCTTTGAGCTGCTGTAGACCTCGCGAGGAAAAACTTTTTTGCAAATAATCTGGCGGTGGACAGTAGCGCCATCTAGTTACCTTATTGTATAACTAACATTAAAAACTGCTAAAAACTTTCTGACAGAAAGACCAGAAAGCTTACACCAGAAAGTTTATTTGCGTTTCTTTCCATTAATTTATTAGGAGTAGGTAAGTATTATTTCATTTTCACTTAATGATAAATTTAACTTTCCATTAATAGTTTAACAGATAAAAGAAAATTGAATACCTAACATTAAAAACAAAATAGGTACATTGAAATTTAAAAGACAAGACATTATTAATACAGCAATAAGCATTTATAGATATCTCTACTCAGATGGCATTATATTGAATGATTATAACGACGTCCCACCCATATGGGAAGCAGAAGTTGAAAAGGCCATTAAATCCCAAAAAAGAGACACAGCTCCAGGTTCAGATAACTTAACGAACGAATTCCTAATTGTAACACAAAGTGCAATAACACCTGCTCTTACTGCTATCTTCAATTATTTCTTACTATACCCACTCAATGGACTACTTCCAGTATAATACTGGTACACAAAAAAGGAAACACAAAAAAGAAGACGGAAGCGATGTGGGCTACTACCGACCGATAAGCTTAGTGTCGAATATCTACAAAATCTTTGCCAAAATCATCCTGAGCCGCTTGACGAAAGTGCTAGATGAGAATTAACACATAGAGCAAGCGTGATTTAGGTGCAAGTACTCGGTTGTAGACCACGGTGTGAACATGTGTGACCACATGTTCACACGGTGAAGTAAGTGATTGAGAAATACGAGGAATATGGCCTTTAACTTTATTGATGCTTTGTTGACTACTGCAAGGCTTTCAACTTCTTGGAGCATGAGAAAATTTCGAAATTTGGGAAGCAGGAGTGGAGGAAAAATACATTAGAATAAAGAGAAAAATATACACTGGAAGCACAGCAACAGTAAAACTAGAAAGAGAAGATATATAATATATATAGAAAAAGGTGTGCGTCAAGGAGATCTCTACTCTCTCCAAAATCTTTTACTGCAGTATTGGAGGAGGTGTGCAGACAAATCGAATGGCAACATCATAGCCTAAAAACAAACGTAGAAAATTTGTCTAACTTAAGATTTTCTGACGACAGTATCCTGTTTGTTGTTTGTTCTGATCTCGACACCCAAAAGTAGACAAGTAGGCTTAATACACTTAAAACTAAAGCAATTACTAATTCAGTCAAAGAAAAAATATAAACGAGAATACGAAATGCCTGGAAAAAACATTGTTGAAGGGCAAAATAATGAGTGTTGCTGTCAAAAAAAACTCTTCAATACTTGTATCCTTCCAATTCTAACATATGGAAGTCAAACACGGGTGCTCACAAAATCCCACCAATCCAAACTGCAAATAAGCCAACGCAGCATGGAAACTAGCATGATGGGCAATAGGAAAATAGAAAAAAAAGACACAGCACTATCAGAAAGGCAACCAAATTGCAGGATGTGGTATTAAAAACTAAGCTACTAAAATGGCTATGGGCTGGTCACACAATAACAGGAGAAGAGAAATGGTGCAAGGTGGTACCCAAGAAAGGGAAGAAAGGGGCGACAGTTGAAGAGATAATTGCAACAGCTGGTAAAATTTGGACTAGACTTGCACAAGGGAGAGAAAATTTGAAAAGATTGGAGAAGGCCTTTGCCAAAGGGTACACAGAGTCCAGTACCGACACCAAAAAATAAACTTATATATAGATAAAAACCACAGCAAAAACTCTGATAAGAGGATATAAATAAAAAAATAAAAAAACTAACATTAAAAACTACTAAAAACCATTCTGACAGAAAGATCAGAAAACTTACACCAGAAAGTGTATGTGCGTTTCTTTCCATTAATGTATTAGGATGCAACTTCGACAGAGAGGTCTACAGACAGACGAATACAACTCGGATGGGCAGCGTTCGGGAAATTACGCCATATCTTCTCGTTGCTGATACCGCAGAGCCTCAAGATGAAAGTTTATAATCAATGCGTGTTGACAGTAATGATAAAAAAAAAGAAGAAACTGAGACGTGGCTAACTATTGGTCTCATACACAAGCTCAAAGTCGCGCAGCGTGCAATGGTGCGTGCTATTCTCAGTGTTTCGCTACGTAATAGTATCCGTAACGAGGAAATCCGTAGAAGAACCAAGGTTACAGACATAACTCTCAGAGTTTGCAAGTTGAAGTGGCAATGTGCAGGCCATATAGTTCGCAGAACTAACAACCTCTGGAGAATAAAGGTTCTCGAATGGCGATCACGAACAAGCAAGCGAAGTGTATGGAGACTCCCCACACGATCAACCGAAGACATTTTAGCCATCGCAGGAAGTCGGTGGATGGAGGTGGCACAAGAACACTCGTCACGGCGCTGTTTGGCGGAGGCCTATGTTCAGCAGTGGACTTCTAAAGGCTGACATGATGATGATGATGATGATGATTATTGTATTGCCTTAGAAGAAGTAACTAGAGAAGTAAACACTTTTTCTTCCCACTACACAGCAATATCACAATTGACAAGTTTTCATATATCATAGGGCAATGAAATTCGAAAACCATTTCGAGATATTGCGACGCTGATCATTATTCTTATTTTTCCATAATTTTTAGTGCAGTAACTACATAAATATTAAGTAACAACTCTCAGCTAAGCAGAGTTCGGCGGAATAATAAAATACATGAGCCAGTAAAGAAAAAAAACTACTATAGAGCCTGACTTTGACAGTTTTTTTTTTTCGAATGTGGCTTCGGTAATCTTGTTCATTCCACCGAACTCTAACAGTTACGTCCTTTTAGAATAAGCTACTTTTTAACAATTAATTACTCGGAAAATATAGCTTATATTGGAAAAAGAAAAAATACGTGTATCTTATTATTCAATATTCTTTGAGAAAATAAATGAAAATAGTAATGTTAAAATTTTTAAATGTTGTCAATTGCTCACCGCATGCAAAAAAACTCATCATAAAATGAAAAAATACACTATTATTTTTCAATAAAATCGTGCGGTATGTATGTAAATCTATTTTAAAAGCTTTTATTTAACTTCACTTGTATGTATATATGTATGTATATATGTATTTTATCTGCCCTGTAATCTTGCAATTCAAATTTCGAGCACTTCCCGATTAGCTATCCGGCTGAAACTGTCAGGGTAGCTCACAAACCGATGACAAAGCAATAAAAAATGAAAAAAAAACACTTCAAAGCCAAAATGTGAAAAGGCAATTAAAAGAAAACTTTTTTATTTTGGGAATGAATAGAAGAAGAAAAAATGTAACATAAAAAGTGACATTCATTTAAAAAAAGTATAGGCTTTTTTTGGATGGATCCTGAAAGATGGGCAAAGATCGCCACACACTAGGTACCCAATGACCGACGAAGGCGTCGAGGCCTTCCACAGAAGCGGTGGCGTGACGATCTTGATACTTTCGAAGGAAATTGGCTTGAACTTGCAGAAGATAGAAAGAATTGGGGGAGATCTTTGCCCAGCAGTGGCACACTACAGGTTAAATCACATGAAAAGGAACATTCATGTGGGACATTACAGGTTTCAGTCGCGGGTTCGAATCCTGCAAGGTGCAATCATTTGTGTGATGAGCAGAAATGTTTGTTTCTGAGTCATGGATGTTGATATTCGTATTTATGTATGTTTATCCGTTATCTAGTGCCCATATTACAGGGTATCCTTGTTTGGGGCTAGGTAATTGATGTGGAAATATCCAGTTTAAAAAAAAAGCTTTTTAAAAATTATACTTATTTTTGTAGTGGACAGAAAAGTAGATTACTGACACTCGTTCAAGTGACTCCTTGCTGCACTCGTGTCCAATCTAACACTCGGTGCAGCAATAAGTCACTTTCCGCTGGATGCAGTAATTTCATATTATGCACAAGAGCATAAAAAGCAGTTTTAGTCCGCTTACACCCTGCATAAACAAGAACTTTACGAGCATGAGAAGTGAAAAAACCTATTCCTAAAATTGAATCCTGACATGTAGCACCTTTCCACGCAACTTCACACAGATGAGAGTGACAGAAACTTTAGAGCAGGAATGCCATAAAATCATTATTTTTTGTTGAACCGCGCACGTATATTTTATATACGTGTTGCGATAAACAGCGACGCCCGCAAGACTTTCAATTATAAGAACCTTTTGTAATTTTGACAAGACAGGTATGCCATATTACTTATTTTGTCATTTCGGATAGAATATAGCTACGTCATATAGCTTGGAAGTCGATAAATAAGTTAAATAAAAATCATTTACTTAAAAAAAACTTTTATGCAGTAGCCATGTCTATGTGAAAATAACTACGAGCCATCACCATTAAATGCTTATACAACCGTTGAAGAGTTACCTAGTCAGGACCCAACCTCAGGGTTGGGTCAGTTTTACTATCACATGGTTGCTGCACTCAGGTGCAGCAACCATGTGATAGTAAAACTTAAAACCGGCTATCAAAATAAAATGCGTACACAAAATCGTGTCTGTGCTGTGTGACCGTTGAAGAGTTCCTTTATAAGGAGAGCATGTCATGACAAAACTTAATAACGACTATCATAATAAAATTCGTACACTAAATTTCGTGTCTGCAAACACTGTCAACTAACTGTTCTGTTGTTCTTCTGTTGTTGTTGTTGTTGTTCTGTGCTGTTGACCGTTGAAGAGTTCCTTTATATGGATAAGAGTTCCTTTCTATTCCTTTATATTTAATCCTGGATGTCGATTCAGGTCATGCTTACCATAAAAATGATTTATCATTGGAACTGAACCAACATGTAAAAATTCAACTCTGTGGGATAAGAGGAAGTGGTTCTAATTCGGCTTGCAAAATTTGACTTAAGCAAACATACATACATACATTACAAGTATGAAACGTAAGGATGAACGAATTTTGACAAAATGTAGTACCAACCTACTATTGTAATTTATAGATCTTGGAATAAAACATAGGTTATATTTAATCCAGAGAATTGACAACGCGGGCAAAGCCGCGGGCCCAGCTAGTGCTAATTATAATTTCATGTATCACGGAATCCAGGAACTACGAGTATTATAGAGCCACAAAACCTAGAAATAAAATAATACCTGCACATTATTTCTAATGCAGCAATATTAGTTCTTTAGCGGAAATCGAACCCACAACCCTTGAATTAGGAGACGACTTGTCAAATCACTACACCATTAGATATAACTGAGATACGAGAATGCACTGACTGATAGTCAGAACCCTTGCGAGAATCAATTAATTACCAAAACAAATATGTAATCAACGTGCGACCCAAACACATCCAAACTGCTTTTTAGACTAGGTTTAGTTTAGTTTAGTTTACGAATAATAATATAAATTTATTCATAAATTAAGTAATATTACTTGTTTAGCTGGTTTTAGTTAGTTTAAATTAAGTACTTATACGTTGTTTTTTTCTTGAAATTACAGACTATTTTTATAGATCATTACACTAAAAAAATATTGTAAAGAAAGCAACTCACGTAATTAATTTTTCTATAAAACTAGCAACCAAGATACCTAATAAAATGATGTTAAATTTCCATTCTCCGAGCAGAAGAAATGTTACCACAAAATTATATCTTACGAAGCTTCTAATTTCATTTATAATTCAATAACTTCTTGGCCTCTCGAAAAACGTTAGCTTATTTCCCGTAACAAATTAACAATCTTCGCAGGGCTAATACGCAATTATTTCCAAAGCTTACACCTCCCTATATTTTGAAGTTTGCTTGTGAACTTTAAGTTATAATGGCAGCTCTTCACTGCCTTTGAAGTTTCACTCGAGGGAAGCCCGTTGAAGTTCAGGAAATCTCAGTAGGTTTCCTTTGACGACACGCGACGTGGGGATCGATGCAAGAGTATGGTTTCCGCACTCCAACGGAAAAGGCCAACGTTGTTAAGAAAAAATGACAGTAGATAGATCTACGTGTGTAGGTACACCCATTTGTTATCTTCTCTTAGTGTCTTGTTAAAGGGTTCTTCAATTTTATTCATATTTCATTTTTTGTAGGCGCAAATCAAACATTTACAAACATGAAGTATGTACAATGATTTTGAATTTTTATTTGGGAAGTCATTCTTCTCTTCACTTTGCTTCAATATTTTCATTCATCTCTACGTCTAGTTCCCTGTCATGTTCGTGTTTCAAATGTAGGTTAGGGGCATATCTACTTTGGCAAAAATCCAATCTGATATTTTTGTTTGCATTGCATAGTTCATTTCACTTTGAACTCATTAAGAACGTTTGCCAAGACACACCCCAAACCAGCCTCTCGATTCTAAATTTAATTATTTAAATGTCGAATTGAGCAGAATTTAAATAATATTGTACTGATCCATTCCGCCAGTCACACATACTAGAGTGCAGGCTTCATGCATAAATGCATAGTAAAAATTTCAATAATCGAATACGTATTCTAATCGGGCAATTTCTAGCACTAAATCAATAAGAACCTTATTCCTTTAAAATAGAGTTAAAAATTTAATCGGTAGTGTTACATAGGTAACGTTTTCGAGCACTATTGTATGGTACTCTACGAATAATAATACATATATGATCGTACGAGAGAACGTCACTAGAGCACGATCGAGTTTCACGTGGCCTGCACGCGCAAACAGCTGTTTGTACACACGTGATTGGAAATGTCCGGGATTCTATCTGAGGACAAATCTTCAACTTGTAACTAGATAGATAGGTACTTACTTCTAGCTATGATCATGCAAGCTACCCGTGTTGGGATCCTTCCTATGAACTTTATAGTTTTCAAATCAGCGGAAGTGAATTAATTTGTAGTTTAATTACCCATGTAACTTTGTTTTCTTCTATTGTGGTTCTATCTTAACAGCTGACTGTTTTGACCTCATAGTATGTTACATTTTTATCATTATCAGATATCAGGGACAAAGCTGAAACGGAATTGTCAAACTCACAATTTTAATTTTTACCTGCGTAATTTGTATTTACATCTGCCCAATGTCTTTGGTCTTCTCTGTTCTATTTGACATTGCATAGGATGATCCCGAGTTGGTAATGGCCTCGAAAGCATTCGCAACCGTGTGTATCCCGTCAAACAGGTAGTTATTTTTAACAGTGCCGTTCTAAGAAGCATGCATACCAATGGTGTGGCGGGGAGCCGAGCCCACCACGCAATGAGCTGTCATTGGCCGGTCAACATCGTACGATGTTTTTGTATGTGTGCATTGCGTGTCAACGTTACGTGCTCTCGTCTTGTATCTTGTTCAATCGAAGCATAATCGAGCACCAATTTAAGAAGCATCGCTCGGGAGTGCCGTCAATTGACTGATTGAATTGCCCGATGCCTTACGAAGTCATTTTTGCCTTGACACAATGACTTCACGAATGCCTACTCCATTTGTTTTGATTTGAGTACTTTATAATGGCAGTCCTCTGGTTGTTATTTATGGTTGAGGCTTAGACGGACAGCTAGCTACCTCAATTACGTAACCTTTTAGGTCAATAGGAGCAATGTTTTGTTCGGTATTAGGTACTTTCAAGTGAGACATCGTTTAATCCCTATGATTCGTCAAGGCTTTGACGTGTGAACACTGCGCAAAATGCTCATAATACCTTGGACTAGCTTTACCTCAAACTTTACGGTATATAAGCGAAAAGGCCAGTCGCAAATGTTACTGAGAGCTATTAATGACGACCATAATGAGACGGAAGATGGCCTTTCGTGTACATCTGCAAAGAGTCTCAAATAGAGTCGAAAGATGATCTTCGTGGGCACGATTTCATCAAAAAAGACTGTGGCGGACACGTTGGAAATGGTGGACTAGACTAATCAACCGGAAGTTCAAATCACAGCATCATATGAAGTTTTGCCATATATGAAGATGGCGCCCAATCTCCCAACGATGATGATTTTAAAATCGTCCAACGCACTGTAAGTAACTAGAGTACTTACACCACGATTTTGAAAGCAAAACAAACAGCCCATATCAGGACATAATGGTTGAAACATCGGCAGGAAGATATTATTTTTATTATTATTTGTTCTCGTTAGATTTAAACAGGGATACTGTTTAAATCTAACGAGAACAAACAGAATATTATTAAAAATTTGGCTCTAATGTTCAGTAAGCAGAAGATAACGTTTTAATCCTGAATGAGACCTTGTGAAGCGTAGAAATGACATCATTTCGAACATTAATCTACATATTTATTCATATTATGAATAGTATAATATTCGTACAAGTAAAGGTTATGGAACTTTATATACCCACATACTCGTACATACCTATCATTAAATTATTCTGGTTAATGTAAACAGTTATTATTATTAGACACTTTTTTATAGCATTCAGAATAATTTATTATGCTCTAATTAATCTGTCACAATAAAAATAAAATTGAATCTCCAATAATTAGCCAAGATATTTAAGTTTCATCTAGATTTTAATATAGACAGTATAATTTAAAAAAAAACGTTTCATTTCCTCTGTCTCTCATTAATTAAGTTCTATTAATTTCAACGATAACATTCAAAAGTTTTTTTTTATTTCATGTTTAATGTAAACATGAAATAAAGAAATGGTAAATATCCCATTATGTTGACTTTAATGATGGTGACCAAAATTTTAATACTTTTAGTATAAATTTTAAGTGACTTGTGATGAAATTTATTTTTGTTATTTCACAACAATTTTATACCGCTTTCATGCTGTTATCTTGCCTTGCTCTAGTATTTTATTGTTTCTCTTAGGAAGAGAAAGACATTCCTCTCTGACTTTTTCAATACTTTTACGTTAGGTAAAAAAGTCAAAAAAAGGCAAATTGCAGTGGCTATGGGCTACGGGAAGCAGGCCACATATCTCGTAGAACCGATAACTATTTGGGGAAGAAATTTTCTCGAATAGCATAGAAAAACAGCGTATAGGTAACCCCGTAGTGGACCTACAACTAATAGCGACCAAACCCGCTCTTGTAGTATTCTATGCGGTCCCAAGTTTAGCAGTGGATGTATTCCAGCTAATGATGATGATGAAGAATGTCAAATGCTAAGCATGTTTTAAAAATAAAATTCTTGCAACTATGCCATAGTTTGTAGTTGTGTATTAATATGGATCAACAAAGCACAAGGCACGGGCATGCTGCCAATCGACGCGCATGATGAAAATGACCCTCAGTTCACATTACAGCCAAGTTTATCTCGGGTCGTGATATGACCACTTTCTGCTTACTAATCGGTAGCACATCGTACGATATTATTTCTACAGCTTTTAAGATAACGATTGTAGTTATCATCTTTGTTACTATTAAAACGACGATCTAATATTTTAATTGCTCTAAAGTACACCTTACGGCTTTATGGGGGTTGATTACGGTCAAATACATTAATGTATTTTAGCCAATTCACTATAGTATACTTAATGCGATTTAGAGGTTAGGTATCTGATATATAATATAAGACTGTAAATTGCAGCCAAAATGCCAAGCCAAAACTATGGTCTGTGTCTGCATCAAATCGTACTAAGTATTTTGTATTTAGTTCTATAAATGACTTTGTAATTCATGCAACTTATTTGGATATTATATTCAAGCGGGTAAATTAACATTCGACACCAACAAGTAGCATGCCCAGACTAAATGGCCTTTGCGTTGTGAGATACGATCTTAATTCACAAATCAATTCCAATTTATCTGTTAACATATCGATCATCATATCAATCTTGACCTGTTTTTTTTCCTTTTGCAAATACATTATTTGCGGTCTACCCATCAAATTAAAAGGGGCGTCACTTAAATTTGTACATCTGCATCTCATCTGTTTAAATATTTAAAAAGGAAAACTCGACCATTCGCAAGAATTAATCTGAAATTCTGTAGGGTGCAAATTAATTGCATACTTACACGGATTCCAAGTAGGACATAAGAATGTGGCTTAATTCACCTTGTTATAAAATTATATGTAAATGAAACATTCTTAGCAAAATAAAAAAAATGTAATCGACTTTGAGATTTCGCAGAGACAAAAAAGCGTAGTTAACCTTTTTTCCCCGTTTTCCTAAATGGGCGTGGGCATGGTAGCATCTGCGTGTTTCAGCGTCCTAATTAAATAATAGATTCATCATGGTTCAATTTTTATGCAAGTAAACAGTTTAGAATGGAACTTCCCTTTGGCACAACAGTTAATGCTTAAGGAAACAGCAGTTCCTCAAGGCACTACTGGCATCGTTTGGTTGTATCATTGGTATAATATATTTCCCTTTGGCACAACTGGTAGTGCTTAAGGGAATAGCAACTCCCCATGGCACTACCGGCATTGTTTGGTTGTGTCATTGGTATAATATATTTCCCTTTGGCACAACTGGTAGTGCTTAAGGGAATAGCAACTCCCCATGGCACAACTAGTAGTTCTCAGCAGTTGTGCCATAGGTAAGTCACGGACGTGCTTTTCTTTTTACCCGACTACGGCGAAGCAAGGGAAGGGTAACGAGTTTAAATGTTTATTGATGTATGTATGTATGTATGTATGTATGTATGTATGTATGTATGTATGTATGTATGTATGTATGTATGTGGGTATGTGGTTGTTTCACCATAGCGTCGCTCCTATTGGTCCTATTTTGACAGACAAGGTATCAAGGGATTGTCTTCATCGCAAGAGTGTCATATGCTAGTTTTTACCCAACCGTAGTCGGGTTTTTGTTTTTTTTTAGTTTTTTGTCTGGTTATCAGCGTCATCTGCATTATTGGTTCTTCATTATCTTGTTCTGACTTAATGTATTCAGCTACAGTTTATCACAGTGACAACAACGATACTCAATTAAACTAAAACCCCGTTTTGGTTATTTTCAGCATCACTAGATAACTGATTCCACTGAATCATTATGATATCATCGAAGTATATCGAAGTTAATGGCTGCATCATATACTTAGCTAGAACACATAGCATCTCTACTACTATAGCTTAGTAGCTACGAGCTCAGGCATGAGATGAGGTTACTTATAGTCCGACAGACTCACAACGCGTTTTGACTTTTGTTGAGTGTTTGTGTGTGATGTACTGTATGAGTGTGTATGTCTGTGTTTGCTTATTGATCAACGCGTCCTATAGGTCGCGTCATGTAAAAAGAACGCTGGCGGTTAGGCTGCGCATTAGGCGATTTATCGGTCTATTTGGTCGCCATGTACCTAGCAATCCATACCCATATATAAAATTGAAACGTTGTCTGTTTCTTTGTTTGGGGAGCTTTCACGCGATAACGGCTGGATGGATTTTGATGAAATTTGAAATTTAGATAGCTTATACCCTGGAATAAAACATAGGAACCTTTTTATCCCGGAAAATTGTAAGTTTACACGGGAAAACTAGAAAATGTTGATTACTCACTGTAAGGAACGGTTGCCATGGAAACGAAATAACAATTCTGTCAAAAAACATCAAGAGCATTGGTGCTATACCTCCATTTGCATTGATTTTTAATATCCTAGACGAAAATAGGATGCTTTTTTTCACGATAAACAGTAGTCCGCGCGGACGAAGTCGTGGGCGAGTACGAGTACGAAAACTAGTAACCAATATACGAAGCTGCGAGCGAAAGGCTAATTAATAATTATTTAAAACAATAGGCTTAGTACTTATGTGCGCGAGTGTACCCTTGTGCAAACACACCCCCTCCACTTTCTTCCAGCGTTCTTTTTACATGACGCGACCTGGGTTTGAAAAAATATTATTTTGGGAAAGTCTATTTTCACTTTTATCTCTGTGATCAACGATGAGGTAAAAATATAGCACGGTCGAATAAAGTTCAAAATTACTAAAACGTTTTTTCAACATATGATGTCATTCGAATTTGCTCACGCTCGCGGGATTGGTCCGCGTGCGTAGCACCCGCTATGCTCCTTTTCATGTAATTATATTGGTATTATGGTATTATGATGCATGCTATTAGTACGGCAGGGTGAGGTGACGATGCGGAGCGAAAGCCGCGCGCGGGGCTTCCACATGCGTGCTTTCAAGAAAGGGCCAAAATGAGGGTTTGTCTGTTTGATCCGTCTTATTATATATGTAAGTCACACATATTTGTCTGATTTTGGAATTCATTGTTTTTAGGATACCGTACATCCGAATGAAAAAGGGAACCTAGGAGAGGCCTCCGTCCAGAAGTGGACAAGTATAGGCTCATGATGGTGATCAAGAAAATATAAGTACATTGAAAATATAGTGCCCTACAACACTAAACCCGCGTGCGAGTGCCCTACATCGCTAAACCCGCGTGCGTGTACCCTACAACGCTAAACCAGCGTGCGTGAGCAAATCCTCCTGACACTAAAAACGCCATAACATCGTGCGACATTGTCAAGATCAAGATTGCAAGCCGCTGATAAGCAAAGCACACAATGAAACCACAGACTTCTAATATTAGAATTCTCTGAATGAAACGCAATTAATGACACTTAGGTAATTGATTGGTCAAGGAAAATTACAGTGTTATGCGATGTTATGAAGATAATCTTTGCAAGTAAGATCTAGACGTACGACAGCCTTATCTGATGATAACTGATATCTGTACGTAGATATCTATCTATGTTATCGGTATTTTTGCGGAGTGTTTTTTATTTGGCTGGAGGCAAACCGATTGATCAATGCCACGCTTTTTGAGTAGTCAATCTAGTAACAGATTATGACGTATAGTATCAAATTTGTAGAAAATATCAACGTACATTTCAAAAATTTAATACTTACGAAGAACTTTGTTACTCTTTCCGTATCACTACTTCTTAGAATTATTCAGAACGGGAACTTTTTACAAGTTTGTGGAGTAAAATGCTTGTATTGAAATACTAGCTGTGCCCGCGGTTTTGCCCATGTGGTCATAATTCATGGGTTGATTTTTTTGCGCTGAACCCTAATTTAAATTCTTAAAAAATAAAAGTATCCTATGTAACTCCTTATAACATCAGCTATCTCCCAGTGAAAGTCCCATCAAAATCGGTCCAGCCGTTTTGGAAATAAGCGGGAACCAACAGACAGACAGACAAAAACTTAAAAAAATGTGTTTTTGTTATAAGTAACATATATACTTTCATATGCATTGAGTAAAAAAACTGTTATTTTGACATTACAAACAGACACTTCAATTTTATTTATTTGTCTAGATTACGTATTTACGTTACGTATAAAAATGCACCCTGCAACATTTATTTGCTTTAAATTTATATTCTTAACCAAAAACGGTTATTTCTGACCCCATAAATAAAAATCTCGTCCGCCTTCGTCAATACGAAAACTAAATCAACCCTTGCAGCGTTATACTTTATGAAACCCTCGGGTAAATCTAACAAGAAAAGAACGAACGATGATCACCCATGTTTCCGAAGACAGCAAAAAAATAAGGGAGGAGCTCGTTGATCCGCTCAAATGACTCAGTGAATCGACATCCCTAAGGAATCACAGATTCACGGAGTCGGGTAACAAAGCGAATGATCGCGAAGCAAATCGGGCTCGCTCGTCGCTCGGTCATTTGTCATCGCTCAGATGGGCTAACTTTTTGTTGGGGACAGTCTCACTTCATCGCAGCTTTTGTTAGGAAATCGGGCAGTGTTATCGCGGCTGACACTAATGTGGCCCAATGTTACCGCTAATCTACTCATTTGTAAGCAATTTCGGGGGATTCCTATGGAAAGTGAATCGCCATTTTTCTTTCATTTTCGTCTTGCGTCGCGTAATTGCTTCCCATTTTATTCGCCGCATTGTTTCCAAGATTGGTCTGCTATCTATGGAAAATGTTGGTGTAGGTATTCTGTGTAACGTAAATTTAACTGTGTAAATAAATAATTCATAAATAGCCAATTTGTCAATTTATCTTTCGTATATTTGATTGGCAACAGATTGCTAAGTTACAGCCCCTCGAACCATAAACAAATAAGCTATTAAATAACCAATATATTATATTATGATCGCTTTTATATTTATTGGTATTTCATTTAACATCGCAAAATATGGTGCGAATATATTCCCTATTTCACATAAATATAATATTGTTTATACAGATCAGATTTCGAGGGAGAACGTTGAAGCCGCGGCGGGCGGCGGCCTCCCGTGGGCAATAAATTTGGATAAAACAATTTCATCTGACTGGAATCGCACCCCAAACTATGCGGCTTACCTCATAAATCCCGATTAGCCTTAGGGTGAAAGAATGAATCAATAGATTATCCGCCAATAATATCTGTACGCAACATATCTGATATCGAGGACGTTGTTGGAAGAATTTATGTGACAGCGATTTGTGGGGATGCTAAAGTATCCATCCACCAACAAATTACTGTTTACATATATATATAAAGATGAACTAAATAGATGACATGAATATGTTGTTGAAAAACATAAAATAATATGAAGAAATATGTATGTAAGTAGGTACCTACAAACTTTTCTTAATGTAAAGCGGCACTTGAATAGCCTTGGAGTTAATTATTACTAATAACAATGAAAAAAGTTCACATTTGACTGTGTTTAACTGTTATATTTTATTCGTGAAAACTCTTAATTTCGTATCTTAAAATATAATATTTTCAGCACCTTGGTTCATAAGTATCTTGTATATCGTGGGAGATTAAAAATTGCAACACGTATTACATAGCAAGTAATATTTCAAATCCTTTTGAAACGAAGGAGGGTAGTGGTAATCTCAGGGGAAGTATTCGGTCGCAGTAATCATGCACCCTTTTTGGGGTAAAGGCAAACAAGCTGCCGAAAATATCAACTACCCGACCGTACCCTATGTCTACCAGTGAGACTAACGCACTAGAAGATGAGCGAAGCGATGCGTGCGGATTATACCGGACTAGGGTTATGTTTTTGGGCCGTACGTTTTTATGTCCTTTTGGCGCGTCAACGGCTTGATGGACTTTGATAAATGAGGTATCATTGGATTTGTCGTAATCACGAGAGTGACTATTTGAAGTATCAAGAAAAATATAATATGGCGGGTTTTACCTCCATATTGTACTTCCGACGGAACAAACATTACCAAAATCTATCGAGTGAGGTATCAAAATCAAGGTCATTCCAAAAATATATAATTAACAAAAAAATTAAATCAAAAAATGTTATAATAAAAAAACACTGCAAACAAAACTAAAAAGAGGCAAACAAGCTTTAGATTCTTAATTTTGAAATATATGATGCAGTCGGAGGCATGAGGAGTAGCCCGCCAGGTTCTAACTGATCCCGTCAAATAAGAAATGAAATGCATGAGGTGCCATGAGGCCTTCTAAAGGAAAGAAGCACGACTGTCAAGCGTCTTATATTTATTCTTAAATTTCAACTTAGTCGGACTTCCGAACATTTTAAGACAAAAAATAGACAAATCGGTCCAGCCTTCCTCATGCTTATCAACGAACAGCATTTCATTTTTATTTATATAGGTAATCCTTTTAAACAGGTACAGTAGCCGCAGCGGAAGTATGTGTCTCGGAAGTTATCTGCTAGTCGCGTGATATTTTTAGACGCATTCCCAATGTTGAAGGTGAAGACAGGATTGCATAACTGCCTCGCTCACTCGCTTACGTTTTTCGCATATTCTATCTCGCTCTTACTTTATGCAGTTTTATCCCCACAGCAGTACCTGCGCAATCGTTCACAGAGCCTAACTTCACAAACATATAGATTGGCTTCGACTACTGTATGTAGATATAAAAAGTTTTTCATCATTTTTAAACACGTTATGGAAATTTGTTGCAAGACCTGTCACTGCTCAATAGGTTGTTATGCCGCACCATAGAGTAAGGAATTTTCCCTTAGACATTTCCTTCGCCAATGGGCCGCAGTGTCTTATTGTAAAAATGACTGGCTGGGGACAGTGGAGCTAGCTTCTTACCGTTTTACACAAACTCTGCGTTCGGTCTATTTATTTATTTAATATTGCACAATGTAGGCACAAAAGACTCGTATTTACAGACTTCGGAGTAGAAACTCAGGATTGAACATTGAACATTATTAATATAAGTAAAGACTACACTACCTACTATGCTGAAATGTTTCACGTACAATCGTACGTGAATTATTTATTTTCTTGTGTCAACACTACGTAGTATAATTACTATTATTTATTTATAGGTCTGTGAATATGGTGTAATCAGTTTATTTAGGTGGTTTTTGTGTGATTTACGCATGGACAATAGATAACAGTATTACAGTCTTTTTGACCGAGCGAGCGCGAAGCGCGAGCGAAGATTCTCCGTTTCAGCTTGGGCAAAAATTCTTTCGTATGTTCGGATGTCTGTCCGGTTCTCCTCTACAGGTCGCACTTCTCAACCGATCTAGACGAAACTTCGTTAACAGGTTAAACGAATCATAAGATATTTTGTATCGTCGGGGATTTTTGATTGGGGGGGTATTTCCCCCTAAAAGGGGCACCTTTTTACCTGTATTTTAAGCAAATAAATGAATCTGAATCTGAAAAAGGGGCTACTGAATATCTCCACCTTATTAGTTCTGATTTAGATGGTTCTTTTTTTGTTTGAAACTTTAAATTAGTCTCATAAAAATTTGGTGAAGATCTGATGAGGATCTTCGGCGTGATGAGGAGAATAGCTCTTCAAAATGCAGTAAATGTCTCACTTTTGGGTTTCTACCGGTGGAATCAGCCCTTTACCCACTAGGTAGGGATTGATGGAGCACCTTGGTTATCCCTACTAATATTATAAATGTGAATGTAAGTTTGTTTGTTACGCTTTCACGCGAAAACTACTTAACCGATCATCATGAAACTTTGTACACATATTCTTGGAGGTATTAGAAGTAACATAGATACTTGTTAGGTTTTTTTCTTTTTGTTTTTAAGATATAAAAATTGAGTATACCTCCCCATGAACATTAAATGGTGTGATTATATTAAAAAAAGAGTATTTCAAAGTACCAGGAGAGCAGAAACACTTAAGAATTTGGAGATACAAAATTGACAAATAAAGTTATTAAAATTTGGTACCAGGATAGCTTATATCCTGGATTAACACATAGGCTACTTTTGATCCCGAAATAGGGGGGGAAAAATATTATCGTTTTCTTTAAGATTTGAAAAAATAAAACAAGTATTTTTAAGTACCAGGAGAGCAGAAACAAGTAAGAAGTTGGAGATACAAAATTGACAAATAAAGTTACTAAAAGTGAGTAGTATACCTCCCCATGAACATTAAATGGTGTGATTATATTTAAAAAAAAGTATTTCAAAATACCAGGAGAGCAGAAACACTTAGGAAGTTGGAGATACAAAATTGACAAATAAAGTTATTAAAAGTGAGTATACCTCCCCATGAACATTAAATGGTGTGATTATATTTTTTTTTAAAGTATTTCTAAGTACCAGGAGAGCAGAAACACTTAATAAGTTGACAAATAAATTTATTAAAAGTGGGTATACCTCCCCATGAACATTAAATAGTGTGATTATATTAGAAAAATGTATTTCTAAGTACCAGGAGAGCAAAGTGACAGGTATCAATGACAGGTGTCAAAGTGACAGGTGTGCAACTAGGAGGCATTATTTGCTTTTTTTGATTTGAATATAAATAATAAATGAGAATGAAAATCATACTTAACTCTCAAACGGCTGAACGAGATTTTGATGAAATTTGGAATGGAGATAGCTTATACCCTTGAATAATCCATAAAATACTTTTTATCATCATTATCATCATCATCAACAACATCCCTCACGCGGGTGAAACAGCGGGGCGTTAATAATAATAATGTACTGGATACATGTCGCACTGTCCGTAAATTTTTGCAACTTGAGATGGACAATGTTGACTCAACATCTCTCCAACCAGAACTAGAGTAGCACTTGTTACCCACCCGTGTTACTCTATTAAACCAGGTATAAAAAAAGCCTGAGGAACATAATGTTTATAATAATAATAAACACTTTATTGCACCAGAATTAAGGGACCAAATACAATAATTTAATGTCAGTTTTACAATAAGGTAACTAGAATAGCTCTACTGTGCACCGCTAAATTGTTTGCCAAAAAGTTTGTACGCGCGAGGTCTACAGCTCACAGAGCCACTAGATAAAAAGTAATAGATTATAGTATCCGCTAAGCATTTTGTTTTAATGTTTTCTTTAATATTGTCACTACGGTCTCAGATTGTTCGACATTCTGTGAAGGCACCGCTGTTCAACAAATCTGAGCAATTTGTAGAAAGTCGTTATGGCGGTGCTATTCGCTTTCATCGAGTACTGGAACGTGCTATCGACAACGACACAAGAAAAAACTATGCGACTTCGAAATGTCTACACGTAAATGCTACATAATCATAATCGGAAAGTAACACCCAGTAACTTTCAGAATATGACTATGTAGCACTAGCTTTTGCCCGCGACTTCGACCGCGCAGACTATATACACTGTTATACACTGGCCTTCAAATCTTAGCTAAGTACCACAATTTAAGAATGTATAGTATTTATTAAATTGCTTGAACTCATCGGATTGAGATACCAAGTACACCAGTTTTTAAGTCAAAACCTAAGCTATCCATAAGTGAAAATCGCATCGCAATCAGTCCACTAGTTTTATTCAAAACTTAGTACCACACTTAAAATTAATAGTTTTTTTTATAAAATTGCTTAATTGCTTGCCGGCTCCTACTCATCGGATTGAGATACACAGTACACCAGTTTTTAAGTCAAAACCTTTGATTAACCTTAGACCTTAGATATCCAAAAGTGAAAATCGCATCGCAATCGGTCCAGTAGTTTTATAATAATAATATATTATATATTTTGACCATCTAGGGTCATTCACAAGTTATTAAAATACACAATAAAAAAATAAAAATAAAGTTTTAACGTGATGCACCAACAGACAGACATTAAAAGTGTGTTACAATTTTTTTAAGGCCTATGTGGTTTCTTCCATTCTTCTCATGTAATACAATTTTTTTTTTTATTTAAACTGTTTTACGTGCACTAGAAACTAAAAAAATTAATAAAATTGTGGGGCGAGTCGAATTTCTATTACTCAGGTTACGCTACGATTCGACTTGCCCCACAATATTTTTTTTTTAGTTATAGTTTTTAGTGCATATAAAAACGATTAACTTAAAAAATATATTACTTATTTTATTTTCCAGTTTTTAGTTTTTTATTTAGCCCTTTTATTTGATACCCTTATTGAGGGGATTGAAAACAAAAAAAGTAATCCACCATTTTGTGGTGGCGGCCATCTTGAATTTACAATGATACTGAGTACCTACACATAATTGTATTGTTAGCAGAACTAAAGGCGTGTACCAAATTTCAAATGTATCGATCAACAGGAATGGGGTAAAATTTCAATTCCTAGATTTGACCTCAAAAACAAACAGGCCTTTAAATAAAACCGTTTTACAACTACTGAACTGTAGTAATTAATGTAGAAGGTAAAGTGCATATTGTGTAAGTGCTTCTTCAGACGTAGTTCGTTTGTTGACGTCAGTACCTTTTATTTAGTTGTTTGTGTGCATCACTGACGTTTTTCTCAAATTGGAGACAAACATAACAGGCGTAATAACAATACGCCTGTATATTTGTTACGTACACGCATTGATCATAACACGCATGTTAAAATCAATCATTAGACACATTTAACTTACGTTAGCGAACTTTTAACGGAAGGTCACACAAGCGTTTTTTTTCTTTTATTATTCAACTGGTGTTTTATTTTGTTATTGTGGAAGTATTGGAATGTTTTGCAGAAGTAAACGTCAGGAACAAAGTAGAGGTTTGAAAATTTACTTGACCGCATACGCGCACTGCGTATTGTAACTTTTTACCTGACTGACTACTTTTTACCTGACTGCGCGGAGGGTAATGTGTTTATCAGCCTATATATGCATGTATGTGTGTTTCTTTGTGGCGCTGTAGACTAAAATCGTGGGCTGGTGTTGATGATTCTTATAGCAATGGATTTGCCTTAATCTTGCGAGTGCTACTAATGCCATTGTGTCAGTAATCAAAATTCAATATGGCGACAATCAAACGCCATATTGCAAAAAATAAAATAAAGCGATGAACTATTTTAAGTTTGGTATCATTGAGTAGTTATTTACAAATCATCTTTAGGTTTATCTCATCATTTTTCATTTCGAATTAACATTTAGGATCTTTAACGATTTAAAGTTGGTTAGCAACCATTTTCACTTAAATATTTGTCTTTTTTTAGATTTGATCGCAGTCGGTTTTTTCAGCACTTTCGATTATTTTTTGTTAGGGGTCATTTTTAAGTATTGCTTTAAGTTTTTTACATATAGATATATTTTCTTTTTCGATAAAGTTAAGGTTTGAAAACTGTATGTGTGTGCAAAGATAGCCAGCCAGGTAGAGTGACGACTTGCGAAAAACGGCTGACAGGGTCTGGATAAGAAGAGCCGAAGACCGGGCTCAACGGTGTTCACACGCAGAGCCCTAAATGTATTACACTAGAGAGCTCGATTAGTGGACCAGTATATGCTGATGATGATGTACAAAGATAGAGTAAGTTTAAAAAAGCCACATTAACGTTTTACTTAGATACCTGCAAAATAGTACCTCGGAAACTACATCAGCGGAACACGAGAAGGCCTTCAGTAAAATATTTGCGAACGAGCATAAAACCAAAACTACTATCAAAAAGTTCAAGCGCAGAAGAAATAATATGGTTCAACACTTTAGATGTTTTTTCACAGATCACCGCATAAGTTAAGCCATTCCATTCATAACATCCATACATAGAATAAAGCAATAAGAACGAAAAATAAAATAAAATGAATAAAAAATAAAAAAAAAGATAAAATGGTCTAGGGTACTTAAAATAAGCTACTGAACAAGATTATAACATTTTTTTAAATCGTGTCTGTCTGTTTGTCTGTTTATCTGTCTGTACGCGCATAACGTAAAAACTACTGGACCGATAGCGATGCGGATTTCACTGTTGGATAGCTTAAGGTTTGACTTACTGGGTACTTGGTATCTGAATCCGATTAGAAGAAGCCGAGCAATTGGTAAAAACTTTTTGACCGAAGGAATTTTGATCAAATGTTTTGATATTGGTATTTTAGGTTTTGGAATAGTACAGAGTACTTTTAACCTCGAGAAATGACCACGCGTGTGAAGCTGCGGGTACAGCTAGTGTTGTATAAACTAATGTGCACCTACCTATCTTGATAACTAACAATAATTTTATAGAGAACACAAGTAGGTAGGTATAGGACTAGCGAAAGCATAACATTCAAACACTAACTATCGATATCGATATAATTTACGATTAAGTTTACAACCGCTCGTATCGCCCATATTACGTGGTCTGGCAAATGCTGGATTCAAATGTAAATGGGTCACATCATCGATATTCATCGCGAGGCTGTTGAATCGAACACGACACAATTTTCGCGCTAATGCAGCCTAATGAGCCGCATTATAATCTCTGAAAAATTTAGGCACATTTCTAATTTGTTTAATATTGCCTCTTTGAACTTAGTGACAAATGAGGGCAAGGAGACAGAGGGCTTTTCCACTCTTTGAATGGTAGGTATGTGGATTTTTAACCATTTGATCTATCTATGTAATCGAATTGGTGTTTCACAATACAATTAAGAATTAATAACAATCAATCAGTCCCATAGTGAGTCGGCCACTCTTCTCTGTCCTGCGCAACTTCTTACCAAGGAACAGCTTGAAGTTCGTGCAACTCTGTGTCCAGCTCGTGTTTCCAGCTGTACCTACCTGGACCGTCGGCCATTCGACCATCCAAATAACGCACACTTTACCTCCCGATCCTCTCCCATTCTCTAGGGGCCGAACCAGCGAAGTGTATGGGATTTTGACTCGCCGATGATGTTAGGCTCGGCCACTAGCTCTCCTATCTCTCTGTCCATCTCCAACATCCGGCCTCTCTTCTAATCGGCCCAAGAATTTTACGGATTATCTTTTGCTTTGTTACAGGAAACTTAAGCGGGATCCCGCGACGGAGTAGCTCACTGTCAACTGGTGATTTCTACAAAAATAGGCACCTACAAGCGTAATAAGCGTAAGCGTAAGTTGAGTTGTTGTGTCTACGCGCAGCGGGCAACAAAGTGCAGCCAGTTTCGTTGGACGGTGGCTATTTTTGTAGAAATCAGCAGTTGACAGTGAGCTCCTTCATTGAGGTAGCCCGCATAATGGTGTGGTCGGCCTTAAAGTATGCGTCCAAGCTTCACACCCATACATTAGGATAGGCCTGATAACAGTCATGCAAATACGGATTTTCGTGCGTTTACTGAGCAGCTTGGACAATCCTTAAGTAGGGCTGCACTACAGCGGAGGGTGTTTTGTGCTCGAATTTCAATTATCTCCTCTCTGGTGTTATTATAAGTTATAGTGCAGCGTAAAGTTATCTATTCCTTTATAATTTGTTCCTTCGACATTAAGATCAGCTCTAGGTACTCTGGTATTCTTGTAGTAATCCGTTTTTGTCTTGTTGGTTCTCTGGCCGACTATCCTCGCTTCCACTTCCAGGGTTTTGAATGTCCTATTATTTATTTCTTTCTCCTAGCAATGCTAAGTCATGTGCATATCTTCTCAACCTATGTTGCCCATTCAGCTGTTCTCCGTCGTCTAGAGTCAGCAAATGTCGCAAGACGCGTTCGAGTGCCAATTGAACAACATGGGTGATAGAGCATCTCCCAGCTATAAGCCGCTATCGATGTTAAATTCTTCCTTAAGTTCTGCGTCTTATTACAACCCTACTACAACTCTATTGTACCACGTAGCTACATTCTATCACTTTTGGTGAGTTTTGGTGATATAATGAATAACCATTGACCTTTTTTTATAGGTGTTATCCTCAATTTTGGGCTTATAAAATACAATGGGAAAACCAATACCTATATTGATTAGGATGAGAAAAGTGGATTAGTCCTAGGTACTTGACTGCTGGTGGAACCTTCATTTCCCGTGTTACTGTTAAAAACTTTCTTAATTTATTTCAGGTAATACGAGTATATCCGAGTTATGGAGATTCGATTGTATTTTATGAATATATCTATGTTGCAATGCAACACGCATAAACATATTATTTATACTAGCTGCGCCCCGCGGTTTCATACGCGTGGATTATGATGATGGACTGTGATGATGATGAAAAGTAACTTATGTGTTAATCCAGGAAATATGCTATCCAAATTTCATCCAAATCCGTTCAGCCGTTTGAGCGTGAAGGATTTACAAACACACTTCAAAAGATAAATACCGCTAATCGGTTTTTATTCATTTTATGTTTTTTTGAGTGATAGTTTTTATGTTTGGAGTTCTGCAACGCGCATACGAAGTTTTCCGCTCGATAGGGGAGTAATCATTTTTAAAACTCTAAGGTCTGATTGGCCTGTTCACGACAGTGGCTACACACAGCGTGAACATCTATCTCCTACTCTCAATGTTACATGTATGCTTCATTACATAATTTCACAATTCTACAGAACAGATAAAATCTTTATTTTGAGTACAACGATTAGATGAAATTGGAGATTCAGTTGATAAGACACACCTACATATTGCCGTAACTGAATTTGTTGAGATATTATCAAGTAGCTGTGACGTAGAATCACCAGGAAAAAGAGGACAATATAATATATGGCAGTATTGCAAAAAACTATACCTAATCAATAACAGTTATTACCTGGTTTCATTTATTATTCCTATTATTACATTTATTGATATGTCTAGATACGACTTATGCTCCGCTTGTTGCAGTACAGTTGGTATTGTCCTGTTGACTGGACCATCGTTGAACTTTCATGTGACAGGAGCAGCGATAAATTGTTACTAAACATACCTACTACCGTTGTTACTACCGTTTTTTTTTTAATAGTAGGTACAGTTGACCGGACTAGTAACATCCTACATATAATTATCATCTTGTCTTTTGAATCATCACAGGGTTAGACAACTTGTTTATATATATGAAATACTTACTTTAAAATACACCCACCAATATAATGATAATGACTGAAATAAAATTATGCGTCTACTTTTCTTACATAATTATTGATTGTATCATTCATAGAAAACGGTACTATGTATAAATATGTACCTGAATGTATGATGAAAAGCTTTTCTCATGTAGTCCGATGGCTCATTTTATAGGCTTCATTCATCGTGACCTTTTCAACAGACCTGTCAACCTAGTTAGCATCTACCATAATATAAATCAAACAGACATTCATGTGCATTCATTGGTGTGCTTTGACTTGCCGTGTATATGTATAAATCACACAGACATTCATGTGCATTCATTGGTGTGCTTTGACTTGCCGTGTATATGTATAAATCTTGGAAAAAACATGTTAAAAATGCCGGTATATTTGCGCACTAATTGCTTAGAAAAAATATCGCCAAAAACGTCTGGAAAAGATGTACAGTATTAATTTTTTGAAACCAATTTATTTTTTACTATATCTAAGTTGGTACCTACGCTAGATTACAAACATTATTATCGTGAAATGTTTCATGAGGCATTTTTTTCTCGTTGGTTGAGTAATTATAATATACCTAATTATTTTTTACAATGATTATCTATAGGTACACAAAGCAATACGTACGAAAAAGTCTGTACAAAGAAGATAATGAAAAGAAAATTTTATAGGGTACATAAAATAAACTACTAAACAAGAATATAACTTTTTATTTTAAATCGTGCCTGTCTGTTCTGTTTGTTTGTCTGTATGTTCGCACATCACGTGAAAACAACTGGACCGATTGCGATGCGGTTTTCACTATGTTGGATAGCTAAGGGTTTGGCTTAAAAACTGGGGAACTTGGTATCCCAATCCGATGAGTAGAAGCCACGCAATCGATAAAAAACTTTTTGACGGCTGAAGGAATTTTAATCAAATTTTGGTATATTTATATTTTAGGTCTTGGAATAGCACATAGAGTACTTTTAATCTGCAGAAATGACCACGCGTGCGAAGCCGCGGGCACAGCTAATTGTTATATATTTAACCTACCTATTCCTACCTACTACCTATTTTAGCAATAATTTCTTTCAATTGCAAAGATTTTTCTCATAGCGATAAAACAGCCCAATACCACAGAATAAATAATAGTACAAGTATCAATACGCCCTCCCATCGGGACAAGTAATGAATAGAAAAACAACAAAAAACGTAAACAAAACACGCAACTGATTGATTTTCATCGTGTCCGAGTCAGTAGCGGCAATTTTCCTAATTGTATCAATGGCGAATAACTGTGCGTCACGGACGAGGCACTGTGTCTACATGTGGACGACTCGTAGGCGTTTGGATCGACGCCCGGCGACACACCTCGAAGTTAAAAACAACTATAAAAAACATAACAACAGCCAATGCGACTCCAATCCAATGAACTCAAAGATTTATGATCAGAGAATATTAGAAATTATAGGTAACTAGGTATATAAAATCCAGTTTTAAAACAATTCCTATTTAAAAATGTTGGTATCAATCCATACCTAGAAATCATAATAATGTCTATAGTATAAGTAGGTAGGAAGGTAAAAATTAAGCAGGTACCTATGTATCTACATATAAGTAATTAGATAGTTAGACACTATATGTAGGTAGGCTACTAGTGCTACTTTTCAGAATCATTTTTGTGCTAATAATAAAATACGTAGATAGGTAGGTAAGTAGTTACTACGTAGTAAAAATTCAGAGGCACGTTAACAAACGTAAATTACCTACATAAGTAGGTAGAATGTTTTTAGCATTAAAAACAAATAGTGCAGTGATAACAGATAACGTTACTTTTTATGTTCCAAGTTTGAAAGATAAATGACACTGCTAAAGGAGTGGGCTGAAATTGGAGTTCGTCCAAGAAATTCCATCTACCTACCTATATTATTATTAAAAATAAAAACTCAAATAATCGAAAATTAACAAAAATGTACCAATATAGTGATAGATAATGAAGAGACAGACTGGTCTGTATATCTGTCATGTTTATTTACACATTAAATCACTCTTAAATCACGACCTAACACGTATCACAGTCAGCCTTGAATCGAGACATGTTCATTGAAAATAGATTGAACAATAAAATAAAAACATTTCTCACTTACCAGTCAGACTTAACACGAAGAAGACAAAAAAGCTGCAGATAGTTATTTCTTTACCCATTGTTTTTTTTTTTATTTTGATTAACTCAACTTTTACGGATGCAGTTTTTAAAACTACTTATTTACACCTTCGTAGTTAGTAAATGATTTAATATCAACTTTTTAAATGCTCAAGAATACACTTTACATTTCCATATTGTACAAAATTGAAAACGTGTTTGAATACGTAGCACAAGTTAAGGAAATGAGCGACAACATCCCTCTCCCAAAGGTAGACATCAACTAGTTGAAAAGAATGAATGAAAATGAATGCAAATTCTACGCCAAATTCCTCCTCGAATGGAACGAATGGCAATATGGCGGGAGAAAGATGAGTGAAGGAACGAACTTGAATGAGTGACACGCATCACAGATGATCATTTTTGGGATCACCAGCAGCCAGTGGCCCAATTACAGAACTTGGCTTCAATCAGATTGTCACTTTTTTCATAGCAAAATCGACTCTATCGCAAAGCATTATTGAAATTCACGGCTTGAAACCGTCATGATCAATATTACGTAATCGCAGTGCTGATCACGTATATCCTGATGCTATCGTATGCAATGAGATTTCATAATATTTCCTTAATGGGTACGTGACAACTTTAAACTGTCTTAAATGGATTGAAAACGCGTGAATGTGAGCAAGACAAGTTGCGTAATCCATATACAAACAAAAGTAATCCAAATAAAATAATTAATTTGTATTGAGTTTGCAGGTTACATTTTCGGCCTATGGGCACAGAATAAATAATAGATACCTATGGGCACATACTGCTTACGCCTGCGGCCGGACCACGTTACTTCTAACCTACAATTTCAATCAATATTAGTTTATTGGGATTTACTTTTGTTTATATTTGAATTACGAAACTTGTCTTGCCCCACTTTCATACCCTTTCTATCGATAGTTAGCATTTAAAGTAGTCATTTATCGATTATGGAAATAAATAATGTAAATTTACTGCCAATCGTATTGCATCTGCACGACAATCTGCACGATTGTAGCCAAGTTCTGTAATTGGGCCACTGCAGCCCGATTACAGAACTGGGCTTCAATCAGATTGTCACTTTTTTCATAGCAAAATCGACTCTATCGCAAAGCATTATTGAATTTGATGGCTCGAAACCGTCATGATCAACATTACGTAATCGCACTGCAGGTCATAGGAATTAAGTACACATAAATTACGAAGACACTATTATTACGTCATATTTTTTACGACTTCATCGGTTTGACAGGTAGAATACTGTAATTTGTACACAGCTTAATCTGTGAATTTGTAGGTGTTTTGTCTATGCTTTGCACATATCATTGCCAACAGAATAGAGATATTTTGTAACCATGTAGGATCGTGTGTATTCACCTAGCGTCATTCCCAAACATATTTATTTTACGGCAAAATAATCACACTTTAGAAGAACAGGGTTTGAAATATTAACATTCTATTGTATTATTAGGGCGAAAACATAGAAATTAAATAAGTAATAGTATCTATCTTTAAATTTGAGGTAAATTTGTTATCTACGTTAGTGATAACTCAGTTGTTTTATCTGTGGTTGCAAAAGATTAATGCTTATGTGGGAGTTTTTAATTTCCATGTGTTGTATATTTTATCTATGTGTGTAACATTTTTGACGTTTATAATGGTTTGTTGACATTATTCTTGCAGCACAAGCTTACACATTTTTTTGTATGTAGTTAGTGAACCTTCTACCATGTAGATAGAGTTTAATATTGTACTCTATAGCAGCAAAAGATAAAGTTTTTGCGTGAGATTTGTTTCTCTGTGTGCTGTGTAGGTACATTATAAGAGGCTGTGCAGATAACTTTACAGCACAAACTTACACCATTTTTGTATGTAGCTATAGAACCTTTTGTCATGGAGATAGAGTTTAATATTGTACTTTATAGTAGCAAATGTTAACGTTTTTGCGTATGATTTATTTCGTTTCCGAGGTTGTACTATTATTTATTCTGTGGCTGTGTAGAGATCTTTGGGACGAAGTTTGAGCGGGAAACCCATATGAAATTAAATATAAATAAAACGGCTAAAAACTCACGAGAAAGAAAATCGGAAATACTCCGACCAGTTTCAGACTATTTTGAAGTCCTTCATGGAGGACAAAATAAAAAATAAAAAAAATAAGTTTTTTTCCATATGAAATTGTTTAAAAATCGATTTTAACAAAGATATAAAACGCCATATTGTTTTTTTTCTCAATACCTACCCCATGGATTGCACTAAACATTACATGTACTATTCCAAGACTATATAAGTAAGACCTAAAATACCAATATACCAACATTTGATCACAATTCCATTAGCCGTCAAAAAGTTTTTATCGATTGCTCGGCTTCTGCTCATCGGATTGAAACACGCACATATTCCCGCCCACACCGCCTCTTAATATTCAGTATTACGGCGAAGCAAGGCAAGTTAAAAAAGGGTTACTACTGGACTACCAATTTACAAAAAATCAACTGAATTGTTTTGTTGGTTTTGTCAAAAAAAATATAATTGGAGTAACTCCGAAAAATAAAAAAATCGCGGAAATTACATGGGGGCTTATTCGGGTGCCCCTGGGAGTGCTCTACCCCGGGACCTCCACCTATCACTACTTCCTGGGACATCCTGTACATTTATGTGGGTATGTGGAAATAGAGGTGGTTAATATAATACATAGCTCTTATTATAACGTTAAATTTATAAATAACTATAGTCGTTATAAAATAGAATAAATAAATCCGCTAATGTTATTACCATATTTTTTTTACTTACATTTCAAATCTTTATCATTATTCGACAATTAGACAGCGATTTGCGACTCAGCGCCACAAAAGAAATACCGCGGCGTCAAGAGGAACTAACGTTTACATGTAAATCTAGGAAGTCACGTCGCATCATATTGCACAATCATAAATGACAAGCTAGTACATTAAAAAACCATAGATAGCTCTAGTCCGCCAGCACGCGCCTTCCTGATAATGATTTATTTGATTGGGAGAAAATGCGAAACAAATTGTAGATGGCGCTAATCTCAATTCATTCACTTTCTCAAAGCTAATCGTAGACACACATTGAGCGCTCATTGGTTGAATTATAACGCAACGAGTTTTAACTGTAGCTTCGCGACGCGATGTGATTCGTGAATTAAACGAACTGTACAAAACGCGAAGTTATGTTATTGGTTCGTTGAATTATTTAGTGTTATGTTCTGCTACATCAGTGGCCCAATTACATAACTTGGCTTCAATCGAATTCTCAATATCGCAACCACTAATGCCTTGCGATGGAGTCGAAATTGCTATGAAAAAAGTGATAATCCGATTGTAGCCAAGTTCTGTAATCGGGCTGCTGTTCTGCTCTATGAAGTTAGTATGTTATACGTTATAGCCACAGCTATTAGCTTTTTGTATGGATCAAGGAACTTATACATTTGTGAAACTTTTTTTTGCAAAATTCTCGCTTTGAAGGATGAAAATATTGTAAAGCTTTTATTTTATTTCCTTTTAGTTGACTTTATTGTGTGAATCAATGATGTTATATAAAATCATTGGTGTAAATAGACTTTGTTAGTAGGGTTGTTTTAAGGTTGAGTGAATAAAAAATGCCTACAAGATATACTTAGTAATACGATGGTATGGAACTTTATTGAAAAGTCCAGTGATAACAGTAAACATGCAACCTGCTCCTGTTTTTAAAAATGGGTAGAAACTACCAGTTTATATTGAAGTAATGTAGATCGCGCGCGTCGTTTGTTATTCCGTGCCAGTCTCGCCGTTCATTGATTCGCGTCTTGGCGTTCAAGTTCACGTTATTACGATAGCTTTTAAAATAGCTGGCTATATAAGTGTAGCTAAGCGCATAAAATAGCTAGTTAAAAAAAACTAGCCGTTATTCACACCTCTATGTGGAAGTTACACCATAGCGTCGCCCCTTTTAGTGACAAGCGAGGTGTCAATCGATTCGTCTTTAGATCTAAGTAGTGTCATAGGCTTTTTTTTACCCGACTATGGCGAAGCAAAGGAAGGGTTATGTATTCAAACTAAAAATTTGGTCAGATTTTGACAAGCGAAGTATCAATCGATCGTCTTCATCGCAAGAGTGTAATAGGCTATTTTTACCCGATTGTAGTCAGGTTTTAGTTTTTGAACTTATGACTTGTTTTTATTATAAGTATTGTTATGATTTTAGTCCTACCCATATGGTCCAAACTAAACGG
Source organism: Alsophila aescularia (assembly GCA_946251855.1). Classification (NCBI taxonomy): domain Eukaryota; kingdom Metazoa; phylum Arthropoda; class Insecta; order Lepidoptera; family Geometridae; genus Alsophila; species Alsophila aescularia. The sequence goes on from OX276379.1 coordinate 22,059,950, forward strand.
AATCCTGTAGCTGTTGCTGTTTTTGTAGGGTAATGGTAACAAAAGGTTCAGTTTAGTAGAACAAAAACGAAAATGTAATAATACAAATTATATACAAATAACAATCACAACAACCTAACACAGGTGACATTTCTCCTTTGTTTTTGGGTTCCGTGCCAGAAAGGTCCAAACGGAACTCTTTTGCTAATGGTGTCAGTAGTAAGAGATTGAATTTAATAGGACAAAAAAACGCAGTAGTTGCATATGATGTGTAACATCAGTTCAAGCTGTTTTTTATAGGGAATGACCCGTCCACCCACCGGCTTCACCCACTAGTGGGTGCATGGGTAATTCGCATTTACCCTTCCACACACTGCACTAGAGTTGGAAACTAACAAAAAAGAAATGTTTTATCATCGCTGTTCAAGCTCTGGTTTATCATCGCTCGATGCTGTTTTATCATTTAGGATATCACTGCGCAAGCTAATTGGTAATTGTTTCAGTAAACAGTTGACCAATGAGCGCATGCAGCACATTGTAACACTTTTCACAAAATCACTCCCATAAAGGAATTACTACTCTCTAGCTCCCATAGATTTAAGTAAAGCGAGAGGAAAGATGTTACAAATCAAAAATATTATACAAAATTATATTCAGTTAGCATAATGGTCACAATAGCCTTACACAGTCAACCTTCCTACTTTATCAATGTTCCTGGAATCAACACATGACATTTCAGTAAACAACTCTGTCTAGATAAATGGTACAGGCAGTGGTGCAGGGTGCAGGTCATATTATAATTAAATGGTGTGGTGGTTATTTTTACAATACATCACTACTATCAGTCTACTTCAGTTAATGAAGACACATCAATGAAGTAGTTAATGAATGAGTTGTTAATAAAAATTAACAACTCGTAGTTCTTTGAATGAAGAATTATTATTAATAAATAATACACTAGCAGCTTCAAGCTGATGCGTGTATATCATTTCAGATTGTATGTATGTATGTGAAGAATGTTTCATTTTCGGTTGTATGCTAGTAAGGAAAGCATCCAATGATAGAAGAAGATTGTGCAGAATATCTTTATTGGTGGCAATATTGCTGTTCACGTATGACTTTCTCGGTATTTGCGGAAGTCTTTGTTCCTTGCCTCACATGCTTCTTTGAATAAGAAGCCTATAGGTACTACTGATAGGTGCTCAACTCTCTGGGGTCCATAAATTCATAATTTATTTATTAGCTGTCACACTTACTATATTATACTTTGAATTTAGATATGTTTATCTGTTTGCCTGATGAAATGCATTGCAATATTACAGCAATTCTTTATATTAAGTTCTCATCTAATTCAGTAATATGGGCAGTTGTTTCTGGATCTGCAAAATACTATCTTGCAACATTCCTGGTATTGGTGTTACCACTGCCCTGTTTGACTATGTCTAATAGTATGCAGGTTTCTCTTCGAAAAGCTTCTTGAATGACTTCTGTCTTATCTTTCACTTCATTTCTTCACCTTTTGCTTGCTATGATTATATAAATCTTCTGTGTTTATATAAGTCTTCTTGTACTGCCTTAGCTCTCACTGCTACAAAATTATTCATTCCAGTCAGACGAGATTTGCACAGATCACATACAGCAGCTGAAGTCCCTGAACAAGTGCATTTTTCCATACATGACTGGCATTAGGCTGTGTGGCCATGGCATTTCCGCAATCAGTTGGAGTTCGTTCAGTGATCTCTGACTCAAATGAAGCCAATTCCGTTTTTATGTTTGCATTTGTCTCCTTCATAAACTTAAAATAAATCGGACAACAGCAAGCAGTAGACGAAGTCTTGTCATTTTGCCATACTGTTTCCACTCAAACTTTCAGTGAGTTGATGAGAGGCACAAGGCTTGCCATAAATACTTCTCACTTTAAAGTGGTTTGTTGCTAATAAACAGTGACTAGATTCACCATCGAATCCCCACTTACTATGCAACACAACAAGTCACGCACCTGCATCAAAATTATGATTAAATGATTCCATAAGTCTTTAAGCCATAAGATCTAACAGTGCTTGCAGTCGTAATTTTACTGTATGTCGTGACAGTCATGTCTTCTTTCTTCGGATAGTAGGTACTTATTCTTCTCCTTCAGCAACATATGATTCCATACCTAGAGATAGTGCAAGTGCGTTCTGTGGAGAAATTTCGAGGGGTGCTGTGTGATGCATTTCACTTTCTAGGAAATCTATGATCTTGGAGGCATCAATGAACATCTAAGAAAATCTGAAAATCAATCAATCACACAGAATATTAGTGAAAACTGAAGTTGAGAAAAGGAGCGATAATATCCCAACAAACAACGAAAGATAATTTTATTTGCGTTGGCTTGACTGATCGCTGGTAGGTACCTACCTACGTATAGACATTGCATGATTCAAGGGCTGTGTTCACTTACACGCTCGAATCATCCGTGCGATTATCGCTCGATCACCCGGAGATAGTGAACGGCTTTGGACGTCCACATACAACTGACAACTGTCAAGTGTCAGTTTCATACTATTCCTCCCCTCCACTACTATTTTTCGGATGACCCAGGCGAACGCCCGGACGACGCCGTGAACTATTTCGAGTGTACGCGCGGGTGATCCGTGCGTCCTCGAACGTTTATGTGAACGGGCCCAAGAAAACAGGCTAGGCGTAGTTACATTAATTAAACCATGAGACAATGGTAAATAAAATTTCGAAATGTTTGGTTTGGGGTTTGGTACTTTGTGACACAGATTATAGATATGGTTTGTAATGTGATCCACAGATTCTTCATATAAAAGTAGTTTTTATTTGAATGCTCGAGACTCAGCTATCTATTCACAAGCTAACACACAGACTTTATATAAAGAAAAAATTATAATAATAATAAAAAGGGTATAAAAAAATATGTTGTATGAATAACGGTGGCCCATTAATTACATTATATTCTTTCGTAAACATAATTGACTCCTCTTCTTCGTTTTTATTAATAAATAAATGGAAAATTTGCAATGTGAATGGGTAGCTAAGACATACAGATTATTATTAGACATCTAAAATATAAATTTACGTGAAAAAGACCGAAAATTACCTAACTTATAACCTAACATGGGAACATCGATTCTAAAAAACATTTTGCGAATTAAACCGTCAAACATTTTGTTGAAGCGATGGGAGAGTTCCGAGAAACGCGTAACTATATACGATCCTTTTGTACTTGCTCCAAAGAAGGATAAAAAGACTTACATACAGGCAGTTAAAATGTTTGAAACCCGTGATAATAGAAGAAGGGGTCATGTAGAGTTTATTTACGCGGCTTTAGCTAGAATGAAAGAATTTGGAGTCCATAAAGACTTAGAAGCATACAAGTCTTTAGTGGAAGTGCTCCCGAAGGGCAAGTTTATACCTGTGAATATTTTTCAAGCTGAATTCATGCACTACCCTAAACAGCAGCAGTGTGCTGTGGATTTGTTAGAACAAATGGAAGATAACAGTAAGTACCTAACATTATATGCTTTTTATTTGTGACTATTTGCCATTGGCCCTAAACATACTAAGTTAATGTGGTAATATCGGCCCAATATTGTAAGGTAAATACAAGTCACATTCCAAGGTAAAATAAAATAATGATACGTAACACTAGCTTTGGCAATATTTTACATTGGACTTACCTACCTACATATAAAATTACAAGAGTCCTTTGGAGCCACAAGACTTTGGTAGATATAGGTACTTGGTTCTTAACCTGTGGACGAATGCGTTGGAGTTACTGGGCTATTTTTTTAATACATAATTATTAAAAGGTTTGCCAAACACAAAATCTGTTTTGAGGAAGGTAAATAAACCAAAAAATAGG